>CM056057.1:133010309-133270309 GCA_029574335.1 Rana kukunoris | reverse complement strand
CTAGTCTCCTAAAAAAACTTTTCATCTGACTGTATCTCCACCCTGCCATTACCATGTCTCCTTGTGTTAATATTAAATCTGCCTGAGGCATCAAGACCCCTAATGGTGCATACCTCAGGCACATTGTATTGCCTTCTGATTCCCATAGACCTAATGCTCCTTTCCTGGTGCCTCCATGGCAGCATACCTGTGATAGAGCTCCACCTCGACTCCTCCTTCAGGGCTAGTGAATAGCATAAATTAAAAGGCATAGCCCCTCCCCCAAAATTCTCTTTTCTTCCTTCATACCTTCTTGTGCTGGTGAAGAGTAGCAGTATGTCCATACCTCTGCAGTCGGCAGCATCCGTCGGGTTTAGCCTTTCCCATGCAAAGTCCTCGTTTTGGGCCACTCAAAGCGCTAAGAGTGGATCTGGTGGGGTCACCTCGCAGAGTTTCCTCTATGGAACGAAGTCTGCTATCACATCCATGATGAATGCAGTGGAGTCGCAAAACGGATCAGCTCACAACTTTCCAGGCTGGCGATTTCCATTTTATTTTTAGGCATATATTGTTCTTTGTCTCTTCTATCCCTTCCTTCCTTTAACTTGCCTGTCTTAAAAAAAAAAAAAAAAGAAAAAAGTGTGCTTGTTGTCTTTTTTGTGATGCTCCCTTTA
Source organism: Rana kukunoris (assembly GCA_029574335.1). Lineage (NCBI taxonomy): Eukaryota > Metazoa > Chordata > Amphibia > Anura > Ranidae > Rana > Rana kukunoris. The sequence continues at coordinate 133,269,656 of CM056057.1, read as the reverse complement.
AGTCCAGTCAGTTTGATGGGGCAGGTGCCTTTTTATCCTGACAGGCTTGCAGTTGTTGTTTGTTTCCCCTGAAATTAGCAGTGGGCTACAGCTTTTGTTGTTTTGTATATCACTCGACATCACTGCGGCCATCTTGGATTCTGGAAAAAGGGCCAGATTTGCCCTTCTCTTCCAGAATCAATTCACAATGGTGGTTATGGGATCAGCCCATCCACCTGAGCCTAATTAAGTTCAGATTCGGGGTTAGCTGCCAGAGTCTCCTCAGCTGTGCCCTGCTAGGTTTCACTGACACTGCTCTGTGGTAGGTACCTGTATTTTTATTCTCAAACAAATGGTGATTAAAAAAAAAAAAAAAAGGTGATTAAAAAAAAAAAAAAAAAAGTGGCAAAAGCTCCATAGTTCCTTTTTTTCCCCCTTTCTTACTAAATTTCCGCAGCTGATCCTTCTGCCTAACTCCGCTATTAGTCATTTATCTTGCAACAAAGATCTTCACACACCTATTAGGTATGGGACCAACTATATGTGAGTATTGGAAAAAAAATTAAAAAAAAAGTGCGCTCACTGGTCTAATGTGAGTTCCTTACATTGTGGCCATGCCCACTCCAAGAGGTCCAGAAAATCTTCAAGACACTGATGATGACAGCTCAGACCACACTTCACGCCACTGGGTCCCAGGTCCCATTCTTCACGTCATAGATCAGAGAGGTCAATATCCAGAGGACAAGATCCTTCCCCCTCTCCTAGGACCTATACAAAGAAGAAATGCTGGACAGGCGGGGCCACACCACTACCAGACAGAGTGGTGTGTAAGGATTGTTTTATGGACTATGCGTCCAACCGCGAGCTAGAAAATCAGCACGCTGTGGATCTGCTCAAGTGAACAATGAAGGTCTCCTTCTCTGAGCTTGTGACTTTGGTCCCTGCTCAACCAGTTCAGCAGATATCCCAGGTTCAGAATACAGAACCTAATCTCCCTGGTCCTTCAGTCGGTACACCTCTGCCACTGTCAGGCTGACCAGCTAGAGAGTCATCACCTGAAAATTCCTCAGAGGACTCTTTAGAGCAGTCAGAACTTTCTGGCTTCAGTCTCTCCTTGATAAAGCCGTTCATCCAGGCAGTCAAACTGCAATCACCAGAAAAGATGCAGAAGAGCCTCCCCAAGAGTCTACGAGTTGCTTCCCATTCCTCAAAAGGAAGCAGGTTCTCTTCTCGTTGATGGGTGAGATTAGGGTGACCACATTTGTCAGGTCATTCAGAATGAATGGTCAAAAAAAACTTTCATGGGGCTGGTTCAATAAACTATACCCCTTAACAAAGTCAGGAAGGCAGTCGCTAAACTCCATGCCAGTGGTAGATGCATCGGTGGTGCGACTCGCAAAAAAAAATAAAAACTTTACCCATGGAGGATTCCGCTTCCTTCAAAAGACCCTTGAGACAGGCGAACCGACCTGGAGCTGAAGAGGAGCTACTTAGCCCCGGGAGCAGCGTGTAAGCCAGCTATCGCCCTCACATCGGTATCAAATGCCATAAGATCTTGGACAGATAATATTGAGAAGGCTTTGCGTCAGGATGTCCCCCCAAGGAGGATAAAATTAAAGCCTTGGAAGAGCTTAGATTGTCGGCAGACTCTGTCAGGGTAGCAGCCATTGATATGATCAGGTGCTCTGCAAGATCCATGTTGCATTCAGTAATGGTGAATAGGGGCCTTCTGGCTGAAAGATTGGATGGCTGACTTATCCTCCAAACAAAATTGGTGCAAAATCCCATTCAATGGGAAAGCACTATTCAGAGACAAAATTGATAAAGCCATCTCCAGGTTGTCAGGAGGGAAGTCCGGTATGCTTCCCAAGGACAGAAGGCGGTTCCTCTAGGTTCCGCCAGACAAATTCAAGGGATTTTTTGGGCAGTCAAGACAGCCCAGAGACAACAAAGACTTTGGAAAGGTACTCAGATATTCTTTTTTGAACAGGAGGATGAAGGACCTTTCCCGCTCCACAGGAGCAGAAGCAGTCTTTGACGCCAGAGTAGCCCAGGAACTCCCGGTGGGAGCCAGGCTAAGCTTCTTCGTCCCAGTCTGGGCCACATGCTGTCAGGACCCCTGGGTTCTGTCAACAATTCAATTGGGGCACCTCTGGAATTTCTCTCATCCCCAACCCCCACCTCGGTATTCTTTCAAAGGAACAGAGGTTCCATCCTCTCTGCCGAAGGCTTAAGCTCCGTAAAACTTCCTAACGTCACTCCAGCTTCAGGGGGCTGCTGTTCTGGTTCCCTTGGCAGGGCACTTCACAGGATTCTACTCCACCCTATTTCTGGTCCCAAAGAGGACATATGACAGACCTTCAGAGGCTCAGCCCATATATCCGCCCCCAAAAGCTTCGGAATGGAGTCCCTGCAGACGATTATTCAGGCAGTCCAGCCATCAGATTGGATGATTTCAGTTGATCGGCAGGATGCCTACCTACACGCTCTAATTCTACCTGCAATTCAAAAATATCTGAGATTTGCAGTGGGATGGACCCACATACAGTTTCAAGCCCTACCTTTTCGGTCTGTGCACTTCTCCCAGAGTGTTCACCAAGATACTAATATCCGCTCTGGTTCCCCTGCGGGAGAGGGGCTTGAGGATATACCACTACTTGGACGACATCTTTCTCCTAGCAAGCAATCCTGATCAGTTGGTATGTCACCAGAAATTCTTCTACAGACCCTAAAAGGAGCTAGGGTGGCTAATAAATTCCGAAAATAGTCAACTAGCACCCACACAGCAGGTGATCTACCTGGGTGCAATGTTCAACGCTCAGGAGGGGACAGTGTCATTACCACCGCCAGAGGCAAGAATTGTCACCCAGAGAATGATCAAGGTCATCCGGAGCCCATATCTGACGGCTTTAGAATGCCTGAGCCTCATTTGCACATGTCTTTTGTATACCCATGGTTCCTTGGTCCCATTGGAACCTGAGGTAGTTCTTGACAGGTTTCTTGGCGCAGTGGAAGAAACGGCTATCTCAGACGATACTGCTGACGGGAGTAATGCACAGGAGTCTTCACTGGTGGACAGTTACAGAAAACCTCTCCAAGCCTCATCACCTGGGTCCCCATTTTTAGATTTAATTTATGTCCGATGCAAGCGGTCAGGGCTGGGGAGCCCATTGCGGGGAAACCAGAATACAGGGTAGATGGTCATGTTCTACCCAGGGAGTGGTATCCAACATCTTGGAGATGAGGGCAGCCTTCTTAGCACTAACTTCTTTGGCATCCCAAATCAGAGGCCAGAGAATAATTCTACGCCTAGACAACATGGCAGCTGTCGCTTATCTGCAGAAGCAAGGAGGCACTCGCAGCAGGTCGTTCCTCAAGGAGGTGGCGCTGTTCATGCTCTGAGCAGAGAAGAACCTCCTGGACCCCAGAGCAATGTATCTGCCGGGCAGGCTGAACACGGAAGCAGACACATTGTCCAGAAACTTCCTGGACAACAGGTAGGCCTGTTCGTCTCCCCGAAGAATGCCAAGATGGACACTACCAGTATTTACAGACACAGGTTTAGAGTCTCGTTGTGAGCTGGATGTATCCAGAGTGCTCAGGGCCTACCTAGAAGCCATTGACCCCTGAGGGACTTTTTATTGTATCGTTCAGTAAATACAGGTGCAAAGAAGCTTCCATCAGAACTCTGGCAGCTTGGGTTGTGAAGTTAATCCAGAAGGCCTACAGGATGAAGAATATTCTCCATCCCGAGTGAATGCTCATTCTACAAGGGTAGTCTCAGGTTCCTGGGCAGCAAGGACTAATGGTTTGTTGGAGACGGTGCGTAGGGCCGCCACCTGGTCTTCTCAACATATGTTCCTCAAACACTACCATATTGGTCCAGGAGCTCTCACGACTGTTGAGTTCGGAAGAAGGGCAGTTCAGGCTGCTATGTCCTCTTCTAATTAAACATTTATTGTTAAGCATTATCCCACCCATGTCAGCTAGTTATTTATCACAGGTATGCTGCCATGGAGGCACCAGGAAAACGGAAAATTGTATCGTACTTACCAGTAATTTTCCTTTCCTGGTGCCTATCCATGGCAGCATACGCTCCCACCCTCGGTATTCGATATTACAGAGAATGTTGGGGGAGGGGCTATGCCTTTTAATTTATGCTATTCACTAGCCCTGAAGGAGGAGTCGAGGTGGAGCTCTATCACAGGTATGCTGCCATGGATAGGCAACCAGGAAAGGAAAATTACTGGTAAGTATGATACAATTTTCTGTTTTTTCCTCTCCTGGGGGGAACCATGCATAACCACCCCAATGGTGCCAATGGTGAGGTTTTGGGGGCGTATTTGCCAAATTGATTTAACCTGTCCCATACTGCCAGTGTGTCCCTAGTTAGTGGAGATGTCCATTTTGATAGTCCCCTGGCATTGGTTGTTATCCATGGTGCTCCCGCTAGGTTCCTCCCCGCCATATTTACCTCTATTGATACCCATGCTCTATTATCGGCATCATGGCACCAGTGCAATATACGCACCAGAGCCATTGCTTTGTAATAGGATGCTATGTTTGGGAGACCGACACCTCCTTCTTCCTTACTTTTACATAGAATATCATATGCTATCCTAGCATTTTTCTCTTTCCATATGAATGATATAAATGCTTTCCTTAGCTTTTTAAAAAAAATCTGGGGGAGTTGAATAGGGACTGTATATAGAAGAGAGAAGTCTGGGTACTACATTCATTTTTAGGGTATTAATTCTCCCAAACCATGTTAATGTGTTTCCCTTCCATCTGTTCACGTCTTTTATTATTTCTATAATTAGTGCAACGTAATTGCGTTCATATATTATCTTTTCATCAGCCGCTATGTGCACACCCAAATAACACAGCGATTCTCTGTTCCATAAAAACTAATATCTGTTCTGTAATGATCTAACTATAGGCAGAGGTACATGGCTTGGCAATATAACTGATTTCTCTGTGTTTATTTTGAAATTAGATATCTTTCCATATCTCATTACTTCTTGCATCAACTCATGTATTGATTCTTCTGGTTTTGAGAGGAAGAACAGTAAAGTCATCGGCATATGCTGCCACTTTATGCTCTCTCTGTCCGATTTCCACCCCCATTATTCCCCTGTTCTCTCTCACCCTGCATAAAAATGGTTCAAGAGTCAGAGCGAACAAAATTGGGGATAGAGGGGCAGCCCTGCCTTGTACTGTTGCCTATACCGTTTTACCGCGTTTGGGTTTATAAGCGTTTAGTTAACCACTTGAGCCCCGGGCCATTGTCAATTGACGGACTCACGGTGGCTCTGAAAATCCAACTGGACGTCAATTGACGTCCTGGATTCTTCCGGCCACTGGGGGGGCATGCGAGCGCTTCGGCGCGCGCGTGGCCCGAGATGCCGATGCACGTGCCTGGCGGTCGCGATGTCCGCCAGGTACCCGCAATCGGCAATGACAGAGCAGGGACGTGGAGCTCTGTGTGTAAACATAGAGCTCCACGTCTTGTCAGGGGAGAGAGGAGACCGATCTGTGTCCCTTGTACATAGGGACACAATCGGTCACCTCCCCCAGTCACCCCCCTCCCCCACAGTTAGAACACAATACAGGTACACATTTAACCCCTTCCTCACCCCTAGTGTTAACCCCTTCAATGCCAGTCACATTTATACAGTAATTAGTGCATATTTATAGCACTGATCGCTGTATAAATGTGAATGGCGCCAAAAATGTGTCAAAAGTGTCCAATGTGTCCGCCATAATGTCGCAGTCCCAATAAAAAAAAAAAAAAACAGATCGCCGCCATTACTAGTAAAAAAAATAATAATAATTATGTCCCATATTTTGTAAGCGCTTATTGCGATTTTTTTTTTTACCAAAAATATGTAGAAGAATACGTATCGACCTAAACTGACAATTGCGCATGACCACGCAATTGTCATTTAAAGCGACGCAGTGCCGGAAGCTGAAATTTCACCTGGGCAGGAGGGGGGGTATATGTGCCCAGTAAGCAAGTGGTTAAGAAACATAAAGACCCTCCCTAAGCTCAAAAAACAATGTTGAACCATTTCAGCCATTTTGTGAGACCAGAGTGAGTAGCTGCTGAAAGAGAAGCAGTATACTTGTATTTAGCGTGTCAATTGCCACATCACCTGCCACAAGCTACGGATTGTCCACTCGCCATGTCACCTGCCACAAGTTGTGGATTGTCCACATCACCTGCCACAAGTTGTGGATTGTCCACTTGCCATGTCACCTGCCACGTCACCTGGCCACAACTTGTGTATTGTCCACTTGCCACGTCACCTGTCACGTCAACTGGCCACGTCACCTGCCACAAGTTGTGGATTGTCCACTGGCTACGTCACCTGCCACAAGTTGTGGATTGTCCACGTCACCTGTCACAAGTTGTGGATTGTCCACGTCAACTGCCATGTCACCTGGCCACGTCACCTGCCACAAGTTGTGGATTTTCCACTTGCCATGTCACCTGGCCACGTCACCTGCTACATCACCTAGCCACCTCACCTGCCACAAGTTGTGGATTGTCCACTGGCCACCTCACCTGCCACAAGTTGTGGATTGTCCACTTGCCACGTCACCTGGCCACGTCAACTGCCACAAGTTGTGGATTGTCCACTGGCCACGTCACCTGCCACAAGTTGCGGATTGTCCACTTGCCACGTCACCTGGTCACAAGTTGTGGATTGTCCACTTGCCACGTCACCTGGTCACAAGTTGTGGATTGTCCACTTGCCACATGATGACCTGGCCACGTCACCTGCCATGTCACCTGGCCACGTCACCTGCCACAAGTTGTGGATTGTCCACAATGCAATGCAAGCATTTACAGTTGTTTGTTTTTTTAATGGTTTTTCATCATTTGCCATAATTTTTTAGATTTCTAATGTAAAAAAATAGGTCACCTTTAAAAACACCTATAAACGAAATCGTGTCAAAACGCCGGTACCGCGTTTTGCCGCGTTTAGCGGCATTTTGCTTCTGAAACGCGAAAACGTTTGCGTCTGAACCCATTTGTTTGCTTCTGGAAAAACGAGGATAAAACGCAACTGCCTAAAAACGGCAATAAACGAGATTGTATGCATGGACACATAGGATAACATTGAATGTGTTCAGGGGCAGTTAAAAAAAGGGATTTTTAAATACAGCTTACCTGTAAAATCCTTTTCTTGGAGTACATCACGGGACACAGAGCGGCATATTCATTACTATATGGGTTATATGGAGTACCTTCAGGTGTGGACACTGGCAATCTCAAACAGGAAGTCCCCTCCCTATATAACCCCCTCCCCTAGAGGAAGTCCCTCAGTTTTGTAGCAAGCAGTATGCCTCCCAAAAATGTTCCCCAAAAGAGGGGTGGGAGCTCTGTGTCCCGTGATGTACTCCAAGAAAAAGATTTTACAGGTAAGCTGTATTTAAAAATCCCTTTTTCTTTCTCGTACATCACGGGACACAGAGCGGCATATTCATTACTATATGGGATGTCCGAAAGCAATGCTTTAATGAGGGGAGGGAGACATCTTCTCAAAAGAGATTTAATTTAGTATACTCAAATAATAATAATAAATCCAACTTAGTCAAGAAAAAACTTTTTTTTTTTTTTCCTTTTACAACCAAGGGTGCCCCTGATCCCGAGGATCTTAAACCGCAGCCTGTAGTACTGCCTGCCCAAAGGCTGAATCCGCATTCCTTCTCACGTCTAGTTGATAAAACCTTGTAAACGTGTGGACTGATGACCACGTCGCCGCCTTGCATATCTGAGCCATAGAGATCTGATGGTGTGCTGCCCAGGAGGCGCCCATGGCCCTGGTAGAATGGGCTTTTACCGACAAAGGAGGAGGCAACCTCTTCAAACCGTAGGCCTGAATGATTAATTGTCTAATCCATCTCGAGATGGTGGATTTTGCAGCTGCCTGCCCCTTCTTGGGGCCATCTGGTAGAACGAACAACACATCTGTTTTCCGGATCTTTTCTGTAGCTTTAAGATAGGCCTTCATGGCCCGGACAATATCCAAGGTATGCAGCAACCCCTCCTTTCTAGATGTGGGTTTCGGAAAGAAGGATGGAAGTACCAAATCCTGGTTCAAGTGAAAATTGGATATAACCTTTGGTAGAAAGGAAGGATGGGGCCGGAGAACTGCCCTGTCCTTATGTAGAATGAGATATGGTTCCTTACACGATAAGGCTGCCAACTCTGAGGCCCCATACACACGATCGGACATATCCGATGAAAACGGTCCGCGGACCATTTCCATCGGATATGTCCGATCGGGAGTTTGATCCGATGGCGTGTACACACCATCGGATCAAATTCCCCGCCGCCGGACGGCGCGGTGACGCGGCGGTGACGTTGACGCCGCCGCGTCACCGCCACGTCACCGCACCAGGTAGTAAAACACTTCCGCGCATTCACCGAATCCATTCGGCAGCGGCGCGGCGGCGGTGGGGGCCGAAATGTCTGCTGGTAAGTGTACTAACCAGCAGACATGTCGGGCGGACAGATTCCCACCGGATAGATTTCAAAGCTTGCTTTGAAATATGTCGGGTGGAGAAATCTGTCCGCTAGCCCATACACACGAGCGGAGATGTCTGCTGAAACGGTCCATCGGACCGTTTTCAGCGGACATATCCCCTCGTGTGTACGCGGCCTGACACTCTCCTGGCCGAAACTATGGCGACCAAGAATACCAACTTTCTTGTCAGTAAAACTAAAGGAATCTCAGCCAACAGCTCAAAGGGTTGTTTCTGTAGAGTGGACAGGACAAGATTTAAGTCCCATGGACAAATTGGTGACTTGACAGGAGGATTAATACGCAAGACCCCCTGTATGAAGGTCTTTACCAGCGAGTGGGTGGCCAGCGGCCTCTGAAACCACACTGACAGAGCTGAAATCTGTCCCTTGATTGTGCTTAATGCCAGGCCTTTATCCACTCCTAGCTGGAGAAAACTTAACACCCTATCAATGGTATATTTGCGGGAATTCCATCTTTTGGATTCACACCAGCCTACGTAGTTCCTCCACACCCTGTAATAAATCACCCTGGAGGCCGGCTTTCTAGCCCTAATCAGGGTAGGAATTACCTGCCTAGACAGACCTCTACCCCTGAGAATCAGGGATTCAGCCTCCAGGCCGTCAAATTTAGACGCTGTAATGTAGGGTGGAGGATCGGGCCTTGTGAGAGTAGGTCTGGTCGTAGAGGAAGAGTCCAAGGGTCTCCCACTGCCATCTTCAGGACTAGTGAGTACCATGTCCTCCGGGGCCAAGCTGGAGCTACTAGAATGACTGGCTTGTGCTCCACTCTGATCCTGCGCAATAGGCGAGGAAGTAACTGTAGCGGAGGGAATGCATATAGAAGTTTGAATTGATGCCAAGGGCAAACCAACGCATCGGTTCCGCAGGCCATAGGGTCCCTCGCTCGAGACACGAACCTGTCTAGTTTCTTGTTGAACCTGGATGCCATTATATCTACGTCTGGCATTCCCCACTTCTGGCAGATTGTCTGAAAGACCTGGGGATGCAGAGACCACTCCCCCGGCGACAGAATCTGGCGACTTAAGAAGTCTGCCTGCAGGTTGTCCACTCCGGGAATGAATATCGCCGAAATGCAGGGTACATAAACCTCTGCCCACTGAAAAAAAAAGCTCACCTACCTCTGAGCGGCCTGACTCCTGGTTCCCCCTTGGTGGTTTATGTATGCCACCGCTGTGGCATTGTCTGACTGGATTCTCACCGGGGACCCCTGTAATCTGGAAGTCCATGCCAGGAGGGCTAGGCGAGCAGCTCTGATCTCCAAGACATTGATGGGTAGCTGCCTCTCTGCTTCCGCCCAAGTTCCCTGGCGAGAGAACCCCTCCAAGACCGCCCCCCAGCCTGCCAGGCTGGCGTCTGTGGTAACTACCTTCCAGACAACGGGGCTGAAGGACCTTCCCTTTAGAAGATTCTGAGGGTTCAACCACCAGGCCAGGCTTTGTCGGACCTTTGATGATAGCGTCAAAGGGGACTCCAAGGCATGTGCTCTCTTGCCCCAGGCTGCTAGAATGGCTGCCTGTAGGACGCGAGTGTGGATCTGAGCGTATGGTACTGCCTCGAACGTGGCCACTAGCTTGCCTAGTAATCGCATACACAGGCGAATAGTTGGTTTTTTCTTGCTTAGAACCAACTGAACCAACCCCTTGATAGCCTCGATCTTTACAAGGGGCAGGAACACCCTTTGCTGTTCTGTGTCTAACCTCATGCCGAGGTATTCCAACTGCTTTGTAGGCTGGAACGCTGACTTTTCCCGGTTTAGGACCCAGCCGAACCTTTCGAGGTACTGAACCGTGAGGTTTACTGCCTGTTGCAGACACGGCCGTGAGTGATCTATGATTAAAAGGTCGTCCAAGTATGCTAGGACTGTGACCCCTTGGATCCTTAGATTGGCCAGAACTGGGGCTAGGATCTTCGTGAATACCCGGGGGGCCGTGGCTAGCCCGAAGGGGAGCGCCCTGAATTGGAAGTGTCGCTGCCCCACTGCGAAGCGTAAAAATCTTTGATGCGACTGAAAGATTGGTACATGAAGGTAAGCATCCTTTATGTCTATGGAAGCCAGAAAATCGTCCCTCTGGAGCGTGGCGACTGCTGACCGGATGGATTCCATCCGGAAGGAACGAACCCTTAGGTAACCGTTTAACCTCTTTAGGTCCAAGATTGGCCTGACATCGCCGTTGGGCTTTGGTATGACAAAGAGATTGGAATAGAAACCTAGCCCCTGCTCTTGGGCTGGCACCTCTATTATCACGCCCTGGCAAAGCAGGTGATCCAAAGCTGCCAGCATCGAGGCCTTCTTTGCTGGATCCTTTGGTAGCCTTGACTCTTGAAAATGAGGCGGAGGAAACTTTAGAAACTCCAGTCTGTAGCCTGTGGTTACAGACGCCCGGACCCATTTGTCGGGGATCTTGGCTTCCCAAACTTCTGAGAAGAAACAAAGCCTTCCCCCCACCTGCGAGAGTGGGGGCGCCCCTTCATAAGGCAGACTTAGGGGCTGGTTTTGTCGGCTTGCGATACCATGGCCTCTTACCCCCAGGGGCCTGTCCCTGCGATCTACTGTTAAAGTTGGATCGCGCAGGCGGCCGTCGATACTGCCTGGAATTTGAGGGCCCTGAGACAGGAAAGAGCTGCCTTTTAAATGTAGGACCCCGGAATGTCTTTTTGACTGGTAAAAGGGTACTTTTGCCACTTGAAATAGTCTGAATGTATTTATCCAGATCCTCTCCGAAGAGTCGTCCTCCATGGAAGGGAAACCCTGCCAGAAGCTTTTTGCATGGGGGCTCCGCCGCCCAGTTCTTCAACCATAAGAGCCTTCTTATGTGCACCAAAAATAGTGATAAACGAGAGGCCTGCTGGATGGAATCCTTTATAGCATCTACCGCAAAACACAGAGCTCTGGGAATGTCAGAAAACGCTTCTGCCTGTTGGGTAGGCATGTCTTTTAGCATTTCTTTTGTCTGGTCCTTTAACGCCTGACAAACTCCAATTGCAGCCACAGCTGGCTGTACCACTGCTCCTGCCGTAGCAAAGGATGCTTTTAAAAGTGTCTCTAACCGTTTATCAACCGGATCTTTAAACATTTGTATGTTTTCCACCGGGCAAGTTAGTGATTTATTCACACATGAGATGGCTGCATCCACCACTGGGAGCTTCCACCTCTTCGAGAATTTTTCCTCCATAGGGTAAATGACCGCAAATCTCTTCGGCGGCAGAAAAATCCTGTCCGGTCGTACCCAATCCTGAAAGATCAATTCCTCCAAGAGAGGATGGACCGGAAAAACCGCGTTGCTCAAAGGAGCTTTCAAAGAGCCCAGAGAGGATATCGCAGGAACCTGAGGCTCTGGCAATGGTAAATTAAATGCCAAGCGGACCATGTCCGTCAAAGACTGCACCCACAGTCTCTCTGTCTGGGAGTCTGAAAATGGTTCCTCAGTCTCTCTGTCTGGGAGTCTGAAAATGGTTCCTCAGAGGTAGATCCCTCAATCCCTGAACCCTCTTGGTTCAGGTCTAGTTGATCCTCCTGCGATTCCAATTCCTCCGGAGAGAGAATTTCAGCATCTGAGGATACACCTTTTGGCGATGGGGATCTAGCCCGTTTCTTGCCAGGAATAGATCTAGCGATCAACGCTGCTAATCTTTCTTCTAGCCCCCCTAGGGATACAGCTAGCATCTCCTCTGTGATAAACACAGGGCTGTGCTGATCTGGGCCAGCCTCAGCACCAGACCCCCCCCAATGGCTCATCCAAGGCGACCTTCATGGGAATAAGCTGCGGGGAAAGTATCGGCATATCATCAGAATCAGAGGGGGAACCCCTTTGTTTTTTGGTCTTTTTTGTACCCTTTGACCCCGAACTTTTGGAAGCCATAATACAAAATCGAGGGACTCCGCCTACAACAGCAGACTGCAGTGGCCAGGAGTACAAAACTAGGGTTTAGGGGACAATAGATCACTAATGCCCAAAAACTGATGGGGCCCCGTATGTTTTTTTTGTTTTGTTTTTTTAAATATATAAGTCTTTTTTTTTTAAAAACATACAGCGTCCCCAAACTTAGTTTGCCAGCCTCCAACCTGTTGCAAAAGGGGATTTTTTGGCTTAACAGAAAAGCATTGGAACCAAGTCCAGCATGTACTACCCCTCTTCCGCCACCGGGAGTCACTGTTCTGCCGCTCTGCGTCCTCTCCCTTTCAGATCAGCCTCAGACTGAGCACTGACTATAGCCTGCTGATCTATAACAGCACACAAGGCGCGCCCCTGATGACGCTGCAGGCACGCCCCCCCCCCCCGCCCTCCCCTCCGAACGGCGGGAAAAACGTCTATAAGACGTGCGCGCGCACGCGCGTATGCCGGAGAAGGAAGCACATGGAGGAGCCGCGCTGCTGGAGACCCAGGACTGCAGTACCAGGCGGCAGAATCAAACCCCCGGCCAGGTAGGACTCTCCAAAAGGCCCCATAGGGGTCCTTACTAGCCCTGGGAAGAAAGCAGCAGGTAGCTAGCAAACACAAATTTCTTAGACAGGGGAACCTAGTGATGGGGGAATGAGATCATCCTGTCTTCTCAGACATAGTGAGCAAGGTTGCCAATGCAGAGCATACTTAGGCTACCCCCCTTTTAGGTTACCCCGGAGAGCCTGCTGTCGAACCAAGTCCCGCAGGCTCCCCTCTTACCTGCTCCATGCTGCAGGATGTTTGTCTAGCAAAACGATCCAATCTTCTCCCATCTCCGTGGGTAGCGTAATAGACCTTCAGGCCCTGGGGTCCTATGAAGGTACCCACTGTCCTGGACCTATATAGCACCCTGGCAAACAGGAACTTATGGTCTTTACGAACTCCAAGTCCTGGGCCCAGGGTCCAGCCCTCCAAAGAGGAGCATTATAGGCAAAACCCCACGGTTTGGGGCCCGGGTACTGTCCACTTTGGCACTGAGGCTCCTTGGACAGATCCGGTTAGCCCGCCCTTAATCCCAAGGATGTGGAGCAAAGCTATTCCGTGACCAACACCTAAGACACTGGCGAAAAAACTGAGGGACTTCCTCTAGGGGAGGGGGTTATATAGGGAGGGGACTTCCTGTTTGAGATTGCCAGTGTCCACACCTGAAGGTACTCCATATAACCCATATAGTAATGAATATGCCGCTCTGTGTCCCGTGATGTACGAGAAAGAAAAAAAAACTGTCCAAATGCCTCTGAACTCGAGTTTACCAGCGTCTCGTGTGCATGGGACCTAAACTGCTGGCAACAAAAGCGAGTACGTCCCCAAGTGAAAATGTCCAAATTGGGCACAATGTGTCAATATTGTGTGGCCACCATTATTTTCTTTAACCCTCTTGGGCATGGAGTTCACCAGAGGTTTTCAGTCCTTTTCCATTCCTCCATGATGGCATCACAGAGCTGGTGGATGTTAGAGACCTTGCGCTCCTCCACCTTCCATTTGAGGATGTGCCCTGCAGATGCTCAATAGGGCTTTGGTCTGGAAACATGCTTAGCCAGTCTATCACCTTTACTCTCAGCTTCTTTAGCAAGGCAGTAGTCACCTTGGAGGTATGTTTGGGGTCGTTATGTTGGAAAACTGCCCTGTGGCCTTGTCTCCAAAGAGAGGGGATCATGTTTTGCTTCAGTATGTCACAGTACATGTTGGCATTCATGGTTCCCTCAATGAACTGTAGCTCCCCAGTGCTGGCAGCAGCACTCATGCAGCCCCAGACCATGACACTTCCACCACCATGCTTGACTGTAGGCAAGACACACTTGTCTTTGTACTCCTCACCTGGTTGCAGCGACACATGCTTGACACCATCTGAACCAAATATGTTTATCTTGGTCTCATTAGACCACAGGACATGGTTCCAGTAATGCATGTCCTTAATCTGCTTGTCTTCAGCAATTTGTTTGCGGTTTTCTTGTGCATCATCTTTAGAAGAGGCTTACTTCTGGGACGACTAATTTGATGCAGTGTTCGGTGTATGGTCTGACCCCCCCCCACTACCCCTTAAACCTCTGTAGCAATGCTGGTAGCAAATCATTTCCCAAAGACAACCTCTGGAAAGGACGCTAAGCAATGCACTCAACTTGTTTTGGTCGACAATGGTGAGGCCTGTTCTGAGTGGAACCTGTCCTGTTAAACCGCCGAATGGTCTTGATCACCGCGCTGCAGCTCAGTTTCAGGGTCTTGGCAATCTTCTTATAGCAATTCCTTTTTTCAGATTTTCAGAGTTCTTTCCCATGAGGGGCCAGTGACCAGTATGAGAGACTGATGGTGATAACACCAAAATTTAACACACTTGCTCCCCATTTACACCCGAGACCTTGTAACACTAACGAGTCAAGTGAACATAGCTAGATGGGCCCAAGTTGGATATTTTCACTTAGGGGTGTACTCACTTTTGTTGCCAGCGGTTTAGACATTAATGGCTGTGCGTTGAGTTATTTTCAGGGGACAGCAAATTAACACCGTAATACAAGCTGTACACTCAATACTTTACATTGTGGCAAAGTGTCATTTCTTCAGTGTTATCACACGAAAGAGGTATAATAAAATATTTACAAAATATTTACAAAAATCTAAGGGGTGTACTCACTTTTGTGAGATACACTACACACACATTATATATATATATATATATATATATATATATATATATATATATATATATATATATATTTTTTATATAAATGTAACTCTACAATATACTACTTTATACACTTAGTAGAAAAAAATAAACAGCTTACTGTCTGACAATCGCCATCAAATTGTTCTTCAAGATCATCTGCAAATAATGAACAAACAGGTAAAGCATTCCTGTAAAAATAAAGTTAACCCCCAAGAATATCCATATACCACTAGTGTGCACAGAAACACATACAAGAGAATATCAAACTTTTACTGCTCATGCACATTATATCATAAAAATGTGTAAATACTACAACACTGCCCAGGAGAGGGCACCAAATGAGGGAGGATAATTTAAAACATAACAACTGTTAGTAGAACAAGAGGTGACAAAATGGAGACCTACCCTGGTGACAACTGCCAAAAGGTGGAAATTTGGGGAGATTTGTGTGTGTGACTGTGGGTGGACATTAGAACGTAAGCTCCTTTTGGTGCAGAGCTTGATGTAAATCGGTCAGCATTCTCTGTACAACACTGTGCGAGTATGTTAAGAGTTATATAATAAAAGTGTGACTGTAGAGGGGACAATGATGTGTAAGCTCGCCTGGTGTAGAGACCGATGTAAATAGTAAAATGTTCTCTGTACAGCAGCACAGACTATGTCAGACCAATATAAAACGCAGAACAGTGTGTGACTTTGAGGGGCACATTAGAGTAAGCTCCTTTGAAGCACGGACTGCAATTGTAAGATGTTCTCCATACAGTAGCGCAAAATATGTTAGAAGTGTATAAATGTAGAATAATACTAGTGTGTGACTGTAGTGGGGACATTAAAGTGTGAGTTCCTCTGGTGCAGAGACCAATGTAAATGGTAAAAGGTTCTCTGTACAGCAGCATGGACTACCCACATACCAGTGTGTTTTAAGCAGAGTTCCACCCACCTTTGAAAAGTGGTCTTAAATTAAAAACCACCCCCTCCATCTCTCGTTTCTGGATATTTGAAAATATTTTTCTATAGTACCTTCTGTTGCAGCTGGGCCACGGCGCAGGATGTCATGCCCTCTTCTACAGCGACCCCCCCCCCCCCCATCTGGGACATGTGTCCCAGAAGACAAGCTGGCCATTCACAAAGTGCCATGCGACCCAGGCATGCGCAGTAGGAAACCGGTTGTGAAGCCGCAAGGCTCATCTGCCAGTTTCCCTTAGGTAGAATTGTGGCACCTGCACCCAATCCAATGGACAGATCTGGCTCGGTGGGGGCGACATTGCAGGCTACCTGGACACGTAAGTGTCCTTATTAAAAGTCAGCTGCTACAGTGTTTGTAGCTGCTGACTTTTTTTTATTTATGTTTGTGACTTTGAACGCTTTAAGGGGGAAATGAGTTCAAGCTCCCCTGACAGACAGACTGACTTACATGGCAAAAAGTTCTCCTTACAGAATCACAAAAATACACGAGAGCTATATAAATGTATAATAACAGTGTGTAACATTGGTTCAGACATTAGAATATAGTATACTGCTCTGTTGAAGAGACTGATCTGATGGTTTCATGCTCTCTGTACAGTATCACAGTAGCAGTATGATATATAAAATGAATAAAACAAACATTCTTTTTGCTCTGCCTTACTGCACCCTCTCGTGGTTTTCCTTAATTTATAAAATAAACAATACATTTATAGTTTGCTCACCATCAGAATCGTCAGAGTCGGACACATCCACACTAAATGCTGCAGCAGTTGGACCCAAACTTCTCTCAAGTGCTTCAATCTCCCTCTGGATTTTATCCTTTTCTGCCTTCAGATCAAAAGCAGCCATGGTGCCTGCTTCAAAAATAACAAAACACAATTAAACAGTATGAAATGCGAAATGCTTCTTTTCAAAGCAAGTTAGTTGAAGAGCGAGGACTGGGGTTTTTCCTGTAGCAGGCCTACCTTTCATACACTGGTGTGTGACTGCTTTAGCAGCACTGCGGCATTCTGGGTAATCATATGCAAATAAGCGTGCAGTGTCAGGCTCAGCCAGCAGCATCCATGTGACTGAGCAGATGGTACAGCGTGCAGACGGAGGGTGTGGTCTGGTTCACAGATTTGCATACATTACCCACAAGGACTTGCAGTTTTTGCTGTCTCCTTCCCTTTGCAGATGAGAAAACACATTACAGGCTGTGGAGAGAATAAGGAAGTGAGACTTGCTTGGAGATTCCCCCCCTTTTAAATCTTTTTGGAGGAGAAGGAAATCGTTATATATCTGCAAAGATTACAGCAAAGTACCACATACGTGCATGAAAACGGATGAGAAAACTGCACAGACATCAGTTTACCTCAAAGCTTAGGGGGGGTCTATTTTTCCCATTATCTGTGCCCCTTTCTGATGATCATGTGCTGGTCGGAGAGGAAGGAATATTTCTTCAGTTTCGGGCGCATGCCCATTCAGCTCCGCTCGCAAGTTCTTCTGCCTTGGCACAAATCCTGGCCAGCCACCTGCCTATCTCCTTGTCTTCCCTGGCGGAGTGATCTTTCCCCGCTCCCCATCCAGTAGTAGCCGGGGCCCGAAGAGCAAGACTTGACAGGCTGTGAGGTGGGCGGCAACGGGCAGAGAGTCGCTGATTGCTGCCATTTCTAGTAAAGAAAAAATATGTCCCCGGAATTCATTTTAAAAATCTGGTCACCTTACTTTACACCAATGTTGATGTCATGTCAGTTTTTCCCATGCAGAAAACTGCATACATGTTGCCGATTCCTGCGTGGAAAAAATCTGCACAGTGTGGTGTGAACAGAACACATAGAGAACCATTGTTTTGTTTTTTTTTAGCCCTGACGTCTCTGCACCATGGTGTGAAAGAGGCCTAATGCACAGTTGTGCTGCACCGGCAGCACTTGTAGGCTCGGTTCACACTAGGCCGGCTCCAACGTTTACGCGACTTTTAGTGCAACTTTGGAGTCCTAATTTGAGGTGGCTTTTTACACTCTGGGGCATTGAAGTCGTATCAAAGTCAGACCAAAGTGGTAAGGAACCTTTCCTAAAAGTCAGATAGACTTGTGTAGTATCAATCAAGATAGCTCTCATAGAGAAACATTGAATTTCACGTGTTATCCGACTTTGGGGATTATTTACGAAAGGCAAATCCACTTTGCACTACAAGTGCAGTCACTGTAAATCTGAAATGAGGGGAAGCTCTGCTGATTTCTATTATCCAATCATGTGCAAGCTACAATGCTGTTTATCTTCCTTGCATATCCCCCTCGGATCTACAGCGACTGCACTTCCAAGTTCACTCTCAGTGCAATTTCAAGTGCGCTTTGCACTTGTAGTGCAAAGTGGATTTGCCTTTAGTAAATAACCCTCATTGTGTCTCACAAGTCAGATCCTATGTCACAGTGTGAACCAAGCCGGAGGGGCTCATGTGCGCAGGCACGTTTTCCAGTACAGTTTGGGAGCCACGTCGCACGACCGCGCAATTGTCAGTTTAAGCCACGCAGTGCCAGAAGCTGAAATTTCACCTGGTCAGGAAGGGGTATACGTGCCCAGTAAGGAAGTGGTTAAATGAGGAGTGTGTGACAGGGCCCCACTGCAATAAATACATTTTTCTTAATGAATTGGGGCTCTTACAGAGAGGGGCACCAAATATGCCATGTTTTTTACGCCTTCGGATGTTTCTTTTTTAAGGCCCCTTTCACAGGGGCAGTTTTCAGGAATTTTAGCGCTAGAAATAGCACCTGAAAACTGCCTCCCATGCCGCTCCAATGTTAAAGCCTGAGTGTTTTCACGGGGGGGAGGGGAGAACATTAGAAAAAGTCCTGCAAGCAGCATTTTTTGGGGCAGTTTGGGATCACTTTATACGTCACTCCCAAAACGCCCCCCAGCCCATTAAAATGAATGGGGAGCACTTTGGAAGCACTTTAAAAGCGCTTTGGAAGGGCCACAACGCGGGCCATTTTAACCCCTTCTTCAGTCACTAGTGGGGGCTAAAAGCACCCAGCTAGCAGACGAAAAGCGCAGCTTAAACAGTGCTAAAGCGCCGCTAAAATGAGCGGGGCTTAAGCGCTAACACACGGGTGGCCCCAGTGTGAAAGTGGTCTTACTGTTCTAATTGCAGCCCATTGTTTTCAATAGATCTGCACACACAGGTCCATAAATATCAATAAACTAGCACAGCATTTACCTCAGTGAAAGAAAAGTTCCATATATCTGCGTTACTGGTCTGTATTCTGTGAGAGTGGGACTGAGTGCACATCCTAAATGACACCCTCCCCCTTAGACATCAGTGCCTGTCTTTTGCAAATATCTCCTAAACCGTGTAGGTTTAGGAGATATTTCTTGCACATACAGGTAAGCCTTAATCTAGGCTTACCTGTAGGTCTGTAAGCGTTTGTTGTAAACCCTCACCCGGACGTTACACCTACAGGTAAGCCTAAATCAGTGTTTCTCAATTCCAGTCCTCACACCCCCCCAACAGGTCATGTTTTCAGGATTTCCCTCAGATGAAATGGCTGTGGGAATTACTAAGGCAGTGAAACTGATCAAATCACCTGTGCAAAATAATGGAAATCCTAAAAACCTGACATGTTGGGGGGGCGTGAGGACTGGAATTGAGAAACACTGGCCTAAATTAAGGCTTAACTGTAGGTGTTATCAATATCTCCAAAACCTACACGGTTTTGTGTTGAAAATAACTGTGAAATATAAAACTTCAGTGGGTGTAACAAGATGTCCGCTTGCCCCCTTCACACTCTATCATTACTGTGCAGGTGACACGTCATTTTCCGCTCCCCATCACAGACTGCTGCAGAAGTGCTGTGGCGGCAAACTGCGCATGCGCGATGCGTTCCAAACGCAATTGTGATGCGTTCCAATGGATTTACGACAGTGCACACCAGCAAAGCCGTCATTCTTGACGATGTGGACTTAGAGGTAAGTGGCCAGTCGGCCTCACGTCCTCGCTTCGCTCGGACGGCTCGCTCCGCACGCTCGGCCTCCTGGATCTTTTTTTAACATCCTCCAATCCACGGGGATGTTAAGGAAAGAGCCTGGATGCCGAACGAGGTTTCGCTGGTGTGCACTGTCGTAAATGCTTTGGAACGCATCGCAGATACGTTTGGAACGCATCGCGCATGCGCAGTTTGCCGCCACAGCACTTCCACAGCAGTCTGTGATGGGGAGCGGAATATGACGGTGCACCGGAGTGTGGGGTGTATAGGGTTGCCACCTCATCCCTTTAAACCCAAACACATATGAATTACACAGGTTCTGAGGCTAATTTAATGCAGGTAAAGCACCAAGTGAGTTTAATTACCACCTTAATTAGCCTCGGAACCTGTGTAATTAATATGTGTTCGTTTTTAAAGGGATGAGGTGGCAACTCTAGGGGTGTAGCAAGATGGCGGCAACGGAACGTCACTTCCACAGCATTGTGTGATGGGGAGCTGAATATGACAAGACACCGGCCTGAATAATGTGTCCGGGTTTCAGGCGGACTGAACCCTGGACACATAATTCAAAACCCGGACTGTCCAGTTGAATCCTGAACAGGCAACCCTCCTCCACAGCTTCACTGCATGTCTTGTTCACAGCTCACTTCTGTACCTCTTTCTTTATCCACCACAACCTCTGCACCCCTCATTCACAGCTCACTCCCTTCTTCCTTACAGCTCACCTCAACTTTTTCTGCTTAGTTCCAGAGCAAGACCACCTGGCTTTACCGCCTAAAGGCGAAGGGGTGGGTCTATATTTCCCCATACACAAGCACGTGAATGAGCCGCAGGTTTTCTTTATTAATGAGTCGAGAAGCTTACACATAAACCCGCCGCTTTACGGCAATTTCTATGGTCACTGTTCCTTTATTTAAACGAGTAATACAACAAACCACGCCTCCCTGAATTCTGTACCTCTTCTCCTTTGACGGTGAGAGGCTGGACAGCCGGTCAATCAGAGCGGCGGGGCGTGACATTTTTGCCAGTCTTCTCCAAGGTAACGACTGAACGCTCCGAGTCTGTGTGCGGCTGCTCACAACTGTTTCCCTGGTAACGGGTCGACGCTACGCTCCATGGCGGCTGGTGAGCCCCAAAATACCTGGATTGTGATTAGTGATCGGCAATGGATATATACAAGGTAATTATCCATAGAATAGCTTGTGCCTCCCTAGAGCTCATCCCAGGATGTATTCTATGCCTTAACCGCTGCTGTACCTTTTCACTGTCTGCATGGGTGTCCAATAGGGTCCCCCTCACACAGGATGGAGCCTACATTCTGTGTCTCCTGAGGATTGTGACCTCTGCCATCGGTAATCTCCATAGATGAGTCCTCGCTCATTGGGCTTCCTATTCAGGTGGACAGTGAACACTGAACCCTAACAACAAACTTCTTTGAAATGCTCCCTTTTGATTTGTTAAATACACAATTGAAAGGTTTTGTTATATCTGTTCAAAAAGTGCAAAGGATACCTGTTGATCCTGCCAGAAATCAAGCAGTATTCTTAGCCTTGCCCAGGCCAGGTCTCTTCTACAAAAGGGGAGGTGTTCTGTAGTCCTGACAGGCTTTCTGTTCTAGGGTGACAACACTGCTCCTTCATAGATAAAAGGGGTGAGCGTTGTCACCCTCGGACAGGAACTGTGTTACTAGCAGGATCGGCAGGTGATAATAAAAGAAAAAAGTGAATCCAGCCAGCACAACTAAGGATGTAGGTAAGCTGCAATATATATTACATTGTTGTTCTTGGGTTTAGATACATTTTAATGACCTCTTTTTTTTTTCTAAAAATGTACATACTGTATTAACATATGCATGAGTCTTATATACCCTTATTCATTTGTGTATTAACAGGTGCTGGAGCAATGGCAGCCTGGAGCATTTGGGGTGACCTGTCTTGTGGAAGATCCAGTGTCACAAAGAAAATTTGCTGTTAAAAAGGTTTGAAACACATCTAGAGATAATATACTGACATTTTGACTGTGTTCTTTAGGGTAGAAGTAAACAATTTCACGTAGGCTTCTTTCACACTAAGGCGATTTGCAGGCGCTATATCACTAAAAATAGCACCTGCAAAGCACCCTGAAAGAGCCTGTCCTTTCACTCCAGGCTACTGCGGTGCCCTTTCGTGCTCCCCCCCTCTCCATGCTCCTCTGCCCCCTTTGTCTTGGATCTGTCAGAATGGAGAACGGAGAAAGGAGCCAGTAAATCTGTCATTTACCGACTCCTTCCTTTTCCGAATGAACAGTCAGTGACTCTGTCCATTTATAACTGAGTATTGTAAACTGTGTTTATGATGCTTCAGTTTATAAATGGAGAGGAACTGCGGTCTCCTGTCCATTCATCTCCGGTGCAGCTTAGGGTGCAGAGAAAGAGATTGGGGAATCTGTGTCCTCAGTCCCTTTCTCTATCTCTGTTAAGACCCCTGACAGTGGCGGAATTTTCATAGGTGTCGCAGTTGCGACTGGGCCCTGTGGTTTAGCCAAGTCGGGGGGGCCCGCCCGCCGCCTGTCAGTTTGAGGAGAGGAGCCGTTCTGCCGCTGGATCGGGTGCCGACAAGGCACTGGCAGTGGATGCAGGGACGGCATCGCAGCAACCCCCCTAAGACCTGGCATCTCCCCCTCTGGCTGGCCGTTTAGAGTGCAGTGGGGAGATGTGGTAGGAGATGGAAGATCGGCAGCTCTATGGTGCCTGTGTGGGCAGGTCTCCCTGGGGCTTGTAGTACTCGAGTGCAGTGTATACAGAGAGGGGAGGGGCCTCTGACCCGAGCAGGTATCAGTTTCACTTTCTCTCTGCTTGCACACTGTTGTTGATGCCCGGGTCAGAGACCCCTCCCCCTCTGCTGTATACCTGAATCGGAGAACTACAAGCCCCAGTGAGATCCCCCTGCCTGTGGACACCATAGAGCTGCAGATCGCCACCTCCACCAGCCAGGTACAGGGGAACTTTTGCAAGGGGGAGTCAGCTGTTTGGGGACCCTGATGTAAGAGGGGGGGCCTCTGGGGACACTAATGTAAGGAAGGGGGCCTCTGGGGACACGAATGTAAGAGAGGAGGGCTTCTGGGGACACTAATTGAAAGGGGGGCTTCTGGGGACACTAATTGAAAGGGGGGCTTCTGGGCACACTAATGTAAGGGGGGGGTGCTTCTGGGGACACTAATGTAAGAGAGGGGGGGCTTCTGGGGACACTAATGTAAGAGGGGGGCTTCTGGGGACACTAATGTAAGAGGGGGGCTTCTGGGGACACTAGTGTAAGGGGGGGCTTCTGGGCACACTAATGTAAGGGGGGGGCTTCTGGGCACACTAATGTAAGGGGGGGCTTCTGGGCACACTAATGTAAGAGGGGGGGGGGGCTTCTGGGGACACTAATGTAAGGAAGGGGGCCTCTGGGGACACTAATGTAAGAGGGGGGCTCTCTGGGGGTCCTGATGTAGGGGGAGACTCTCTGGGGACCCTGATGTAGGGGGAGACTCTCTGGGGACCCTGATGTAGGGGGAGACTCTCTGGGGACCCTGATGTAGGGGGAGACTCTCTGGGGACCCTGATGTAGGGGGAGACTCTCTGGGGACCCTGATGTAGGGGGAGACTCTCTGGGGACCCTGATGTAGGGGGAGACTCTCTGGGGACCCTGATGTAGGGGGAGACTCTCTGGGGACCCTGATGTAGGGGGAGACTCTCTGGGGACCCTGATGTAGGGGGAGACTCTCTGGGGACCCTGATGTAGGGGGAGACTCTCTGGGGACCCTGATGTAGGGGGAGACTCTCTGGGGCCCTAATGTATGGGGAGACTCTCTGGGGACACTACTGTGAGGGGCAGGCTCTCTGGGGACACTAATGTAAGGGAGGCTCTCTGGGGACCCTGATGTAAGTAGGGACTTTCTTGGGACACTAATGTAGGAGGGGAGACTCTCTGGGGACACTAATGTAAGAGGTGGAGGCTCTCTGGGGACCCTGATGTAAGGGGGGCTCTCTGAGGAGTGCCCTATGTGATGGTGTGTGTGTGGGGGGGGGATGGCATTGAAGGACCTGGCCTTGGGGCAGCAAAGGGAATAAATCTGGGCCTGGGCAGAGGCAGCGCTGAGACTGGGGGCTGACACCAATGAGAGAAGGCGGGGGAGGAACTTTCCTCTCTGCGTGGAGTACCTATGCCGTCTACCTATGAGACAAGAAGGCATCCTGGCGGGAGATTAGAAGGCACAGTGATGGTGGCCATAACTGATCGAACGGAATTCCCAGGGAATTGACAGTAAGTGACATTTTTTCAGAGCTGAGCAATCGATGCCAAACCTCCACTACCTGTGCCTCTTACTGATCCCATCCCCCCCACCACTGATCTCATCCCTATCCCCCCATTACTTCTACAACAGAGGTGATAGGGGATAGGGCTGAGATCAGTGGAGGGAGGATGGGATAAGTAATAGGCACAGGTGGTGGTGGGAGAGGATGGCACCAACACTGCCGCTGCAGCCAGCCCCCTCAAGTACTACTGCTGGTACTTGAGGGGGGGTGGTAGCGGTGATACTAGAGCGGAGTGGTAGTGGTGATACATGAGGGGGGTGGTGCCGGTGGTACTTGAGGGGGGTGGCAGTGGTGATGCCATCCTCTCCCGCCACCACCTGTGCCTCTTACTGATCCCATCCCCCTACAGCCGCACCACTGATCTCATCCCTATCCCCCTATTACTTCTACAACAGTAGTGGTGGGGGGATAGTGATGAGATCAGTGGTGCGGCTGAGATAGTGAGAGGCACAGGTGGTGGTGGGAGAGGATGGCACTGCCACTGCAGCCACCCCCCTTCATGTGAAATCAGAAACAGAATTGTTTTACTTTGTTGTACAGTGTAAAAAATGTAAGTATCAAAATCAGTCTTTTCGGGGGGGGGGGGGGGGGGGGGGGGGCCCTTCATGATTTCTTGCACCGGGGCCCTGAAGTCTCTAGTTACGCCTCTGACCCCTGATATCTCACCAAAACTCCCCAACAGGGCTGATAAAAAATAAAAAAAAGAATTGTAACAAATATTTAAAAGGTTAAATTGTAAAAATACTAAAAAATAAAATAAAAACCACACTGACATTGTCCACTCCACCCCCACCCAAAAAAAGAAAGCATTGGTAAAAACAAAAAAATGATTGTAAAAAATAAAATTGTAAAAAGTAAAATTTTTTTTTTAAAAAAACGACTGACACAGTCTATGCGTCATCAGTGCTGCACATTAGTGCCACTGTTACACGACATTAGAAAAAAGTATCAGTAATCGGTATTGGTGAGTACTTGAAAAAAAGTATCGGTACTTTAAAGAAATGGTATTGTATTGGGCCGACCCTATTCAAAACGCTATCAATTTTTAATATTTTTCAAACTCCCATGGCACACCTGCAAATTTCATGCAGCACAATAGTTTGCCACGGCGCACAGTTTGAAAATCACCGCTTTATGACTACAGTGTGCTCATCTTCTATCCAGCAGGATAATGCACCATTTCACTAAGCTCAAATCATATCGCTACTGGTTGTCTTGAATAGGGATAAGCTCCGGCGTGTTCGCACAGTCCACGTGCAGAGCCCGCCAGGAAGTCAGCACGGCGCTGCGCTAATCACAGGCAGGGAGACATTGTCCCGATGCTCGGCTGTAGAGATCGGGAAATGTCTCCCTGCCTGTGATTAGCGCAGCACCGTGCAGACTTCCTGGCGGACTGTGCAAACACGCCGGAGCTCATCCATAGTTTTGAACATGACAATGAGGTCACTGTACTCCAATGGCCTCCACAGTCACCAGATCTCAATCCAATAGAGCACCTTTGGGATGTGGTGGAATAGGAGATTTGCATCATAGATGCGCAGCCGACAAATCTGCAGCAACTACGTGATGCGATCATGTCCATATGAAGCAAAATCTCTGTGGAATGTTTCCAACACCTTGTTGAATCTATGCCACAAAGAATGAAGGCAGTTCTGAAGGCAAGAGGGTCTCCAACCCGGTACTAGCAAGGTGTACCTAATAAAGTGGCCAGCGAGTGTACTTGCCAATGGATTTCAAGGGGAAAACCCTCTTCATCAGAGCATAGTTACAACACTGTAGCTCCTTGAAACGCCTCAGAATGAGCGATGCCTAGGTTTTTGCTTAGGTATTCGTAAAGCATTTCCACACCTTGAGCGGATTTTCACTTGGAACATGTTCAGGAAACTTTTGATGCATATTCTATAGTTTTGCCAGTGGTTTATTAGCTTTAAGCTTGACACAGGTTTATTTTAAGGCACTCTTAAAGTATAACGAAAGGCACAACTCTTTTTTTTTTTATACTTTTGTATAGAGCAGAGAGGGATTTGTCTATACATTGGTTGCCTGTAAAATCCCACCACAAGAGGAATCTCAGGATATATAATAATAAGGGATAATGACAATCACACTCCCAGTTATATGAACTTCTTTTTTTTTTTAAAGAGGTCTGAGCAATTTCTTGTGACCAGCATTGCTGATGTGGGCCATATCTGATAGGGCATTGCAGCTTTAGATACTCATTGAACTGTACGGCTATCTGGTTCCAGGGCAAAGAAGCCATATGCTGAGTAACAGCCTGGCACTAGTATGCAGAATATTATTTATTGCATAATTGATTCCAATAAAGCCTTTTTTTTAAAAAGGTGATTTGCTTAATAATACATGTAATAACATTAAATCTTTTGTATTTTTGACAGGTGGAATGTATAGATGAGCGGGAAGGCAATCTCGCCCTAGAAGAGGTAATTTGCCAGCGGGGACTGTAACAGCTAAAACTTGTGTTTTTTCTTTTAGGCTGGATTCACACCTATGCAAATTGGTTGCGGCTTAAACCGCATCCAATTTGCATAAAATACATTGATTTCAATGAGGCAGGTTCACATATGTGCAATGCATTCGCACTGCGCATTGCCAAAAAAACGTGTGCGTTTTGTAGGCATTGCGGTCCGGCTCAGGTGCGAATTCAGGCCCATTATCTTCTATGGGCACGCATCTAATTCGCAGATGTGTTCATTTCTCTTCAGGATTTCTCTCATTGACTTTAATACACTTCCCCCTTCCCCTCTCCCAGGTCTTCAAATTCGCAGCTAAAACAGAGATTGTGGCAAACCTAGCCACTTCTGGAACGCTGGACGTTACATGTCAAAAGGTTGTCTGTATTATATGCTATGTATTCTGCTGGGTCTTATGTGGGCATAGTTATTTGTATGCTGGCAGCCGTAAGCCACTAGCATTCAAGTACTTCGTTTTATGTTGCCCAATCGGTGTTCGGCAGTTTTAAACCAAACTCCCACAACACATAACCCCAAACCCCAGCTATAAACCGACTTTTCCCTTGTGCAACAATGCCTGATGGGAGAATTATCCAAAATGTTAAGTTCCCCATGTGGTCCTCCCTGTATTACCCCTGCTAAATCTATTTGGCTGTTTGGAAACCCCTTGCATGGGGAATTATATAAATATGGAAGCCTGTGAATAAAAAGGCAGTTGACTCTCAGAGCTGTGTTTCGTCCGGTTACTGGGGGGGGGGATTTGGGACATTGCCTTACTTTTCAACGCTGACTGTGGATTTACCCTGGTTACCAGCGGAGATCGTGGAGTTTAATATTGTACTCCGCTACAGAGATGATTTGCTGAACAGTTCTCTTATCTTTCTGCAGAGATAAGAGAGCTGAAATTCGCACCGCACAAGTGTGAATCCGGCCTTAAGAAATGCCACAGTCATTTGTAAACATTTTGTAGTGAAACTGACATGACATTTATCTTGTACAATTGACAATATAAATCTATATGGTTGCCAGAATGGTTATTTTTTTTGTCTGCCGTATACTACTTTTATAAAAAGTGCACTTATCAGTTTAAGCCTCTCCAACCTAAAGTAACCTGAGTCGCAGCCGCAGGATGCAGCTAAGTATATGGGGTGGTGGTGGAGAGTGGGTAACATTAGTTCAGGTGGCAGAAATAATTAGCTGAGTTTTTGTGAAGTACACATATCCTTAAAAAATTAGACAGCCAGTATGTTCCTTGTTAGAAGAGTATGAGGGATAAATGTGAGGCAATTATGACCCTACAATATAAAACAATTATCGATGAGAACAAAAATGGGGTGGGACTTTACATGTACCTTGCAGGGTCTAATAAATACGCATACCAAAAATGGTTAACCACTTCAGCCCCAGAAAAATGTACCCCCTTCCTGACCAGAGCACTTTTTGCGATAAGGCCCTTTAACTGACAATTGCGCGGTTGTGCACCCAAACAAAATAGAAATAGAGCTTTCTTTTGGTGGTATTTAATCACCTCTGCGGGTTTTTTATTTTTTACGCTATAAACAAAAAAAGCCAAATTTTTGAAAAAAAAAACCAATACTTTTAACTTTTTGCTATAATAAACATCCCCAACAAATATAGACAAAAAATATTTGTTTATTAGGCCTATATGTATTCTTCTACATATTTTTGGTAAAAAAAAAATCGCAATAAGCGTTTATTGATTGGTTTGTTCAAAAGTTATAGCATCTACAAAAATAGGGGATAGATTTATGGCATTTTTTTTATTTTTATTTTTTTTATTAGTAATGGCGGCAATCTGCGATTTTTATCATGACTGTAACATTATGGCAGACACATTGGACACTTTTGACACTATTTTGGGACCATTGTCATTTATACAGCGATCAGTGCTATAAAAATAACATTTTTGTTCTCATTCAGTCTGTTCCTTGGTTACAGCATAACCCTCTATGGTTCAAAGACAGAAATATGGCACAAAGAAGAACAAAGGATGCGCCAATCTAAGTACAGTATAAAGAGAACTTTTAATAAAATTGAGTAAACAGACAGCCAAATGGCTACTCACAAATTGTATGAAATATCAGGCATATCTATGGCTTAGGTCCATTGTCCCGTACAGGACTGCATGCGTCTCAGGGTGGACCGCAAACAGGATCGTCGCACCGGAAGTGACGTGGCGTACAGGAACGGGATCGGTTGGTTCCCGTACGCCACGTCGCTTCCGGTGCGACGATCCTGTTTGCGGTCCACCCTGAGACGCTCGCCATCCTGTACGGCTTCCTGCACTTATGGTTGCTCAGGTATCAGAACGCTTTACCACCAGCTCCCCCGCTTACTGAAGACCTTGCTGGGGACCAGGACCTATCTGACACCGCAGTGACAACGGACCTAAGCCATAGATATGCCTGATATTTCATACAATTTGTGAGTAGCCATTTGGCTGTCTGTTTACTCAAATTTTTTTAAAAGTTCTCTTTATACTGCACTTAGATTGGCGCATCCTTTGTTCTTCTTTGTATACATTTTTCAGAGGTTGCTTCTGCTTTGGGACTGCTGCCGCTAAGTGCCTTGGATTATACTGACTTTTTTCTGGAATATTATTAATTAATTAATTTACTATCATGTCATCACCTTACCAAGAATTATCTATTTTGTATTTATGAGCCATTGTTGTCTATGCTCTGCTAAATCTTGCGCTATCTGAAATTTCTTTCCTGAAATATTGCACAGCCTAGAGGCATGTGACAGGAAACTGCAATTTTGCTCAGAAAAATTGTGTGAAGCCTACTATATCATGAATATCTGTGCTTCCTAGGCATATTTGGTATACATTTTCTCATTTTCTACTGTACAGACTCTGTCACTCCTGGAGCTTCAACACCCCAATATCTGGCCATATAAAGAGTTTTTCATGGTCTGGGATAATAAGGTAAGGTATTCACCATACTACAGATCATCAAAATAATGTCCTCCGGCTTTTGCTGTAAAGACCTGATTCACACCATTTCTAGTTTTTTTTTTTGTTGCAGATTTGCACTACAGAATGTGTTCCATAAGAAAACCATGTTAACCACTTCAATAGCTTTCCGCGCTGTCGCACTTTAAATGACAATTCGCGGTCATGCAACACTGTACCCAAAATAAATGTTTAGAATTTTGTTCTCCCAAATAAAGCTTTCTTTTATGGTATTTTATCACCTCTGCGGTTTTTAGTTTTTGCGCTATAAACGAAATATAAATATAAAAAATGATGGGCACTGATAGGCGGCACTGATGAGCTGCACTGATGGCACTGATAGTCGGCACTAATAGGTAGCACTGGATAGGCAGCACTGATGAGGAGCTAGTGACAGACATTATTGAGTGACACTTTGATGGGGCACTGATTGGCACTTTTGTGGGCACTGATTGGCACTGACATTCGTTTATTATGGGGAGAGGCTGGCAGATGTTGGGCACTGATTGGCAGCTGATGGGAACCTTTTGATGGAGGCTGTGCTGATAATCAATGTGCTGATTATGAGCACAGACCCCCCCTCTCTAACAGGGAGAGCCGCCGATTGGCTCTGCCTGTCAGCATGAACCAAGAAAAGACATTTACCGGCACTTTCTGGTTCACGCGATGATCAGCTGTGATTGGTCAGACCTGATCACATGGTATGAAGCCTCTGTCAGAGGGCGCACGCCGGCTCTGTTATCCTGATCATGTCATAAGACGTCCGATCAGGATAACACAACCACTTTTCCGCCGTCATTCTGCTACATGGCAGGCTGCAAGTGGTTGTATACTCTGCTTGGACACTTTTACCTACAGGAAAGCCCATAATATGGCTTACCTGTAGGTAAAATTAATATCTCCTAAACCTACACGGTTTAGGAGATATTCACCCTGCATGAAACGGCTGACGCCAGCTACAAATGCACAGTGAAGGTCCGGCGTATTGGCCGGACCTTGCCAAAATGGAGCACTTCCGCGCGCATGCATTTTTTTCTTTTCTGCAGAGCATTTAAATATTGGAGTTTTTATCCGCTTGCCAACCGCCTCCTGCAGATATACGTCAGCAGAATGGCACAGCTGCGCAAGGCAACGTACAGGTACGTTGCTTTGAATTTGCCGTCGGTGGCGCTTGCACGCCCCCACCGCGAGTTTTGTGACCATGCCCACGGGACCCACGGTCTCGATATCCGCCGGTGTCCAGCAATCGTGTCACGGAGCTGCAGAACAGGGAGATGCCTGTGTAAACAAGGCGTTTTTCCTGTTCTGCCTTGTGACAGGACACTGATCTACTGCTCCCTGTCATCGGGAACAGTGATCAATGTCGTGTCACTAGCAGCCCAGCCCCCACACAGTTAGAATCACTCCCTAGGACACACTTATCGCCTTCCTTGCCCCCTAGTGGATAACCCATTTCCCTGCCAGTGTCATTTACACAGTAATCAGTGCATTTTTATAGCACTGATTGCTGTATAAATGACAATGGTCCCAAAATAGTGTCAAAAGTGTCCGATGTGTCTGCCATAATGTCACAGTCAAGATAAAAATTACAGATCGCCACCTTACTAGTAAAAAAACTTTTTTTTGATAACAATGTCATAAATCTAAAAATATGTAGAAGAATACATATTGGCCTAAAATGAGAAAGAAATTCGTTATTTTGATATATTTTTTGAGGATATTTATAGTAAAAAGTAAAAAAAAAAATTTTTCCAAAATTGTCGCTCTTTTTTTTGTTTATACTGTAGTGCAAAAAATTAAAACCGCAGAGATGATATACCACCAAAAGAAAGCTCTATTTGTGGGGAAAAAAGGACGTCAATTTTGTTTGGAAGCCACATTGCACGACCGCGCAATTGTCAGTTAAAGCCACACAGTGCTGAATCGCAAAAAATTGCCCGGTCATTGGGCGGCCAAATCCTCTGGGGCTGAAGTGGTTAAACGGTGTAATTAGGCTGATATAAAATGCATACATGAATGCAACTCTGTAATTGTTAATACATTTGTCCGCTGTAACGGACTTAAAAGCACAAAAAATGAAAAGCGAGATTCGTCTTTAACCAAACTTTTACTAACACGAGGATCAGCAAAAGTAGCCCAAAGGGTGGCGCCATTTGAATGGAACGTCCTCCTTATAGTGCCGTGGAACGTGTTGGACGTCACCACGCTTTGGTCAAGCGTTTTTTTTGACTAAACGTGTGTATGCAAGGCAGGCTTGAGAGGAATCATGTCGGGAAATAAAGTTGGGTTTTGGCATGTCAGGAAAACTGGTCGTGTGTACGGGGCATAAGAGGTGAAGAGAGCGGAGAGATTAGCTCATCATCACTAATGCTGATTCTCTTTCACTGTCCAGTTATAGGCTTGAGAGGGTGCACAACTTGGGCTCAGAAGAAGTGGGTTGAATGATGCAGGCCTGCATTTAACTTGAGGATATGCAGTGGCAGAAAATAATTTATGCAGGGTCAATGAGTTTTTTCTTTTTTTTATGTAGTTCGTGGATGACATGGCTCTGCTCTGAGTCGCTCTTAATTCTTAACCTCCCTGGCGGTATGATTCTGTCTGGAATTACGTACCAAAAGCGGTACAATTATTTGCATGGAAACAAAATCATAATTTTTTATATAATAAAAAACTTTAAATAATTATAACAAATTATGATGTATTTATAATAAAAAATATTCAATAATGTAATCAACTCAAAAACACTGAAATTTGCTCAGTTGCAGAATTGTCGCTGTCATTATTTATTTATTTTATGACGAATTTCCCCACAAATCGCTATCGCTCAATTCTGCAAGTGATTATAATTTATTATCGCTGTTTTCTAGCTGATCTAAAACCATTTTTGACATAAAGAGACACTTTTGGTTGCTATGGACAATCTACAGTTTCCAGGCAGAAAGAACATTTTTTATTATATAAAAGGACATGTAGTGCACAGGACAGACCACTAGGGACAAGGGGAGTGTGTATTTTTTACATACAGTACTGTAATCTATAAGATTACAGTATACTGTATGTAAAGTGTTTGTTTACTTTTTTTAATTTGGCGCCGTTCTCCGCTCCCGTGCGTCGTAATGTCGCAGTGAACGGAGATCGGCGGCACACGGGGACGCTGTGTGAATCGAGCGAGCACCCGCTCGCTCACACATCGTGGATGCATCGCTGGATCCAGGAAGAAGGTAAGACAGCGCGCGCTGCAGGCTCTGCATGGCTACCCCGAGCGTGACTCGGGGATACCGATCTCAGCCAAAAAAAAACACCCCGAGTCACGCTCGGGGATACCGCCAGGGAGGTTAATTCCATTAGCTGGAAGTGTAGTTTAATGCATTTCAGATTTGCAAGATACACAGCAGGTTGAACTGGAAGGACCCCTCTAAATGGAGCCATCCCCTCATCCAGTAATGCAGTGTTTATAATCTTCTCAAAAACTCAATAATGCTGTATTTGCAAAGCAGACTGTCTAGACCTTTCTCCAAAAAAAAACAATGCCTTTTTTGGTAAACTAAAGTTACATTACCTACATTTTTCAGGACAACTACTTATAATCTTGGGTTGTTTCAAAACTCTGATTACATCGCCAAAAAAAAAAAAAAAAACTGAAGCAGGTGGGCAATTTTTCAAACACTTTCTGCTGGATGACAAGTAGAAAATCTTTTATTTATTTTTTATATAGTCATGGCCCACGTCGTCTAAACAATTTTTTTTTTTTTTTTTTTTGGATTAAGAAAACAAATACGCTTATGGAATTAAAAAACACAATCACATTTCCATTGTAGTTTTAGCTATTTTTTTGCATCAAAATTAAAAACTTAAGAAACTTGCAGATTTAAAAGCAAATCCTCATTTTTTAAGACTTATTTTGACCCAGTCTTGATATAAAAAAAAAAAGTGCAGAATACATTTTTGTGCCTAAAATTACGCCAAAAATCAATGTTTCTGATTATTTTCTAGTCTATTGCATCAAACGGTATTATTCAAATGTGTTTGAGAATTGGAAACTTGGTTGTAACATTAAAATGTATCTAATATAATCTCTTTAGAGCTCCTCGCTGTTTTTTTGCATGGTGATGGATTACTGTGGTCAGGATAATCTAGCTGATATTGTGCATCTGAACAGGCGACAGCAAAAAAAGATTAAGGACAACGTAAGTAGTTACATTAAAAAGGGATGTGCACTATGGTATTAATGAATGTAATTACAGTAGCTTTAATGGGAGATTATTCATTATAGTGCTTGGGTATTCTTGCTGTGAAATTAATGGGAATAGTCCCTGTGAAAAAAGTGTCACTACATCAGACAGGATTATTAAAGCAAATGATATACTGTGGCACAGTAGTATAATTGTTTTAAAGAAAAAAACAAAAAAATCACCTTCACTTTGGCATTAATGGCAGTGGCGTAACCAGAGTTATGGGCGCCCGGGGCAGAATTTTTTTTCACCCCCCCCCCCCCCTTGTATAATCATCCACTCTGGTTATAAGGATCTGTAATGTATCCCTCTCAGGGCTTTCAGCATGTAAGGGGTAAATTATTGCAGGATTAATCATTTAACCCCTTACTGTCAGGGATTAACAGACTGACCCCCCCCCCACAACCACAGATCCCCCATCATAGACTGAACCCCCCCCCCCACAATCACAGATCCCCCATCACAGACTGACCCCCCCACAATCACAGATCCCCCATCACAGACTGACCCCCTAAATAACAGACCTCTCATCACAGATGGATCCCCCCAATCACAGATAGACCCCCCACAATCACAGACCCCCTATTTAACAGACCTCAGACAGTAACCCCCACCATAGTGCAGACCTCAGACAGTAACCCCCAGTAGTGCAGACCTCAGACAGTAACCCCCACAATAGTGCAGACCTCAGACAGTATACCCCAGCATAGTGCAGACCTCAGACAGTAACCCCCCATAATAGTGCAGACCTCAGACAGTAACCCCCATAATAGTGCAGACCTCAGACAGTAACCCCCATAATAGTGCAGACCTCAGACAGTAACCCCCAGTAGTGCAGACCTCAGACAGTAACCCCCACAATAGTGCAGACCTCAGACAGTAACCCCCAGTAGTGCAGACCTCAGACAGTAACCCCCAGTAGTGCAGACCTCAGACAGTAACCCCCAGTAGTGCAGACCTCAGACAGTAACCCCCAGTAGTGCAGACCTCAGACAGTAACCCCCCATAATAGTGCAGACCTCAGACAGTAACCCCCATAATAGTGCAGACCTCAGACAGTAACCCCCATAATAGTGCAGACCTCAGACAGTAACCTCCATAATAGTGCAGACTTCAGACAGTAACCCCCAGTAGTGCAGACCTCAGACATTAACCCCCAATAGTGCAGACCTCAGACATTAACCCCCAGTAGTGCAGACCTCAGACAATAACCCCCAGTAGTGCAGACCTCAGACAATAACCCCCAGTAGTGCAGACCTCAGACAATAACCCCCAGTAGTGCAGACCTCAGACAATAACCCCCAGTAGTGCAGAGACCTCAGACAGTAACCCCCAGTAGTTCAGACCTCAGACCTCAGACAGCGGCGTGTGTGGTTTCCCTCAAGCGCGGGCTCTTTCTCCTCTGTGGGTGTGAACAGAGAGGAGGGCCGCCGCCGGGTGTACCAAGATGGCCGCCGCTCCGGAGCTAGGCCGAAGCCGGGGACTTTCCTAGGCCGAGGCTCCGGAGCGCTCCGCGGAGCCGGTGGATGGATTCGCCCCCCCCCATTTTTCGCCCGGTGCGACAGCCCCCCCTGCCCCCCCCCCCGCTACGCCAGTGATTAATGGAAATAAACAAAGTAGAATTTTGGTTTTGTGGTTGTGGTTTTGTACATAGTTTGTGTATTTTGTTCAAAAAGGTAAATATAACATCATGCTTAATAATATTTGGTATTCTTACAGCCAGTCAACAGGCAGCACTTTAGAGTCCTTTTTACATGTTTTCCACTTTCTTTTGTAGCAAAAAGCCTGTTGTTTAAAAAGAATAATAGCTGAAATTTACATACACAAGTTAATGAGTCACAGTGATGACTCCAACTTTTAAAGGTTGTCAGAGGTTTCAATGAGAGACAGAATACCTGCAAGGATACAACTAGCACAGGGCTCTCTCTTTTGAATGCTCATAGTGTTCTTCTAAACCTTGTATCAATGTTTTTTAAACAGTCTTGGTATATAGAGTATATACAAAAATACTATAAATGTTTTATTTTATTTCATTTTGAATAGAATAACCTCTGTCAGGTTTTCTTACCACCTGAGTCCCATAGGAGAGATATCCCCCTTAATTTCCTGTCCCATAACTAAAACAGGAAGTGAGGGAAAATGCCGGGATGTCACCAGAACTAGGGTCTCCGTTGGAAGATTTACCCTCTATTACTGCACAGGACAGCACAGACAGTAAATAAAAAGTGACCAGTGTACTAATCCATCTTTACTCTATCCAAAAAAAGAGAGAAGTTTTGCCTTAAGGCCCCTTTCACATTTTGGCGACTTGTCGCATGACAAGTCGTTTGCCATGATTTCCAATGATAACCATTCATATACTGTAAGTGCCACTTCAAGTCGTGTCGACTTCAACATAGTCCCTGTACTACTTTGGTCCGACATTTTAATGCAAGTTGAGGTCCATATGTTTAAAGTTTACACAAATTACATCAAAATTGCAGCCGTAAAATCGCGCGACTTTGAAGTCGCAGTAGTGTGAAAGGGGCCTTAGTTATACTTTAAGCAACAAAATAAAAATACCCAAGCCAATCCTACTTTTCCCTTGATATTAATTGTTATGATATTAATGAAAATGAAGTCCTACTAAATCACTTCAGGCTGGCTCCTTTTGCAAGTATAGCTATGTAAAAGTCCTTGCTGTTTAAAATCCAGTAATACACGGTCTCACCCTGTTCTGCACATGCTCAGTTGCTCTCTATTTTTAGGAACTGCTGAGTTTATAGAGGCCGATCTGCTGAAAGCAAAATTAAACCCTCCTACCCTTTACAGCCAGGAAGCTGCTTCTGTTTGAACTGCAACTACCATTGTGCGGCACATGTGATCAGTTAGGACACCAACCATTTGATAGTTTGACAGTTTGCTGTGATGGTTTGGGGTGTGACTGTATTCTTTTGCCTATTGTGTCTGTCTGCCTCAACTATTATGGTATGTGTAAGGCCGCGTACACACGATCAAATCTGTCTGCTGGAAACGGTCTGCCAGATCGTCCAAGCAGACAGATTCGATCGTGTGTACGGGCGAGCCGACGGATTTGGCCAGCCGACAGATTTGAAAGCATGCTTTCAAATCTGTCGGCAGGGAACCCGTCCGCCCGACATGTCTGCTGGTTAGTACTCTAACCAGCAGACATGTCTTCTCGCACACGCGTCGAATGGTTTCGACGCATGCGCGAAAGTGTTTTACTTCCTGGTGCGGTGACGTGGCGGCGTCAACGTCACCGCCACGTCAGCGCGCCGTCTGCCGGCGGGGATTTTGGTTTGATCGTGTGTACGGTTTGAACAAATCTGTCTGCTAGTGTGTATGGGGCCTTAGTGTCTTGCTGTGAGGAAAGAGGTAGGGGTAATTCCTCCAGCAGCCCCCTGCTAAGACTGTTTACTGATGAGAAGTTTAAACACACCTGACCTGTGTGTCCATTGTCATTGGACAGTTTAACCCGCCCTGTTTTCCAAGGGTGGGGGGGAAGTGTTTTGAAGTGGGATCTATATAACATATGCTTGAATAAAGTAGTCTGTTGGTTTTTACCCTACACAGAGGAAGCATTGACGGCAGACCAAGTTTCGTTTGTTTTCATTTTCGTATGTTTAAGAATGTAGTCCTAATGCCGATAATATGGGCAATCACTGTGGTAGCAATGGGGATAATTGATGTGACACAGGAGTTCAATGACAATGACATTTATGCTAACAGTCACAGAAGTGCCAGAGTAGTAATATTAGGCCTCGTACACACGAGGCAATTAATTTGTTCAAATCGGTCGGACCGACCGATTTAAACAAATCTGTCTGCTTGGATTTTGGTTTGCTCGCGTGTACACACGAGCAAGCCAAAATCCCCGCCAGCAGACCGCGCGCTGACGTGGCGGTGACGTTGACGCCGCCACGTCACCGCACCAGGAAGTAAAACACTTCCACGCATGCGACGAAATCATTCGGCGCGTGTGCGAGAAGACATGTCTGCTGGTTAGCGTACTAACCAGCAGACATGTCGGGCGGACGGGTTCCCAGCCGACGGATTGGTAAGCATGCTTTCCAATCTGTCGGGTGGCCAAATCCGTCTGCTCGCCCGTACACACGATCGAATCTGTCTGCTGGGACGGTCTAGCAGACCGTTTCCAGCAGACAGATTTGATCGTGTGTACGAGGCCATAGAGTGCAGATGTGCTGTGGTATCAATATGGACAGTATCAATATGGACAGTATTTACAGCATGTGAATATAGGCTTTGTGTCCTTCAGGTATGTTACAACTTTCACCTGATTTACAGAGTAACAGTTACAGTAGTCTGCTGTTGTATTCTGTAGTCAACAACTGTACATTATAAATGAAAAATAAATGAAAACCTTGAGTGCTGTTTTTTGAGATCACTCTTTTCTATCTTTACAGATTCTTCAGTGTTTGCTTGCTCAGGTCCTTGATGCTCTCTTTTACATTCACAAAAAGGCTTTACCCCACAGGTACCCTTTAGTTTTAATCATCAGAGTACTTCCTTGCTAATGTATAAGTCACCTGAGATTAGGGAACCCATAAAGTGAATACTCCAAAAACAGACAAGCCTCGGCACTCCCTCTATCTCACATCCTACGGTACATAGTGTTCCAATTGATGTTGCTCTCCTTGAGCAGGAAAACTTTAAAGCACTACAAGGTAAACAAAGGAGAGCACAAACACCTAGTGCATTACCTTCAACACCATAATTATTTATTACAAATCCAAAAACAGACTGTACTCACCAGTGCTGGGACAAGGCCATTTGGTGCCCAGGGCGAAGATGACAAACTGTGCCCCCCCCCCCCCCCCCTTGTCCGTTTTTAAGAAAGAAAGAATGTTGTTTCAAAACAAGAACCAAAGAACCTCTTTTAGCACATTGGAACTTGTGTTTTATGGTTCGTTCCAGGTCCGAATTCAAATCAGACCTGAAACGGAGAATAGGGGTGCATCAGACCCCTGTTGTGAGCTGCTCCACACAGCAGTGTGAGCCCAGCCTAACAGATTCATCCATCCACACAACAGAGGTGAATGCATAAATCCCATTTACCGAGACATATTCTGACAATGGGGACTCTTCTCTGTCAGAATTCACTGATCAGTGCTGCAGATGTGCAGATGGATTGACTGCAAGTCGCTGGTCAAACAAGGTTTTTTCCCTTATGTTTTTCCTTCAGCGGTTTACTACCACTTTAAGGCTTGTTCACACTGCCCGCATGCTAAATGCTCAGTTTGCGTATGTGAGCAGCTGTCAGTTTTTACCAGCAGTGAGGGGCCGGTGTGATGTATTGCTGTGCAGCGACATGCAGTGCCTTTCTGTGTACTGCAGTAAAATACTATGTAGCGCTACCCCTGGAGGAGCCGCTGGTTATACGTGGGATCGGCGTATTGAGTTACCTTGTAGGTGTCTAGGGTGATACTTGTGAGTTGAGATAGAGAGTGAATGTCCAGTCTTTAGTTGGGTTTTCTTCAATGCTTTATTCCAAGGCCCAACATGACCAACATCAACATGGTACAGGACAGGAAAAGGTTAATGAGCAGAGAGAGAGCTTGAGTATCAGGCCTTGGATATGAAGAAGAGAGAGAGCAATCCTGCTCTCAGCAATGATGAGCTTAGTTCGTCGTCACTCCGGTCAGAGTGGGTAAAGTGCCCCCGGACAGACCCCTGCCACAGGTCTGGCAGCCGGAACGTCACTTGCAAACGCTGGGAGGACCAGGCCTCTGCCACAGGCCTAGTACTTAAATGAATGTGATTTAGAATGAGCGAGTCCTCCCAATGAATTTAGTCAGGGTCACAGGTTGACAGATGAAGTGTACCTGCCAATCTTCCAGTCACCGGATCCCCGGTGGTTCATTCAAGCCCTATTGGATCACCTGCCTCCGGGTTCTCCTCAAGCCGACCCCCCCCCATCCTACAGCTCCCAGCTTGAGATCCTTTTAGGAAAGATTTGGGACCCAGCAGCTACTGTGATCCCTCTCTATGTCAGGGTGAAGCTCCGCATGGTGTGCAACTTCGGCCAGGTAGGCCACGGCTGCGGGGTCCATGGATGCACGCACCCTGAAGGTGGATGCCGCACCTGGAACTTGGACCCCGCAGAAAAGAAAGAGAAGAACGGCCCCAAGGCCAAGGGGGCTGCCCCAGATATAGCCTCCCCCAGCATGCCCTAGCAAGGGAACCAACTTCTCTGATTGTCTGCTGAGGAAAACGAGTCCGCCAGAACCCCTCTAGCACCAGCTGCCGCCCAGGGGTGGGAACACATCCCTGGAGCGCAGACGACCCACAGGACAGTTCTGAAATTGACTGTTAAGCAGGGTATGGAGTGTATTGCATAGTAGCGCTGAAGAACTGGATTATGTCTTCCACTGTAGACGAGCGCGCACAGGCCTGAATACCTAGCAATGTGCAGGTGGCCATTATCTGCTGAAAGCCCGGTGTGTGTATGGATGCGGTGTCCCTGGCCGAATCGATCGTAGGTGGTGGTAAGCGGTATCGCCTTCATGGCAGTAGTGTTTGTTTGTTGTATTGTTTCTATGTTTTCCTTATGCTGTTTTTTCATGATTGCATCATGCCCAGTGAGCGGCTGGTTCCCATGCATTCCAGCCACCGCTCCCTCTTACTTCCAGGTTTCCTTCTGCGTTGAACAGGCGGACCTAGGAATGAAAGTGAGGTTTGGTTCGCGCATGTGTGCGAGTATCGCCGTCGTTTTAAAGCTGGGGGAAATCTGTAAAGCTCGGGAACGATCGTTCAAAAAGACGGCTTTCTGGTGCATTTACAGAAACTACCCCAGGGTAAGTGCTTGTTCAGAACGGTCGGGTTTAGCATGTGTTTTAGTCGTT
This sequence comes from Rana kukunoris, assembly GCA_029574335.1. Lineage (NCBI taxonomy): Eukaryota > Metazoa > Chordata > Amphibia > Anura > Ranidae > Rana > Rana kukunoris. The sequence continues at coordinate 133,228,710 of CM056057.1, read as the reverse complement.
TGTGATCTGGTGTTTTGATTCTCCCACCTGCAATGTGTCTGTTCTATAATGGATGCTTCATTGCCCCTAGTGGCCAGCCCACTCTCAGCAGGTAAGATATTCTCTCTCTCTCTCTCTCTCTCTCTCTCTCTCTCCCCTCAGTTACTGTGACTCGATCCCTCTTCCTCTTAGACCGGATCTCCTCCCTCAGGGCACAACGTTGCACCCATGTCCAACTCATCTGCACCTCAGGGTGTGGTTTTTGAGAGGGGAAGGCTTGAAGCATTAAGATGTCCAGAAAAAGCCATTTCAACTATTCTTAACACTAGAAGAAATAGTACCATCAAAGTTTATGAGCGTATCTCATGTCTATGTCAGTTCACTCCGAGTGCAAATCTCAGCCATCTCTGCATTTACTGGAATCTCTTGGGCCAATCATCCTTTGGTTCGCCAGTTCTTCAAGGGTGCCATCCGGCTTAGACCCCAGAGAAAACCGAGGTTCCCTAAATGGGATCTGCCTCTTGTCCTGGACTATCTTACCACGATCAGCTCTGACCTGGGTAAACCACTATCGGCTAAGGATCTTACTCTTAAAACTGTCTTTCTAGTAGCGGTCACTTCAGCTAAAAGAGTCTCTGACATCAGAAATCCGGGTTCAAAAGAACCATTTTTGACCTTCTTTCCAGATAGAGCAGTATTAATCCCTATGCTGGGCTCAAATCCTAAAGTTACATCCATTTTTCATGAAAATCAGGAAATTGTACTGCCCACTTTTGGATTATCTGAAGATCAAACTGTTCATCCCCTTGATGTGGGTCACACATTATGCCAATATTAGGAAGTTACAGAATCTTTCAGTCAAACAGATTTTCTTTTCTTTCTTCTTCACGGAAAGAACAAAGGAAAACGAGCCTCAATCAGATCCATTGCAGCATGGATAGTTCTGTGCACTCAACTTGGAGCATTTCCACTTCTTAAACAGCCTCACGTCATGTCGCACGTGAAGTTATATGCAGAGCAGCTTCGTGGTCGTCAATGAATACTTTTGTTTCCCACTATTGTGTTGAACCGGCTGCTTTATCTTCAATGAATTTTAATTTACAAGTGCTGTCAGTTGACAGTGTTAAATTAATTTATTTTCTCGCCTCAGCATTTTGCCCGCCCGGGTGTGTTTGGCGAGTTATTTCCCACACGTATGCTGCCATGGAGCAAGTCAGGAAAAAGAAAAATGTATTATCAAATAACGTAATTTTACTTTCCTGATAGGCTCCATGGCAGCAGGAGTCCCTCCCAATGCTTGGAGTCGGCTAGTTACGGAACACGGCTGAGAGCCCACAGCTGAAATTTATAGGGAGGGGTCCTATTGGGTAGTTATGGAGGCGGGACCAACCCACACGTATGCTGCCATGGAGCCTATCAGGGAAGGAAAATTACGGTATTTATTTGATAATAATTTTTCCTTTTTTATTACTCTCTTTACCATATTGTAGATGTTTTGCTCAGTGACCACACAGGAAGTGAGGGAAAATCTCCCCAATGGTTACAAAAACAGAAATTGTTACCCTTCCTCACTCTACCCTAAACTAAAAAAAATGGTTGAAGTTGTGCTCTAAATTTTTTGCTGTCTTCTGACCCAGAAACCTCAAACCCAGCAACATCTTTGCAAAAAACAAGGACACGTTTGTGATAAGTGATTTTCTTCCGGAAACGTTGGTGACAGATGAGTCAAAGATGAAGATAAGAATGGATCCTGGTAAGAGCATTGCAAAAACACATAATTTTTCTTAACATCTGGCAGAGTTTTCTTAATGGGGCCCCATACCTCCAGGTAGTGGCGACTTTTTGGTTCTGAAAGACGCTTTTCAGAGAACTCCACTAACTGTATTTATAAGAAAGGCAACAAATAAATTCTTATTATCATTTTAGAAATTCATTTTTTTTTTCTGTGAAAACAATGTTACTGTGTATGCTGCACCTGTCTGTCTGACATCTAGATTTGTATTTTTTTTTGGTCAGTCCTACTTTCCAAATAAACTAACTAAGCAAGTCTAACCCAGAAATAACACTCAGCTTTTACGATCCATAGCAAGGCTTCAATGCTAAGTGTACAACTGTACTGTTATTAAGAATTACATAGTGGAGAGAATTGCCTGAAATAGTAGGATTTGTAATAAGAGCTTACCTGTAAAATCCTTTCAGTACACCACGGGACACAGAGCCTTAAGCCATGTACACACGATTGGTTTGTCCGATGAAAACAGACCGATGGACTGTTTTCATCAGTCAGACCGAATGTGTGTGGGCTCCATCGGTTTGTTTTCCACTGGTTAAAAAGTATAGAACATGTTTTAAATTTTTCCTATGGATAAAAAAATGATGGAAAAAAACGATCGTCTGTGTGGTCCATTGGTCAAAAATCCATGTATGCTTAGAATCAAGTCGACGCATGCTCGGTAGCATTGAACTTCATTTTTCTCAGCATGTCGTAGTGTTTTACGTCACCACGTTTGCACACGATCAGATTTTTGACCGATGGTGTGTAAGCAAGACTGATGTAAGTCAGTTTATCAGATATCCAACGAAAAAATCCATCGGATTAGATTCCATCAGATATCCGATCGTGTGTACAGGGCTTTAGTCATTACATAGTGTGTTGTATGGTCACCAGAGGTAATTGGACACTGTCACAACCAATGAGAACAAGTTCCCCTCCATATAATCCCTCCCATACAGGAAGTACCTTTGTTTTTGTAGCAAAGCAGTAAGGATCACATAGAAGGGGGGACCTCTGTGTCCTGTGGTGTACTTAAAGAAAGAGCTGCTAAATCCGATACCCTTCTAGCAGAAGAGATAGCAATCAGAAAGTCCAATTTGCTGCTTAAAAGAATCAAAGGAAGATGGCAGATAGGTTCAAAAGGCTGCTTTTTGCAGAACTGATAATACGAAGTTCAAATCTCAGGGACACAATAGGGGCGACTTGACTGGCGGATTTATCCTCAGTACTCCCTAAATGAATGCCTGGACTATGGAATAAGATGGTCTCTGAAAAAAGACTAATAGAGCCGATGTTTGACACTTGATGGTACTCAGGGCCAAATTCATATCCACTCCTAATTGGCAAAAGGCGAGAATCCTACTTATGGCATACTTTAGAGGATTCCATCCTCTGGAGTCACACCAGGAAACATATACCTTCCAGACTCTGTAGTAGATTATCCAGGAGGTTGGCTTTCTCGCATTAATGAGTGTAAAAAAAACTGGACCCGAAAGCCCTAGTTTCTTCAAAATGTGGGTCTCAGTAGCCAGACCGTCAAATTTAGCTTTTGTAAGGAAGGATGGAACACTGGTCCCTGTGAGAGCAGGTCATGACGTAGTGGAAGCACCCAAGGTCTTCCTACCACCATTTTTATGATCTTGGCATACCAAGGCCTCCTGGGCCAATTTGGGGCCAATAGGACTACTGGTATTTCCTCCTTCTTGATCCTGCACAGTAATCTCTGTAAGAGAGGGATTTGGGGGAATGCATAGATCAGTGAAAACTGATTCCAAGGAATTGTCAGAGCATCCATTCCGTAGGCCAGCGGATCTCTCATCCTGGACACAAAGTTGTCCAACTTTCTGATGAGCCTGGAAGCTAGCAGGTCTACATCCGGAGTCCCCCATCTCTGGCATATTACCTGAAAGACATCCGGGTGGAAAGACCACTCTCCTGGTGACAGTTGCTGGCGGCTTAGATAGTCTGCTTGCCAGTTTTCTACCCCTGGAATGAAGATTGCAGAAAAACAAGGGACATGTTTTTCTGCCCATATCAAAATCTGATTCACCTCTTTCTGAGCCTCCCGGGCCCGGGTGCCTCCTTGGTGATTGATATAAGCTACTGCAGTAGCATTGTTGGCCTGAATCCAAACCGGGTGTTCCTGTAACCTGTGTGTCCAGGTTCTGAATGAATGAATGAAAACTTATATAGCGCAGCTCATGCGAACTTAATCGCCTCTGGGCGCTTGTTGTTCCTGTCTCCTTTGGTATCAAAAGAGATGAGTCTTGATCTTTCTCCTGAACGCTAAGTGATTCTCCCCCAACCGAATACTGGTTGGTAAAGCGTTCCATAGTCTGGGACCTTGGACCGCGAATCTTCTTTCTCCCTTGGACTTGTAATTGGCTTTCGGTATCTGTAGCAGATTTTGATTGGTGGATCGCAGAACGCGATTGGGGTTATGAGCTTTTAATTTTTCGCATAGATAATGGGGGGCATTCCCATGGATACATCTATGCGTTAGACAGAGTGCTCTAAAAGTGACCCTGTCTTGTACTGGCAACCAGTGAAGTGCTCTCAGTGAAGGTGAGATTGATTCCCATGTTTTTTTTCCAGTCACAAGTCTGGCGGCCGTATTTTGAACGACTTGTAGACGAGCGATTTGGTACTTGGGGAGTCCGAGGTAAAGGGCATTTGCATAGTCCAATCTGGAGTTTACAATTGCTCCCACCACGACCGCCAAGTCTTTCTTGGGAATAAAAGGAGTAAGCCTGCGTAGTAGGCGCAGCAGATGGTGAGATCCGCTGACTACTGACCCTATTTGTGCGTCCATTGTCATGTAGGAGTCAAAGATGACCCCAAGACTTTTGACTTTGTCGCTAGGGGTGATGATTTTGCCCAGAATGGGCGGGGGGGTCCAGGTTGTTGCAAGTTGATTCATACGCTTGGCGTGAAACAGGAGAAGTTCTGTTTTCGCTCTGTTGAGTTTAAGATAACTCTTTGTCATCCAGTCCTCTATCAAAGAGAGGCATGTCTCTAGATTGAGGTGATGATCCTTTTTCTTGCAAATGCGGGAATACAGTTGCGTGTCGTCTGCATATGAGTGGTAAAGCAGTTTTTCGCTGCTAATAATCTCAAAAAGAGGGCGAAGATAGATGTTGAATAACACCGGCGACAAAGGGGATCCTTGAGGGACTCCGCAAGATAATGTGCGTTTCGCAGAAGTGAAGGGTCCCAGCTTCACTATTTGCGAACGGTTTTCCAAAAAAGAGGAGAACCAAGATAAATCGCCTTCTGCGACTCTGGCTACTTCAGATAGCCGAGTCAATAAGAGCTTGTGGTCTACTGTGTCGAAGGCTGCACTTAGGTCCAACAGAACCAGAAGACAAGATTCTCCTTTTGTCTGCGGCCTCGAGAGCGTCGTCCCATATTTTGAGCAATGCGGTTTCCGTCCCGTGTCCAGGTCGGAATCCCGATTGAAATGGGTCAAGTAGGTTGTGGGTATCTAGATGCTGTTGCAGCTGTTGTACCACTACTTTTTCCATTACCTTTGAGAGTACATTTAGGCCTGTTATTGGACGACGGTGGAGTGGGTCCTTGGGGTCCAGGTTGGGTTTCTTCAAAATGGGTCGAATTATATCCTCCTTCAATTGGGAGGGCACTATGCCCTCCCTGAAAGATTGGTTGATAAGCTGCGTGATAGAAGGTGCCAGGATGTCGGCGCATTCCTTCAGCAGTTTAGTGGGGATGATATCATTCGGCGCGGTGCTGTTACACAAAGTACCGATGAACTTACCTGGTTGTGGTGAATTACTGCAGGTGTTGTGTAAATAATTACAGGGAGGCTTGAGGGGAGAATTACTTTGCCGAATGCTTTGTCGGATCTTCTCGATTTTATTAATGAAGTAATCCGACAATTCAGTCCGAATTGGGTTCTGAGGGCTAAGTATACTGCCTGAATCTCCAGTATGTTGATAGGCAGGCTCTCCTCGGTTTTGACTCAGGTACCCTGGGCTGAAGCTTCTTCTAATACTGCTCCCCAGCCCAACAGGCTGGCATCCATCGACACCACCTTCCAGGTGACTGGGAGAAAGGACCTTCCTTTCTGCAAACTTTTGGTCTTTAACCACCAACTGAAGCTTTGGTATACCTGTGGAGACAGGCGCATAGGTAGATCCAGGGCTTGGCTTCTCCTGTTCCAGACAGCCAGAATACCACCCTGCAGGAGTCTTGAATGAAAATGGGCATAAGGAACCGCCTCGAAGGAGGCCACCATCTTTCCTAATAGCCTCATGCAAAGGCAAATTGATGGTCCCTTCTTCGGCCTGACTTTGTGGAACAATTCTCTTAAAGACTTGATCATTGGTTCTGGCAGGAATACCCTACTTTGGGCTGTGTCTATGATCATGCTCAAATACTCTATCCTTCTTGGGGCTTGTAAAGAGGATTTCTGTAAGTTTATTATCCATCCTAAATGCTCCAGGTATCTCACTGTATTGAGCACTGCGTGATCTAATCCTAACACTGACTGACCTATCACAAGTAGATTGTCTAGATCTAAAAGGCAGAGCCACAAACTGAAAGTAGCGATGCTCTACCGCGAACCTTAGGATCTTTTGGTGAGTGGGATAAATAGGCACATGTAAATAAGCGTCCTTGATGTCTATAGGCACCAAATACTCCCCGCCTGGTTTCCATTCGGAAATGGCGAATGTTCAGAAACTGGTTTAGATCCTTTGGGGTAGATTCATGTACAGATCCGACGGTGTATCTACTGATACACCGTCGGATCTGTGAGATCCGACACTCGGATCTATGCGGCTGATTCCTCGAATCAGGTTCCGCATAGATCTCCCTTAGAGCCGACTGGTGTAAGTGAGTTACACTGTCGGTTCTTAGGCTGCATTCTCCCGCCGTCCGCTAGGTAGCGCTTCTTTTTTTCTACGCGACGAATATGCAAATGAGGAGAACCGCCGATTCAGAACCGAACGCCCGGCCGTCGTTTTTTTTTTTACGTCGTTTGCGTTCGTCTTTTTCCGGCGGATGGTTACCCCTGCTATATGCGGGGTAAGTGCGGCGGATCCTATGTTAAGTATGGCCGTCGTTCGCGCTTCGAGTTTTGAATTTTTTACGTCGTTTACGTAAGTCGTCCGGGAATACGGCCATACGTTAATAGCGTTAACGACGAAAACAATGACGTCCTTGCGACGTCATTTAAAGCAATGCACGTCGGGAAATTTTGCCGGCGGCGCATGCGCAGTACGATCGGCGCGGGGACGAGCGTGATTTAAATAGTAAACTCCCCCTAGCCGCGGAATTTGCATTCCGCCGGGGGATTTACGATCCGCCAGGGCTAATTACGAGGCAAGTGCTTTCTAAATACAGCACTTGCCTCAAAAACTGGCGCAGGCGGATCGTAAACAAGATAGATCACGCAGATCAAAAGATCCGCTGATCTACATGAATCTACCCCTTTAAGTCCAGAATGGGGCTGACGTCTCCATTTGGTTTTGGAAGCACAAAGAGGTTTGAATAAAACCCTAAACCTTGCTCTTCTAGGGGGGGACTTCCTTGATTACCCCCTGAGCCGGCAAATGATCCAAACCTCGGAAGAAAGAATCTCTTTTTCCTAGATCTTTGGGGACCCCTGAACTTCGAAACCGATAGGGTGGGTTCTCTCGAAATTCCATCTTGTTTCCCAGGGATACAGCAGAAACCACCCATTTGTCCTGGATCTCTGTCTGCTAAGCTGCTGAAAACTGCCGAAGCCACCCCCCCACTCGGCCGAGTGGGGGCGCCCCTTCATGAGGAAGATTTGGGGCTTTGCTTGTTAGCTCTTTGCCCCCAGTGCTTCCAGTTCTTCTGGCCCTGGTCTTTTGCCTTTGCGGCTGTCTGAGAATGCCGTCGCCATTGCCTGGAGGCAGATGTTCCAGGAGCTGGGAGAGAGAAAGCTTAAAACAAGGACGCTTCTTTTACTTTTTCTCTGGCAATGGAGTAGTCTTTCCGCTTGATATCTTTTGGATATACTTTTCCAAATCACCCCCAAAGAGGCATTCACCATGGAAAGGAAAGCTGGTCAACAGCTTTTTGCATTGGGCTTCCGCTGACCAGTGCTTCAGCCAAAGAATTCTGCGCATGTGCACCAGCTGGAGCAAAAGGCGAGATGCTTGTTGAATAGATAGCATCTACTGTGAAACATAAGGCTCTAGGCATATTCTTCCAAAATTTTGATCTGCTCCGGAGGCAGGTCTTTCAGCCCCTGTTTCACCTGATCCTTTAAGACCTGACACATACCCACTGCCGCCACGGCAGGTTGGGTCACTGTGCCCCCCAGGACAAAGGAAGACTTCGTCTAGGTTCACATTGGAGCGATTTGTCATGCGATTTAAGAAATCAAATCGCGTGACAAGTCGCAGCCTATTTGCGGCAACGCCATGTTCCAATCGGTGCGACATCGATTTTGCCGCACTGATTTGCAAAAGTAGTTCCTGCACTACTTTTGCCGATTTTCAGGTGCGATTTCTATAGACATTTGTGTATGAAGCCACACAAATGTCTATCAAGTAGCACCTGAAATCGCGCTGACCTTGCTAGTTTGAAATCGCTCTACTTCAAAAGTAGCACAATTTTAAAGTAGCATCAGTGTGAACCAGGGCTTCAGTAAAGATTCCAACTTTTTCCTCAGAAGGATCTTTAAATACTTGGGCATTGTCCACTGGACAGGTTAAGCTTTTATTTACACAGGAAATAGCCGCATCCACTGAAGGCAGACTCCACTTCTTGGTAAACTTCTCCTCCATGGGATAGAGAACTTTGAACTTCAAACTTCCTAGGAGGAGAAAAACGCCTATCTGGTTGTTTCCAGTCTGCGTTAATCAGATTCTCCAATAAAGGATGAACCGGAAAGAAACATGCAGCCAGAGAGGAGACAGGTGAGTCAGTTAACTCCAAAGACGGTAACTTAAATGCAGAGCGTACTGTTTCAGTATAATATTGCACTTTCAATTTTAGAACCTGGGAATCCCAAATCCTTATGACTCCTTATCCTCCGATGGTCCTATGTCCTCCTCATCCTCAGACCTTTCTGAAGGGAGATCTGAAGTAACAGAAGGAGCTCTGCTTCGCTTTATGTCCTTTGCGAAGACTTTGTGATTAATGAAGCAATTCTTCCTTCTAAACTGTTCAGGGCGACTGCCAAAGATTCCTCAGTGACATATGCAGGCCCAGGCACTATAGGAGAGGCTGTTGTTCCTGATGGAGTCAATGGCTCATTCTGTATAGGTGCATCATAAATTACCAGAGAGGAAAGTACCAAGCGGGCCCAGCTAGAGGCTCTCGTCTCAGGTGGCGATGCTTTTGTGTCTTTTTTAGTCCCTGTATTTTTCCTTTGTGAAGACATATTACCAAGCAACAAAGCCAAGGTACTATCAACTACATATACTCCTGTCCTAGTTAAGCCTTTTACATACAGTATGCAACTAATCGCACAGTTTCATGCCCAGTGGGTTTTCTCTCTTGGGGTTGCCCAGATAACCAACCACATAGAGACCTTACATGCCCTTTGTAAGCCACTGTGTTCCCGATCAGGGGAGAGCTGCAGGTTAGAGAGGCTTTACATGAGTGCTTCTGCCTACTTGAAAATGCTGTGGGATGCGTGCCCGCGAATGTGCACGCTCGCGACTCGCCCCTTCCTCCTTGTCCCTATATAGCGCGCCTGACCTAAGGGGGTATATGGCGCTCTCCTGAGAGGCAGAAGGGTCTCCTGCATCATGGCAGTGAGGAAAGGACCTGGTCGCTATCCATGGCAGAGCTCTGCAGCGGAGAGTGTGCTGTCTGTAAAACTCAACTCTTTACTCCCTCTAGTGGCGGAAACCGAGAGAACACCCACTCACAAGGACAAAGTCTTTAAGGTATGCTTAATACTTTTTTCCTGCTTACCTTATCCCCGCCGCAGGTTTTGCTGAAAATCAGACAAAAAACAATCTTCACCCATCACGGCAGGCATGTGTGCCAACCTAAAGGGATATGGGTTACTACTTAAAGGATGCCTCTTCCCTGGGCCTTGTAAAAGACTCTGCCTGAAATTTTAGCATTTGTAAAAAAGCGAAAGTGCTGGACCCTAGAGCCCAGTCCTCCAAAGAGAGACATTACAGGCGAAACCTCGTGCGCGAAGCCCGGATACCATCCAATTGTGGCGTAATAATTTAAGCATCTTGGACGGACCCGAAGTAAAGCTCTTTTGCCCCAGGGGCCTCTATGGCAGAGCTTCCTTTAGCACAGGAGTCTCCAAACTACGGCCCTCCAGGTGTTCAGGAACTACAATTCCCATCATGCCTAGTCATGTTTACGAATGTAAGAGTTTTACAATGCCTCATGGGAAGTGTAGTTCCACAGCAGCTGGAGGGCCGTAGTTTGGAGATCCCTGCTTTAGCACATCCTAATCGCGTCCAATCTTCTTGGATACTGGCGAGAAAAAACAAAGGTACTTCCTGTATGGGAGGGGTTATATGGAGGGGAACTTGTTCTCATTGGTTGTGCCAGTGTCCGATCACCTCTGGTAACCATACAACCCACTATGTAATGGCTAAGCTTCTGTGTTCCATGGTGTACGATAAAGAAACATAGTTTGTGAGGCTACTGGAGTCTATATTACATGCTATTCTATTGCAAGGAAAGTAGGTAAATCTATGAATTAATTGCATTTTGAGATTTTAGCTGCTTTTTTATTGTCTTTAAAAAGGGTCTTTCATGTTTTACCAAGCATACATAAGTATGGTTTCAGCCATGTCGGGCTTACCAGAGGTAGCCTGCTTGGTCAGTTAAAGAGATAACTGTATAGAAATGAAGCTGTGCGTAGGAAAATGTTTTCAGGACTATGGATGACACAGCTGTGATTTATTTATATTTCGACATTTTATTTATTTATGCCACTTTTAATTTCAGAGCAGAAGGTTTTCATGGCCCCGGAATCTGTCCATTGTATATACAGTGAGAAGTCGGATGTTTGGTCTTTGGGATGCATTTTGTTGGACTTGATGACGACTTCTGTCCAATCTGTATGTTCTTTAGAATCATTGTTTTCCAAAAATTAACTCCACCAGTCTGTGTTTCTAACAGTTCAATGAAATGCTGGTTTATTTATGCTCTGGCACAGGATCAAGACATTACTGATCTGCTACAGATGGTCAAGGTGAACTCGTCATGCCTGGGCACAGTTTTTGAGACACTTCAGGGGTTAGCTGGTTACCCAGAAGATCTTTGCTGCCTGTTGCAAAAAATGCTAAAAAATAACCCTGAAGAGAGATCATCAACTAAGTGAGTATGGAATACTGGGACTTGGTGTACTGGGTGGGCTGTACAGGTTTGAATAATGGCCTTTCTCTGTCTGCATGGAGTTTGTATTCTCTGCTCATGTTGGTGTGGGTTTTCTCCAGGTGCTCCAACAATCCAAAAACATATCAGTAGGCTCCCGACCACATTGACCCAATTGTATCTGTATCACCATGACAGAAGCATTTGATTATAAACTGCATAGAGAACTGATCAGTCTCACCATACATGTACACTAACAGCTCTCATCCACAGAGATTTGGTGAATGAACCCTACATCAAGAAATGCTTGGCTCTGGTTGGCTCTCCGTTGTCTGGAGTGAAGAAGACACTGCCCCCTTCTATTTTAGATCAACTTGAAGAGAACAACGTAGAGAGCATTCTAAGTAAGGCAGCAATAGAGGAATCTGTGTTCTGTACAGAAATAGTCAGCTGAAATTTCTTTAAAAAACAACTCTTCCTTGTTTCCAGTTGTGTTTGGTGGGTCCTCCTGCTGACACTTAATAACTTTCATTCATACTTAGTAACTACATGTGTTCATTAGGCCAGCCATACTTGTTCACTAGCTTGATTCTGCTTAGCAATGCCGAAAAGTGATTGGGCCTTGCTGATCCTCAATCATTACAAATTTATCAGCTGGTTGTGACTGATCAAAAACACTTTACTCTCTATACAGTAAAGATTTTATCTCTGCAATTGTTAGTAAGAGAGTGACTGCAGTGAAATACAGATAACCACAAAAAGAAGAATTTACAACTGTAAATGTAATACGGAATATAAATATAGTAAGCATATAAATATTAACCACATTGAATAATATTTTCACATAAACTATATGAATAAAATATAAATATTATATTATTATTAACTATATATAACAAAAATAAATATAAAATAGATCAAAATGTGTTGGTTTAACTATGAGAGTTTCCATCAACACAAAACATCTTCTTCCAAAACCCTAAACAAAAATTAGACAGGGGTGGTTAGCGATAGGGTTGTCCCGATACCACTTTTTTAGGACCGAGTACAAGTACCGATACTTTTTTTTTTAATGTACTCGCCGATACGGAATACCGATACTTTTTTTAAATGTCATGTCATTTTAAATGTCAGTTTTCAAACCACAATACAGACTAAGGATATTTTCTTTAGAACTCTAAGGCCTCGTACACACGAGGGGATATGTCCGCTGAAAACGGTCCGATGGACCGTTTCAGCAGACATCTCCGCTCGTGTGTATGGGCTAGCGGACAGATTTCTCCACCCGACAGATTTCAAAGCATGCTTTGAAATCTATCCGGTGGGAATTTGTCCGCCCGACATGTCTGCTGGTTAGTACACTTACCAGCAGACATGTCGTCCCCCACCGCCGCCGTGCCGCTGCCGAATGGATTCGGCGCATGCGCGGAAGTGTTTAACTTTCTGGTGCGGTGACGTGGCGGCGTCAACGTCACCGCCGCGTCACCGCCACGTCACCGCGCCGTCCGGCGGCGGGGAATTTGATCCGATGGTGTGTACACGCCATCGGATCAAACTCCCGATCGGACATATCCGATGGAAATGGTCCGCGGACCGTTTTCATCGGATATGTCCGATAGTGTGTACGAGGCCTTACTCAAGACATTAAAGAGGAGTTCCACCCTAAAAAATAAGTTTCCCTTAATCCCCTCCCCTCCCCCTTACATGCCACATTTGGCATGTAATTTTTTTGGGGGGGGGAGTGGGGGCTTCAGGAGGAGTGGGACTTCCTGTCCCACTTCCTGCTTCCGCCGAGGGGCTGGTTAGGCGATTAATTAAGCCTTAATCGCCTACACCAGCCCCTCCCTGTAGGCGACCGCATGGGACACATGACAGGTCCCATGCGATCGCCTGCGATCGCCTGTCCAATCAGCGACGCGCGCGCATGCGCAGTGCGGCTCGCGCATGCGCAGTGGGTGTCCGGCCGTGTACCCGAAGGCTGTCACGGCTGGGTGCCCATAGTCAGGATGGAGACGCCGGCTCGGGGAGGGGGGGGGGGAGGAGCGGAGCCCCGGTCGGCGCGTCGCTGGAATGCAGGAGCAGGTAAGTGAGTGTTTATTAAAAGCCGGCAGCTACACTTTTTGTAGCTGCTGACTTTTAATAAACACCATTTTTGGCTGGAACACCCCTTTAAAAAGAATAAAAAAGAATAAAAAATGTTTTATTTTCTTGTCACGCAGTAGTAAAAAACTCAAAGAATTTTCACAGAACATGTTGATAAATACAAAAAAAGTATCGGCACAAGTATCGGGAGCATTTGCGCGAGTACAAGTACTCCCGCAAATACTCGGTATCGTCCCGATACCGATACTGGAATCGATATCGGGACAACCATAGGTAGCGATCTATCCACAATCTGATTTCTGTTATTTATCTGGAGTTTTGTGCAAATAAATGCTCTGACCTACAAGATACTGTATAAGCATTGAACAAAAAACTTAGGCCCGGATTCACGTACCCGGGCGTATCTTTAGAGCGGCGTAGCGTATCTTCTTTACTCTACGCCGACGCAACTTAGGCCCCGTACACACCATTAAATAAATCTGTTCAAATCGGTCTGACAGACCGATTTGATCAGATTTGTCTGCTGGGCTATTTGCTGGGCAAAATCCCCGCCGGCAGACAGCGTGGTGACGTGGCGATGACGTTGACGCCGCCACGTCACCGCACCAGGAAGTAAAACACTTCTGCGCATGCGTGGAATCCATTCGACGCATGTGCGAGCAGATATGTCTGCTGGTTAGCGTACTAACCAGCAGACATATTGGACGGACGGATTCCCAGCAGACAGATTTTAAAGCATGCTTTAAAATGTGTCTGTCCGCCTGTACACACGATCAAATTTGTCTGCTGAAACGGTCTGTCAGACCGTTTCCAGCAGATAGATTCGATTGTGTGTACGCGGCCTTAGAGAGGCAAGTGCTGTATTCACAAAGCACTTGCTCCCTAAGTTACGGCGGTGTAGCGTAAATGGGCCGGCGTAAGTCCGCGTAATTCAAAGTAGCTAGGCAGTGGGCGTATTTTAGTATAATGATCCGTGACCCCATGCAAATGATGGGCCGAAGGAACGGCGCATGCGCCGTCCGTGGACGTATCCCAGTGCGCATGTTCAGAATCACGTCGGATAGAATGCCTAAGTGACGTCGGCGTGCAATGTTTACGACGTGTGAACGTAACCTACGCCCAGTCCTATTCACGTACTACGTAAACGACGTAAAATTTGACGGCGTCGTTCCCTGGCCCATACCTTAGCATTAGCTGTGCCTCATATAAGCAGGGGTAACTTTACGCCGGACGTAAGCCTTACGCAAAGCGCGTATATGCGCATGTTCAGAATCACGTCGGATAGAATGCCTAAGTGACATCGGCGTGCAATGTTTACGACGTGTGAACATAACCTACGCCCAGCCCTATTCACGTACTACGTAAATGACGTAAAATTCGTCAGCGTCGTTTTCTGGCCCATACCTTAGCATTATCTGCGCCTCATATAAGCATATTTCGGCGTATCTCGCTTTGTGAATCGCCGTAAAGATGCGACGGTGCACATTTGAAATTACGGCGACGTATCTGGAGATATGCTGACGTAAGTCTTTGTGAATCCGGGCCTTAGGTTTTAAAGTGTTTTTGATTTTTGCTATCTGGTTTGAAACACTATCTTGTTATCATATGATATTGCATGCTTTTAGTTGACACAGTCGAATTTGGCAGTACAGTTCTACTATTTACAGACTGGCTAACTGGGAGCATATGTGATCTTTGTTCCAGAATTCATGCAAAATTATGTAGAGTTTGAAGAAGCCCAATTATCAGCACTAAGGGTGTTGGCCGGATATACCAAGGATGGTAAGTGACCTCTGGCATTTACAATACAGGGCGTGGGAGTCTAGGGAGTCTGAATACAACCAGAATTGATAAAAGTTACAATTAATGAAGTAACATTAGATGCAGTAACAAATGTAAGTAAAAATCTCTACAGTGGTACAGAAAATTGGACCTTTGACATCCATTTAACCTTTCTAAATAGTCAGACCCTGTAATACTCCATGTTAGACACATTTGATAATTGTTAGATTTATTGGAATCCTAGGAAGGCAGTAGTTGAAAAAAGATTCACCATCACAAACTTTTGTTTTGGATAGTGGAGAATGCTTAGAATATCTGCCAGGTTTGTATTACATATTGTTAAGATTTCCCCTCTCCTCCTGTCTTCAGGACAGGAAATGAAGGAGAATTTCCCACACAAGGACACAGGTGGGTTAATTTCATAAATCTGGAGAGTGCAAAATCTGGTGCAGATCTGTACAGTAACCAATTAGCTTCCAGTTTTTTTTTTTTGTCAAAGCCTAATGGAACAGGCTGAAATTAGAAGCTGATTGGCTACCATGCACAGATGCTACATATTTTATACTCTCCAGTTTTAGTAAATCAACCTTTAGGGAACAACGAAAACTTGACTGAGGTTCTCCACTATATAGAAGGGGCTGCTAATATACAACTTAGCTGATCACCCAAAACCTGGCATCCTGCTTAAATTTCATTGGTAGTCAGTGGAGGTATGGGGGTTAATTTACTAAAGTTGGAGAGTGAAAAATCTGGTGCAGCTCTGCATAGAAACTAATCGGCTTTCAGGTTTTATTGTCGAAGCTTAATTGAACAAGCTAAAGTTATGCCTCATACACACGATCAAAATTTCCGATAGAAAAAGTCAGACGGAATTTTTTCTGAGAGTCTGTATGCCCCATCTGACTTTTTCCGTCGGAAATTCCGACAGAGTTAGAAAGAGAACATGTTCTCTTTTTTTTCCCACAGAAAAAAATTCTATTGGATATTCCGTTTGCATGTATGGAACTCTGACGGTTAAATCATGCATGCTCGGAAACAATTTGACGCATGCTCTGAAGCATTGAACTTAATTTTTCTAGGCTCGTCGTAGTGTTGTACGTCACCGCGTTTATTCCGACGGAAACTCTGATCATGTGTACAGGGCATTAGAAGCTGGTTGGATACCATGCACAGCTTCTGAGTGTTCCAGTTTTAGTAAATCAACCCCATGGTGTGTCTGTGCCCACCCTCATCATTAACAGCTACATCAGGCATAGGGAGGAGGTACCATGCATAGCTTCTAATGTATCAAAACCTGCCACATTATGGCTGTTTGAAGTGTTGTAAATTAAATTGGATTTCATAAATAGTGGTTATTACTTTAGTCCTGTGGTACGAGGTCTTAGGATCAATTCCCGCTCTGCTATATATTGGTGTAAGTTCTTTTGCATCCCATAAACATACTGCTAGGTTGATTCCCATCTCTGTAAACTGGCCTAAAATACATTTTCTGTGGAAGAAAAGCCTGAAGTCAGCTTTAAAACTGGCAAGAAACCCCAATGGGTAGTCATAACATCTGTCCAAACGGCTGCCACGACTTGACATTAACTCAAGACAGATGGTTTTTAGGGGAGTTATTTTTTAAATATTTTGCTACCTGATATGTTTTTATTGTGGCTAGTTCTACATCACTACAGGGATTAACAAAGGTTTTCATCTTTCAGGGCCTCGGGGAGAGATCGTACAGCTAGTCTCACAAGCAATGACGACACACCGAGATTCTTACAATGTGCAGTTAGAAGGCAGCAGAATCCTGCATCATCTCCTTTCACAAGGTGATCCATCCACAGTGTGAACAGAAATTGTTGACATTTCTGCAAAATTCTGTTACAAATGGTGACTGAGGGGCTGTTTGTTTTCAGGGATGGAACAAGGAGACATCGAGGGATATTTGACTAGTGACCATTTTATCAATATGCTGGTGAAGACAGCAAGTCTTTACTCCCATGATGAACAGCTACTGTCTGAAATTCTCAGTCTGATGACAATGCTTACAGTCAGTGGTGAGCCAGACAATGTAAAATGATGAACACTATCAGACATATTCTATAAGACAGACAAGCAGCATAACTTGATTTTTTTTTTTCTGTTTGTGTCTGTGGTTGTTGCTTCTGTTCCAAATGTCCAGTTAATAAGTCATTGCCTTATGTTATGTTGGCTATGCTGTCATTCATCATGATATACTATGTTGGGGCACATATATCAAGGTAGTATTCATAGTACAATGCCTGCTCTCCTATTGCATTTGTGCTTTGTTCATGCATCTTTTTCTCTCCTTGGAACTGTTTTCTTCTGAGAGCAAAGAAAAGTATCAGTACTTGTATGTGGAGGAGCAAGTAATTCACTCTCCTTCCTCTAGTGCAGGCATGTCCAAAGTCCGTCCCGCGGGCCAATTGCGGCCTGCGTTCCGGTTTTGATTGGTCCGCCTGGTTATTTGGCCCCCGATAATCTCCCAGCCCTGGGGCTACAAAAGATGTACATGCCTTGGAGGGGACAGGGAGGAGGCGGGACGCGCCGTACACACATGAGAATTTCCTGTATACGGGCGGCCTCTGCCATTGGACGACTGTTCTGTCCATCAAAAAAGGCGGTACTTTCTATCAAAGAGGCCGACATGTAAACAGGAGATTCTACTGTAGGTAATATTTGGCGCTCGTGAGTGCATTCCTGGTAATGGTGGGTGCTGCATTCCTGGCAAGGGTGAGGCTACATTCATGGCAATGGTGGGTCTGCAGATGGGCATTTGTGAGGCTGCAGATTGTCACTGACCCTTATTTTGCTTCACAGTTCTTTATTTAAAAGTAAAAAAAATCCTGAAACTTCCCTGTTAAAATGAAGGTGCACGTTATATGCCAACAAATACGGTAAATCCAAATTATACGCCCAAGCTGGAGAATTCTTGCTGGGCAGTGTATTAGTGCTCGAACAAACACACTTTAATGAATTTAATGGTTCAAAGAATGTCAGGCAAAATGGTTGTCCCTCACGCATGTTCATCAAATCTGGCCCTCTTTAAAAAAAGTTTGGACACCCCTGCTCTAGTGTGACAGTGCTAATGCTTGGTGGTTGGCCCAACACTGTCACATAGACCAGCCCTGTGTAAGTGCCAGTTAGGTTTAACTCAGAGCTTACACAAGTTTTTTTTTATGTGTCCTGTTAGTGAAAAAAAGTGGTAAGGATGTAAGGGGAAGGTAAGAGCTGCAGGGACCAGCTTTAAAGAGTAACCCCACTTTTGTTGAGCAAAAAAAAAAAAATTGCTGTAGGGTGATCGTCCTACATTGCCAGGATGTTAACAAACCTTGTAGTAGAGTCCCATGTTTTGTTGCTGTTCCTTCAGAAGCCATTTTCCCTCGGGGGGTATCTCACCAAAACGTACATGTCTGTTGCAGGAGTCCCTAAAATCTGGCTTGTATCTGTGTGCAGACTTCTGGGAAAATCAGTGAACCAGTAACACAAACAACCTAATTACATTTTTGCCATATTGCATTAAATCTTACACAAACTGACAGCGCCACAGACTGAAAAGGAAGGGTCATTTTTTTTTTTTATAACAGTAAATTGCAACAAAGCTTGTGTAGCAATTGTACATGCCATGTTGTTTTTTGTTACCCTTTAAAGTGAGCCTGCATGGGCAAAACAAAGGTTCACATTTCTAAAGACAGGTATTTGCACCCACTTCCGGGCCACACAGTCTGCAGTCACCTCCCCCACCGTTGTGTTCTGGGAACGACTCGCGCATGCGCCGTAGGGAACCGGGCAGTGAAGCCGGAGTGATTCACTTCCTGGTTCCCTCACCGAAGATGGCGGAGGGGGCAGCAGAGTGACGACGATAGCTGGTCCTCTGCTGCGGACGGCGCTGGACAGATAAGTGTGCCGATATTAAAAGTCAGCAGCTGCAGTATTTGTAGCTGCTGACTTTTAATATTTTTTTTCAGCAGACATCCGCTTTAAATTGTCCAAAATGTCTTGGTATGCCGATGCCTTAAGAGTTACCTTCACTGGAACTAAGGGGCCAAGCCCAACCCCTGAAAAACAACCCCACACCATAATCCCCCTCTACCAAAAGATTTGGATCAGTGCACACAGCAAGGTCCATAAAGACAGGGCTAAGCGAGTTTGGGGTGGAGGAACTTGACTGGACTGTACAGAGTCCTGACCTCCACCCGATAGAATACCTTTTGGATGAATTAGACTGCGAGCCAGGCCTTCTCATCCAGTATCAGTGCCCAACCTCACAAAGGCACTTCTGGAAGAATAGTCAAACATTCCCACAGAAACACTCATAAACCTTGTGGACAGCCTTCCCAGAAGAGTTGAAGCTGTTATAGCTGCAAAGGGTGAGCCAACTCAATATTGAACCCTACGGACTAGGGCTGGGATGTCATTAAAATTCATGTGTGTGTAAAGGCAGGGGTCACAATACTTTTGACAATATAGTGTATCTTATGTAGTTTATGTTTGAACTGTTGTTGTGTCTGTTTGTAAGCATGCAACTGTAAAAGGGAAAAAAGCTTTAGGGGTAGATTCACGTAGAAATGCCTATCTATAGGCATGCCTAGCGTCTGGCTTTTAAACTAGGCCGCGGCAACTTTTTCAGGCAAGTGGTTTATTCTCAAAGCACTTGCCTGTAAAGTTGAGGCGGCGTAGCGTAAAAGAGCCGGCCGAATTAAAATTTGGCGGGTAGGGGGCGTGTATCATTTAAATGAAGCGCGTCTCCGCGCCGAACGAACTGCGCATGCGCCGGCCGTGATTGGTTCCCAGTGCGCATGCTCCAAATCTCGGCGTCAATTCGATGTGTAAACGACGTGGACGGCACTTACGCAAAACCCTATTCGCGAAAGCGTTTTACGTAAACGACGGGGAAAAAAGCATCGGCACGCCGTCCATACTTAACATTGCCTGCGCCTCATATAGAAGGCATAACATTACGACGGTACTACGCTAACGCAAACAACGTAATAGAATAGCCGTACGTTCGGGAATCGGCGTATAGCAGGGATAATCAATTAGCGGACCTCCAGATGTTGCAAAACTACAAGTACCATCATGCCTCAGCCTTTGGGTTCATGCTTGTGGCTGTCAGACTCTTGCTATGCCTCATGGGAATTGTAGTTTTGCAACAGCTGGAGGTCCGCTAATTGCATATCCCTGGCGTATAGGCTCATTTACATATTTTAGACGGGAACGCCAAATAGCGGCCAGCCTAAAATATGAAAATAAGATTAGACAGCGTAATAGACTTGCGCATGTCTGATCTAAGGAAAATCTCTGCTTAACTGATTTTATGAATCAGTGGCATAGATTGGGCTCTTAAAACGCAGAGATAAGACGGCTTATCTGGAGATAAAACGGCTTATCTCCTACCTGAATCTACCCCTTAGGCTGCGTACACACGAGGAGACATGTCCGCTGAAACTGGTCCGCAGACCAGTTTCCGCGGACATGTCCGATCGTGTGTACGGCCTAGCGGACAGGTTTCCAGCGGACAAAAGTTTCTAAGCATGCTTAGAAACTTGTCTGCTGGAAACCTGTCTGTCCTAACCAGCGGATTCGACGCATGCGTGGAAGCATTGTACTTCCTTGTTTGCGCACATCGCGGCATCAACGCCACGTCACCGCGTTGTCTGTTCGCAGGGACCATTTTCATCGGACATGTCTCCTCGTGTGTACGCGGCCTCAGTGTTTTTTTTTCATCCTGCTATGGAAAAGCTGGAATTGTCTTGACTGGAAACACTTTTGTGTGACAACCAGTATCTTTATTGTTTAACTACAAAGTGTAATTTTCATAGTAAAGGGTTAATTTCCATGACATGCTGATTTCATTAGAGATGGCAGCAGAGATGTTGGCAAGAGTGGGATTTCTTCCAGATCTGATAAAGATTATAGAAAACTCGCTGGAAAACAGGGAGCTGTGTGTGTCCTGCTGTGCCCTGCTCTGGAGTCTGGCTATGACTGGTGAGTAGAAAATGAATATCCACAATCAGCTCTAGCACTCTGGATCTATGCAGGTCCCAGCGCAAATCACACTTTATTTATGATCAATTGGAAAGACGCACATGGGAAAGGCAGTTCACAAATGAATTCAAAGACATTCCCCAGCATTTCACCCTGCTAGCAAAGGGGACCCAAGTCACAATTCTTATCCTGCTTCCAAAGTGAAATAAATGTATAGATGTCCCAGGACTATGTAGTAGAAGACATGCATGCTAATCACGTATGGTACTATCAAAGTACCCCTCCAAGTGCAGACCTATTGAAACGTATTTCAAGTTTTATAGGGCGCAGAGAATGATTGATTAAAACACTTTTTTTGCTGTATCTCATTGGGGAGATATCCCCCCACTTCCGGTCCTGGGGACACAATAGGAAGTGAGAAGAAATCCCTTTAAAGATAGGAAAAATCCTCTCATATATCATCATCCTGAAAAATCTGCTCTCTCCCTCTATCAGCACATGCACTTCTGCCAGATTCTGATTGGTCCATAGTGCTGCCCCTCCCTCTCCAAGTCTAATGCCGCGTACACACGGTCGTTTTTTGTGATGAAATAAAACAAAGTTTTAAAAAACGTCATTTAAAATGATCGTGTGTAGGCAAAACGTTGTTTTATGTCTTCTGAAAAAACGACCAAAAAAAAATTTGAACATGCTTCAATTTTTTATGTTGTTTTTCAGAATGTTGTTTTTTGTGTGATAAAAAATGATCGTGTGTGGGCAAAACTACGTTTTTAATCCCGCGCATGCTCAGAAGCAAGTTATGAGACGGGAGCTTCAATGGAACAGACTACCGTCGAACGTGGTGTACGTAACCGCGCTTTGCAAGAGCATTTTCAGAAAACGATGGTGTGTAGGCAGTCGTTTTTTAAAATGAAGTTTGAAAAACGTTGTTTTGTTTCGTGTGATAAAACAACATTTTTTTTTACATCACAAAAAGTGATCGTGTGTACGCGGCATAAGGGGAAGATCTGAAATGAGGGGAAACTCTGCTGATTTTATTATCCAATCACAAAAAGTGATCGTCAGTACACGGCATAAGGCCTGGTTGACACCTAAGCATTTTTTTAGTGTTTTCAGTTTTGCAGAAACACACTACAGTCCATTTAATGTTTCCTATGGAGGTAGTTCACATATGGGCATTTTATGGAAAGGGCCAGGGACTTTTTTCTGGTTTTTGGTTCCATAGACTTCAATGGATGAAAAGCATGTATTGAAAAATGCAAAAATGCACCTGCAATATGCAAACTGCAAGCTGCATAAGGCTCCATGCACACTGAAGCTGATAAAAGCTATAAAAAAACGCCAGTAGCTTTGCAATGTTTTTTAGCGTTTTTGCAATAGCTTTAATCAGCGTTTTTCAGTGTAGCTTTTATCGTTTTTGTTTTTTTTATGGATAAACAACGCTGGCGCCAGCGTTTTTGGGCATTTCTCAGCATTTTTTCCCACCAAAAACGGCACTTTGAGCGCAAATTTCGGGCGTTCAGAAAAAAGCCAATAAACTTCAAAGCTCATTAACACTGAAAAACACCAAGGTGTGCATAGGCACATAGGCTAACATAGAGTTTATGGGCTTTAAAAAAAAAAAAAAAGCCAAAACGCCAATAAACTGCAGTTTATCAGCTTCAGTGTGCATGGAGCCTAAGGCGGCGTACACACGATCGGACATATCCGATGAAAACGGTCCGCGGACCATTTCCATCGGATATGTCCGATCGGGAGTTTGATCCGATGGCGTGTACACACCATCGGATCAAATTCCCCGCCGCCGGACGGCGCGGTGACGCGGCGGTGACGTTGACGCCGCCGCGTCACCGCCACGTCACCGCACCAGGAAGTAAAACACTTCCGCGCATGCGCCGAATCCATTCGGCAGCGGCGCGGCGGCGGTGGGGGCCGACATGTCTGCTGGTAAGTGTACTAACCAGCAGACATGTCGGGCGGACAGATTCCCACCGGATAGATTTCAAAGCTTGCTTTGAAATCTGTCGGGTGGAGAAATCTGTCCGCTAGCCCATACACACGAGCGGAGATGTCTGCTGAAACGGTCCATCGGACCGTGTTCAGCGGACATATCCCCTCGTGTGTACGCCGCCTAAGGCTTAATTTCCATGGACGTTTTTACAGACACTTTTTTTTAGCCTTTTTTACAGCTTAAAAACGCCTGTCCATGTGTTTATTTTATTTTTATTTATTTTTTGAGCTGGAGCTCAAAAACGCCGCAGTAGCGTTTTTGAGCTTTTTTTAGCGGTTTTTAACATCTGGCGTTTTAACAGCTCTAACGCTGGAGCTTCAGAACGCACTGGTCCTGTTTTTTTTGCAGCTTAAAAACGGCTCAGCCATCTACAGCTTAAAAAAGTCATGGTGGACATGAGGCCGCAAAAAAACGCTCAGAAAGTGGCTGTAAAAACGTCCATGGAAATGAAGCCTAGTGTGAATCGAGCTTAGTCCTGTGCAGGTAATGACAGGAGGCTGAAATGGATACAAATGCAAACATTCCCTGCAGATGAATCTTCCTGGTGCATTTCATTTGAAATGACAGTGATTAATTCACCACCAATGCAAGTTTGCTGAAAGTCACATCCACCATTCTTATAAATGTGCCCCTATATCTTCAGTTTTGCACCACTTTTATATACATATTTTTTTTTGCTGTCACAGAGATGGCATCAGATGATGGCATGAAAAAAGCAGTGCCACTAATCACAGCACTAATTCAGAAACATCCCAGCGATGGACAGTTGGTAGAATCGGCAAGCCCAGCCCTGTGGATTCTGTGCCTGAAAGGTAGGTTGGAAAAGCAGAGGGCACATTTGGGTAGAAATGCATTATTATGTCCATTTTACAAGTGTTTTGCCTAACATCCTACAGGTCACGTGATGGAGGATCAACTTGAATCTGTTACACTATTGCTCCTGGAGTGCCTACAGATACACATGGAGCGCCCTATTCTCGCCAAAAATGTTTGCTTGGCATTGACAGGTCTAGTGATAAACTCAGGTATTGTACATGCCATCTGCCTGTAGCATCTTCCCAGAATCCTTTGCATATGGGCTGTATATTCCACAGCGTGATTTTTCTTTTTCTTTTTAAAGAACTGGCTGCTTATCGTGTTCTGGTGCCTCTATCTGGGAAAAATGGTCTCTCTCTGATTAAGGAGCTCTATCTACTCTACTCTGATGACCCAGAAATTGTAGAGAATATCTGTCAACTTTTTAACCAGATGGCTAAATACGGTAAGAATAATCTGTATTTCCTGTGCAAGGAAAATGATGGTGTTGCTTGCATCAAGCAATCATATTTGTGACTTTACTGTGATTAGAGAAAAAAAATAGCAAGCACCTGATAGGTGCTACAGACAACAGCATTGTTATGCTTCGTACAGACGATCGGACATTCCGACAACATAACCGTGGATTTTTTTCCGACTTGCATACACACGGTCACAGAAATGTTGTTGGAAATTCCCATCGCCAGAAACGCGGTGACGTACAACACATACGCCGGCACTATTAAATGGAACTTCAATACCAGTCGTGTTAGTAGAAGTTTGGTGAGAGACGCTTCACGCTTTTCAGCCTTGTGCTTTTCATTCTGGTCACAGAAATGTTGTTGGAAATTCCCATCGCCAGAAATGCGGTGACGTACAACACATACGCCGGCACTATTAAATGGAACTTCAATACCAGTCGTGTTAGTAGAAGTTTGGTGAGAGACGCTTCACGCTTTTCAGCCTTGTGCTTTTCATTCTGTTACAGCGTGACGAATGTGCTATCTCCATTACAAACTCTAGTTTTACCAGACTAAGCACTTCCGTCTTGTACTTTATTCAGCGCATGCGTGGAATATTGTGCGTCTGAGCAAATGTCCGATGGAGCCTACACGCGGTCGGAATTTCCGACAACAAGCTCCCATTGAAAATTGGTTGTCGGAAATTCCGAGCGTGTGTACGCGGCATTACTGGGCTGCAGTTTTTCTACCAGTACAGTATATACAATAGCAGCTGTGACTTTAATGATGTATTAAACACTAAATCAAAAATGTAAAATAAAAAATCTAATACCATTGCAGCTTGCCAATTATTAAATATGGTGGCTGCATTCGTTTTTTTTTTTTTAGGCTCCACACTTTCTTTATTAGAGTGCCCCCACTCTGGATGTAGGAGCAGAGTAGACAGCAGCATTGTCAATTTGAGGGAGGGTGGTGTTAGATATTGCAGCAGATTTAGATACACTAACAAATTAAAGCCAAACTCCAACTCGCATTGCAGTTACAGCAACTGTTTTTTTGGGGGGGCATAAAAGCTGATCATTGTAAGCACCCCTGTCAGTGGTAAATGGATTGTCTCAGCAGTGTTAACTGCTACATTTGCAGGAAAGCTTGTTGAAAAACAACAGACTTACTGGCTAGATCACCAGATGAAAATAAAGCCTAAAAAATAAAACAAACACAGCCATCACATTTAAGAATTGGCGAAATGCAATATGCCATATTTATCAAGGTATAGCGCGCACCCCTAATGTCGACCCCAAATTCCTGTAAACAAAATATTTTAGTACTTACAGTTTTGGTGTCTTGCGCGGCGTCCATCGGCGGCCTTGTCCTGTCCGGCGTCCAGCTTCGGTGTCCTCCCGGCTTCTCCAGCGCTGTCTCGAGTCAAATCCCTGCTTCCCGTGCTCAGTGCTCACGCTCTGTGACGTTTACGCGTGAGCACGAGCGAAGCCGAGCCTTGCCGAATGTACCCGAGTGTACTTTACTCGGTATATGTCGGCGGCTCAGTTCAAACTGAGCGCGGGAAGCGGGTATCGGCGTATATCGCGCATCCACGATTTTCCCCTTATTTTAAGGGGAAAAAAGTGTGCGGTATACGCCGATAAATACGGTAATAAATGTTTGCCTTTGGGTTTAATACCCCTTTTAAGTGGTAGTAAACCCTGCTTGGTCATTTTTATCTACAGATAAAAGGCTTTCCTGTAGGTAAAATGAATATCTCCAAAATGTGCACTGTTTAGGAGATATTTACCCTGGATGCAGCCAGTAACATCAACAGCACATGCGCGCTGTGCCAGAATCGCGCATTGTTTGGGAGTGACGTCATCACAGCTCTGGCCAATCACATAGCTGAAGTGCACAATTCCAGAAGAAAAGACAGTGGGAAGATGTCAGCCCTCTCAGCGGTGACAGCACAACACTGGAAGGCTTGGTTCCGAAGGTGAGTATTTCATAATGTGCAGGTGTTTTTTTTTTTTTTCTACAACAGCTGTGGTTTATACTACTGCTTTAAAGCTCGAGAATCATGCTTTCTGAAGATTTTGGTTTCAAAATGTATTTTCAAAATCAGTAATTGACCGTGACCAGCCATTGTAGTGCAACAGTTACTGTATTGTGCCAGTCACAGAAATGGAGAAGTCTCCTAATTGGAATTCATTTGTAGCCCGGCCATAGGTGTGCGCAGCCTATTGCATTAGGGTGTGCACCCCAAAGCTCAAATACATATGCGTTTGACATATTTACTGGCCTATTCCCCACTCTCCAACCTAAAACAATAGGGGGAAGGGGAGCAAGGGAGCACATGGGGGACCCGGGCAACAAAAGGAAGAGGAACATGGAAAGGAGGGGTGGCATCCCTTATACTGTATTTTCCTCCTGTGGCAGCTAAATGTTCACAAAAGGGAGAGGAGGAGAAGGCTACTTTTAGCTGCTGCAGGAGAAAAATATAGATCGGTTCCACTAAATTCCACCCCCACCGCTTCTCCTGTCCAGGTTCTGAGGACCGGCAAGGAAGGATTGCGGTTTACCTGTCACCTGCCCACCATTGACAGGTTGCCAACCCCAGGATTAGGGTGTGCCCAGGCACACCTGGCACAGCCCTTGCGCATGCCTATAGTAGCCCCTCTGCTACCCTACATGTTCTATCTGTATCTCTTTATGTATTATAAAAGTGGTAGGGGAAAAAGTGGATGTTAGTGTGTGGTAAATAGCTTAGGAGACCTTCGATCCACTTTTTAGGAAACCTGTACTAACTAGCCATCTAGTTGATCCAATAGCTTCAATATTTTTTGAGTCACTAACCGAAACCCAGTATGCAGATCAATAATTTTGAGAAAAAGAATAGCCAATAGCGACAGATTGATATTTTAACAAGAAAAACTCTTTAAGAAAATTGGAAGTGCTTTATCTCCCTATCTCATTTATTCTTACACAGTCTAATCATATTCTGTGAAGTCACATTGAAGACTTTTTTGAAGATTTCATGTTATCAAGGACTTAATACTGTTTGGTGACTGTTGTGCTTATTCAGATGGGCAGCTAGAGATGCAGCTTGACTGCATCGGATGTGACAGCACTCTGTACTAGGCCACATACAAACAGGACAATTAGCTGTGTCCACTGAACCACTGTCCCTGGATACAAAGTGCGGGCATCCAGGGTTGGTAAAACACCCCAGTACAGTTGAAGATGTTCAGCCTTAATGGACAACAACTTCAGCTTCACTACTGGTCTAGAATAGATTATAGTACAAGAGCTAAAGTTCCAACAGCAGTTACTACTCTGCCCTCTTGTGTCTCTTGCAGGAAGCACACACCCCGAGTTATGCTCACAACATATGAAGGAACTGCTGATGGAAATTAAAGATCAGTACGAGTCTGTGGAGGTAAGGACATTTCAAGTGTAATGAAAGCATTATAGAACTGCTTTTAAGCAGAAATATGCCACTGTGAGTGCTTTTGAACAGCATACCTGAACACTATAGCGGACTTACCTCCCTCCAGCTATGTGTTTACGCTCAGCCTCATCACTCCACTCCTTGGAAGTGCAGTCGCTATAGATCCGAGAGGGATATGCAAGGGAAAGAAAAAACAGCTTTTTAGCTTGCACATGATTGGATAATAAAATCAGCAGAGTTTCCCCTCATTTCAGATGTTTCCCTTTTACACACGATCACTTTTTGGGATGTAAAAAAATTTTGTTTTCATCACACGAAACAAAACAACGTTTTTCAAACTTCACACACCATCGTTTTCTGAAAATGCTCTTGCAAAGCGCGGTTACCTACACCACGTTCGACGGCACTCTGTTCCATTTAAGCTCCCGTCTCATAACTTGCTTCTGAGCATGCATGTTTTAAACGTCGTTTTGCCCACACACGATAATTTTTTATGACACAAAAAACGACATTCTGAAAAACGACATAAAAAATTGAAGCATGTTCGAATTTTTTTTTGGTAGTTTTTCAGAAGATATAAAACTACGTTTTGCCCACACACGATCATTTTAAATGACGTTTTAAAAACGTCGTTTTATTTCATCACAAAAAACGACTGTGTGTACGCGGCATTAGATCTACAGCAACTGCACTTCCATGTGGACTTTTAGACCCCTTTCACATTGAGGAGTTTTTCAGGCGGTACAGCGCTAAAAATAGCGCTGCTATACCACCTGAAAAACTCCTGCCCCAGCAACCTCAATGTGAAAGCCTGAGGGCTTTCACACTGAGGCGATGTGCTGGCGGGAGATAAAAAAATCTCCTACCAGCAGCATCTTAGGAGTGGTGAGAGGAGCGGCGTGTATACTGCTCCTTCACTGCTCCTTCCCATTGAAAACAATGGGAGACCGTGGCAATACCGCCCGCAATGCGCCTCTATAGAGGAGCATTGTGGGCGGTATTAACCCTTTCACGGCCACTAGCGGGCGTTAATACCACACTGCAAGTGGCCGCAACTCGCGGCAATTCCGGCAGTATATCGCGGCTATTTTTAGCGGCGCTATACCGCCAGCGCACCTCCACTGCCCCATGTGAAAGGGACCTTAGTGCAATTTCAAGTGCAGTTGTAGTTTCCACTTGTAGTTCAACGTGGATTTGCCTTTTTTTAAAACAAAAAAACTATGTTCTACAAACAGCTATGAATGATTTAACTGCTGTACCTGCATGCAGGAGTTACATTGTCCCAGCACGGGGCCCTTGTACACACTAAACTGCATATGCACTGCATTCAGTGTACAATTAGCAGAAAATATATAACAGAAAGGGTAACAAGTTGTATGACAGGAGAGGCATAGAGAGTCTAACTATTGTTAATTTGACTTTTAATGAAAATCAGTAACAGACCCTCCTTCTAAAGATGCTAATTCATGGCTGTTATATTGATCTTCTAGCTTTAATACTTTGCATCACTGATCTAAAGCAATGGAAATGATAATGTGTTTTCTCCAAGCCAGATGCAGTCAAGCAGCTAGTCAATAAAGTGGCACGTATGGTTAATGGGGAGGGTGGAGTGGTAAGTCAGTATTATCAGGTAGAAAGATGGGTTAATGTAGTTATAGGGAGTGGTAGGAGCTCACAGAAAAAGAAAAGCCAGCCCTGAATCTGAAAACAGATTTGCAAAGTTGGGTGAAGATGTGGGAGTGGCAAGCTCAGAGGTGGCAGCCCTAGATGTCACTGCTACCCCTGACAGCCAGGAGAGCAGCAGCCCATCTAGTAGTAGTGGTGAGGCACAAGCACGTACCTCTACGTCCACCTTAAGTGCCCAGCCGTGGGTCGCGCCCGCGACCCGGTCTGAAGCTCCGTGACCGCGGCC
The DNA here is from genome assembly GCA_029574335.1 of Rana kukunoris. Lineage (NCBI taxonomy): Eukaryota > Metazoa > Chordata > Amphibia > Anura > Ranidae > Rana > Rana kukunoris. The sequence continues at coordinate 133,199,172 of CM056057.1, read as the reverse complement.
ACGGGACCCACGGACCCAATCGCCAGCGCGAACGGTCACAGGAACTGAAGAACGGGGAGAGGTTTGTGTAAACACACCTTCCCCGTTCTTTACTGTGGCAGTGTCGCTGATCGTCTGTTCCCTGATATAGGGATAGATGATCAGTGACGTCACAAGTCCAGCCCCGCCCCTCTACAGTTAGAAACACATATGAGGTCACACTTAACCCCTTCGGCGCCCCCTAGTGGTTAACTCCCAAACTGCAATTGGCATTTTCACAGTAATCCATGCATTTTTATAGCATTTTTTGCTGTGAAAATGACAATGGTCCCAAAAATGTGTAAAAATTGTCCGGTGTGTCCGCCATAATGTCGCAGTCATGAAAAAAATAGCTGATCGCCGCCATTAGTAGTAAAAAAAAAATATATATATTAATAAAAATGCCGTCAAACTATCCCCTATTTTGTAAACACTATACATTTTGCGCAAAACAATCTTTAAACACTTTTTTTTTATATATTTGTTGAGGATATTTATTATAGCAAAAAGTAAAAAATATAGCATTTTTTTTTCAAAAATGTCGCTCTATTTTTGTTTATAGCACAAAAAATAAAAATCGCAGAGGTGATCAACTACCACCAAAAGAAAGTTCCATTTGTGGGGAAAAAAAGGATGCCAATTTTATTTGGGAGCCATGTCGCACGACCGCGCAATTGTCAGTTAAAGTGACACAGTGCCAAATAGCAAAAAGGGGCCTGGTCCTTTACCTGCATAATGGTCTGGGTCTTAAGTGGTTAAGAACCAATTTAAAAAACTAGGCTGCAAGTGGAAGGGAAGGACCTCCAAGGTGATATTATCTGAAATATTGCCTGTGCCATGTGCAACACAGGAAAGGCAGGGGGAGATTAGAGAACTGAATGCATTGCTAAAGACCTGGTGTAGGAAGCAGGGATTTGGGTTTGTAGAGCACTGGGCTGACTTTTCATTGGGGTCCAATTATAAAATGTGTAAATCTTGGGTAAATCTTATGAAAATATATACAATGGACCCCACCAATTCATACACACGTACATTAATTCTTAGCAATCATTCACAAATATCTACACAGAAGTATACAGTGCCTTGAAAAAGTATTCATGCCCATTGAAATTTTCCACATTTTGTCATGTTACAACCAAAACCTTAAATTTATTTTATTGGGATTTTATGTGATAGACCAACACAAAGTGTCACATAATTGTGAAGTGGAAGGAAAATGATAAATGGTTTTCAATTTTGTTTTACAAATAAATATGTGAAAAGTGTGGCGAGTCAATACTTTGTAGAACCACCTTTCAGTGCAATTACAGCTTCCAGTCTGTTTTGGGATGTCTCTACCAGCTTTGCACATCTAGAGAGTTTCATTTTTGCCCATTCTTCTTTGTAAAATAGCTCAAGCTCTGTCAGATTATCCAATATGTGAACAGCAATTTTTAAGTCTTGCCACAGATTTTCAATTGGATTTAGGTCTGGATTTTAACTGGGCCATTCTAACAAAAATATGCTTTGATCTAGACCATTCCATAGGAGCTCTGGCTGTATGTTTAGGGTCGTTGCCCTGCTTGAAGGTGAACCTCTGTTCCAGTCTCAAGACTCTTAAGCCCTGTACACATGGCCCGGATTCTCATCAGAAAAAAAAAATAATAATTTCCCGACGAGATTTCTGGCAAGAATCTCTTGCCAGCCGAGTGTACAGACGTACAATTCAAAAGAACTGCTGTTCCATTGAATGGGTCGAACGCGGTGACGTCATTGACTATGACGAGCATGCGCTTGTTACATTCTGTTGCCGCCATCTTACTTCACCTTACTTATGTCTTGGAAGCTACCGCGCATGAGTCAATCTTTTCGAGCATGCGTGGGTTTCCATGGAGACAGGCAAGTATACACACGCTCGGGTTTCTTGGCAGGAAAACACTGCCGAGAATCGCAACAAGAAAATAGAGAGCAGGTTCTCTATTTTTCTCATCGAGATTCTGGGCAGTTTTCTTGACGAGAAACCTCAAAGACTCGTACGCATGCACGGTTTACTCTGTCAGAAAGCTCTGCCAGCAGTTTTCTTGCCGAGAAGTTTTCTTCTAAGATTGCCCTGTATTTGGCTCCATTCATCTTCCCATTAACCTTGACTATCTTCCCCGTCCCTGCTGAAGAAAATCATCAACACAACATGATGCTGCCACCACCATGTTTCACTGTGGGGGTGGTGTGTCCAGGGTGATGTGCAGAGTTAGTTCTCTGTCACACATAGCGTTTTGCTTTTAGGCCAAAAAGTTAAATTTTGGTCTCATCTGTCCAGAGCACCTTCTTCCACATGTTTGCTGTGTCACCCACATGGCTTCTTGCAAACGAGACTTCTTATGGTTTTCTTTCAACAATGGCTTTCTTCTTGCCACTCTTCCATTAAGGCCAGATTTGTGGAGTGGACGACTAATAGTTGTCCTGTGGACAGATTCTCCCACTTGAGCTGTGGGTCTTTGCAGCTCCTCCAGCGTTACCATGGGCCTCTTGGCTGCTTCTCGGATTAATGCTCTCCTTGCCTGGCCTGTCAATTTAGGTGGACAGCCATGTCTTGGTAGGTTTGCAATTGTGCCATACTCTTTCCATTTTCAGATGATGGATTGAAAAGGTGCTTTGTGAGATGTTCAAAGCTTGGGATATGTTTTTATAACCTAACCCTCCATTAAACTTCTTCACAACTTTATCCCTGACCTGTCTGGTGTGTTCCTTGGCCTTCTTGATGCTGTTTGTTCACCAAGGTTCTCTAATAAACCTCTGAGGGCTTCACAGAACAGCTGTATTGATACTGAGTTTAAATTACATACAGGTGCACTCTATTTACGAATTAGGTGACTTCTGATGGCAATTGGTTCCACTAGATTTTAGTTAGGGGTATCAGAGTAAAGGGGGCTGACTACAAATGCACGCCATACTTTTTACATATTTATTTGTAGAAAATTTTGAAAAACATTTATAATTTTCTTTCCACTTCACAATTATGTGCTGGTCCACCACATAAAATCCCCCCAAAAATACATTTACGTTTTTGGTTGCAACATGAAAAAAAATTGGAAAATTTCAAGGGGTATGAATACTTTTTCAAGGAACTGTACACACCTAATTTCACATGTGCGTATTTATTTGCGCCTGCAACTACCTCACTTATTGCAATAATTGCTGCAGATGAAGAGGCGCTGCTGCTGGCTGTGTTTGTCATAGCCTTATGTGAAGTAGCAGAAGGTATATAACCAAGTTGCTTCCCCCTATGCTCTGCCTTTGCCAGCAATGGCTTTTAACGCCATTTGCATACTTGGAAAACATGCAGGACTCTGATAGCATGGTTAAATCTGAACCGATAACCCCAGGGAACTACTGCACGAAGCCCCGCCCAAAAAAAGAGATTTTTAATACAGCTTACCTGTAAAATCTTTTTCTTGGAGTACATCACGGGACACAGAGCAGCATATTCATTACTATATGGGTTATATGGAGTACCTTCAGGTGTGGACACTGGCAATCTCAAACAGGAAGTCCCCTCCCTATATAACCCCCTCCCATAGAGGAAGTACCCCAGTTTTGTAGCAAGCAGTATGCCTCCCAAAAATGTTCCCCAAAAGAGGGGTGGGAGCTCTGTGTCCCGTGATGTACTCCAAGAAAAAGATTTTACAGGTAAGCTGTATTAAAAATCTCTTTTTCTTTCTCGTACATCACGGGACACAGAGCAGCATATTCATTACTATACGGGATGTCCGAAAGCAGTGCTTTAATGAGGGGAGGGAGACATCTTCCAAAAAAAGGATTTAATTTAGAGGTATACTCAAATAATAATAAATCCAACTTAGTCAAGAAATGTAAATCTGAAATCTAAATCAAGGGAGCCCCCTCAGATCCTGAGGAGCTTGAATCGCGGCCTGCAGTACTGCCTGCCCAAAGGCTGTATCCGCATTCCTTCTTACGTCCAATTGATAAAAAAATTGTAAACGTGTGGACTGACGCCCACGTTGCTGCCTTGCATATTTGAGCCATAGAGATCTGATGATGTGCTGCCCAGGAGGTGCCCATGGCCCTGGTAGAATGGGCCTTTACCGACAAAGGAGGAGGCAACCTCTTCTTCAAATCGCAGGCCTAAATGATTAATTGTTTAATCCATCTTGCGATGGTGGATCTAGCAGCTGCCTGACCCATCTTGGGCCCCTCCGGTAAAACGAACACCACATCTGTTTTCCGAACCTTCTCTGTAGCTTTAAGATAGGCCTTTATGGCCCTGACAATATCCAACGTATGCAGCAACCCCTCCCTTCTAGAGGTGGGTTTTGGAAAGAAGGATGGAAGTACCACATCCTGGTTCAGGTGGAAACTGGATATAACCTTTGGTAGAAAGGAAGGATGAGGACGGAAAACCGCCCTATCCTTATGTAAAATGAGATATGGTTCCTTACAAGATAAGGCTGCCAATTCCGATACTCTCCTGGCCGAAACTATGGCGATCAGAAATACCGACTTTCTAGTCAGTAAAACCAAAGGTACCTCAGCCAACGGCTCAAGGGGTTGTTACTGTAGAGTTGACAGAACAAGATTTAAGTCCCATGGACAAAGTGGTGATTTGACCGGAGGATTAACACGTAAGACTCCCTGTATGAAGGTCTTAACCAGCGAGTGGGCGGCCAGCGGCCTCTGAAACCACACTGATGAGGCTGAAATCTGTCCCTAGATCGTGCTTAATGCCAGGCCTTTATCCACTCCTAGCTGGAGAAAACTTAATACTCTATCAATGGTATACTTGCGGGAAAACCATCTCTTAGACTCACACCAGCCTACGTAGGCCCTCCAAACCCTGTAACAAATTACCCTGGAGGCCGGCTTTCTAGCCTTAATGAGGGTAGGGATTACCTGCCTAGACAGACCTCTACCCCTGAGAATCAGGGATTCAGCCGCCAGGCCGTCAAATTTAGACGCCGTAATGCAGGGTGGAGGATCGGGCCTTGTGAGAGTAGGTCTGGCCATAGAGGAAGAGTCCAAGGGCCTCCCGCTGCCAATTTCAGGACTAGTGAGTACCATGCCCTCCGGTACCAAGCTGGGGCTACCAGGATAACCGGCCTGTGCTATGATCCTGCGCAACAGGCGGGGTAGTAACTGCAGCGGGGGAAATGCATATAGAAGTTATGATTGATGCCAAGGGCAAACCAACGCATCGGTTCCGCAGGCCATAGGGTCCCTCGTTCGAGACATGAACCTGTCTAGCTTCTTGTTGAATTCTGATGCCATGACGTCCACGTCTGGCACTCCCCACTTCTGGCAGATTGTCTGAAAGACCTGTGGATGCAGAGACCACTCCCCCGGCGACAGGGTTTGGCGACTTAGGAAGTACGCCTGCAGGTTGTCCACCCCGGGAATGAATATCGCCGATATGCAGGGTACATAAACCTCTGCCCACCGAAAAACCAAGCTCATCTCTCTCTGAGTGGCTTGACTCTTGGTTCCCCCTTGGTGGTTCACATATATGCCACCGCTGTGGCATTGTCTGAATGAATTCTCACCGAGGACCCCTGTAATCTGGATGTCTATGCCAGGAGGGCTAGCCGAGCCGCTCTGATCTCCCAGATATTGATGGGCAGCTGCCTCTCCGCCTCTGCCCAAGTTCCTTGGCGAGTGAACCCGTTCAAGACCGCTCTCCAGCCTTCCAGACCACTGGGCAGAAAGACTCCCCTTCAGAAGGTTCTGAGGGTTTAACCACCAGCATAGACTTTGCCGGACCTTTAATGACGGCGTCAAAGGAAACTCCAAGGCCTTTGCTCCCTTGCTCCAAGCTGCTAGAATTGCTGTCTGTAGGACGCGAGTGTGGAAGCGTGCGGTATCGCCTCGAACATGGCCATTAGTTTGCCTAGTAATCGCATACATAGGCGAATAGTTGGTTCTCTTTTGCTTAGAACCAACTGAATCAATTTTTTGATAGCCTCGACCTTTACCAGGGGCAGGAACACCCCTTTTGCTGTTCTGTGTCTAATCTCATGCCGAGATATTCCAACTGCTTTGTAGGTTGAAATGCTGATTTTTCCCCGGTTTAGGACCCAGCCGAACCTCTCGAGGTACTGAACCATGAGGGCTACTGCGCATTCCAGCCAAGGAAGCGAGTGATCTATGATTAAGAGGTCATCCAGGTATGCTAGGACCGAGACCCCTTGGATCCTTAGATTGACTAGAATTGGAGCTAGGACCTTCGTGAATACCCGGGGGCCGTAGCCAGCCCGAAGGGGAGCGCCACGAATTGGAAGTGACGCTGTATCACTGCGAAGCGTAAAAAAAAAATCTTTGATGTGGCTGAAAGATTGGTACATGAAGGTAACCATCCTTTATGTCTATAGAAGCCAGAAAGTCGTCCTTCTGGAGTGTGGCGGCTGCTGACCGAACGGGTTCCATCCGGAAAGAGCGAACCCTTAGGTAAGCATTTAAACCTTTTAGGTCCAAAATTGGTCTGACATCGCCGATGGCCTTTGGTATGACAAACAGATTGGAATAGAAACCTAGCCCCTGTTCTTGGGCTGGTACCTCTACCATTATGCCCTGGTAAAGCAGATGATCCAATGCCGCCCGCATTGAGGCCTTCCTTGTGGAGGAAACTTTAGAAATTCTAATCTGTAGCCTGTGGCCACAGATGATCGGACCCCCTCTGTCGGGGATCGATACCATGGCCTCTTGCCCCCAGAGGCCTGTCCTTGCGATCCATTGTTAAAAGTTTGATCGCGCAGGAGGCCCGATACTGCCTGGAATTTGAGGGCCCCGGAACAGGAGGGAGCTGCCTTTTAAAGGCAGGACCCCGGAAATTCTTTTGACTGGTAAAAGGGTACTTTTGCCACTTGAAACAGTCTGAATGTATTTATCCAGATCTTTCCATGGAAGGGAAAACCTGCCAGTAGTCTTTTGCATGGGGCTCGACCGCCCAGTTCTTCAACCATAAGAGCCTTCTCATATGCACTAAAAATAGTGACAAACGAGACGCCTGCTGGGTGGAGTCTTTTATAGCCTCTACTGCAAAGCACAGAGCTCTGGGAATATCCGATAACTCCTCTGCCTGTTGGGCAGGGATGTCTTTAAGCATCTGTTTTGTCTGGTCCTTTAACGCCTGACAAACTCCAATTGCAGCCACTGCTGGCTGTACCACTGCTCCTGCCGTAGCAAAGGATGCTTGAAAAAGTGTCTCTAAACGTTTATCGACCGGGACCTTAAACATTTGCATGTTTTCCCCCCGGGCCAGTTAATGATTTATTCACACATGAGATGGCTGCGTCCACAGTTGGGAGCGCCCATTTCTTAGAAAAATTTCTCTTCCATAGGGTAAATAACAGAAAACCTTCCAGGCGGTCTCCCATCCAGGCACTAACCAGGCCCGACCCTGCTTAGCCTCCGAGATCAGACGAGATCGGGCGCTTTCAGGGTGATGTGGCCGTAGGCTTTAGGCGGCAGAAAAAGTTCTGTCCGGTCGTCCCAATCCTGGAAAAAACAATTCCTCTAACAGAGGATGGACCGGAAAAGCTGCGTTGCTTAAAGGCGCTTTAAAAGAACCCAAAGAGGATACCGCAGGAACCTGAGGCTCTGGAAATGGCAAATTAAATGCCGAGCGCACCATGTCTGTCAAAGACTGGACCCACAGACTCTCCGTCTGGGAGGCTGAAAACGATTCCTCAGTGGTAGATCCTTCCTCTAGGTTCTGGTCCAACCGATCCTCCTGAAATTCTAATTCCTCCGGAGAGAGAATCTCAGCATCCGAGGATACACCTTTTGGCGATGGGGATCTAGTCCGCTTCTTGCCAGAAATAGAGCCAGCGATCATAGCTGTTAACTTTTTTCTCTAGCCCCCCTAGGGTGACGGCTAGCATCTCCTCTGTGATAACACAGGGTTGGGCCGATCTGGGCCAGCCTCAGCACCAGACCCCCTTAATGGCTTATCCAAGGTGACCCCTATAGGAATAACCTGTGGGGAAAGTATTGGCATATCATCAGAACCAGAGGAGGAACCCCTTTGTCTTTGCCCTTTTTTTTTTTTTGTGTTTTGATCCTGAACCTTTGGAAGCCATAATACAAAACCGAGGGACTCCGCCTACAACAACAGACTGTTATAGCCAGGAGTACAAAAAAATAAGGTTTAGGGGACAATAGGATCACTAATGCCCAAAAACGGTGGGGCTCAGTATGTTTTCCTTTATAATATTATTGTTTTTCACAACATACAGCCCCACCCCCAACATGTTTGCCAGCATTCAACCTGTTGCCAAGGGGATTTTTGGGCTTAACAAAAAGCATTGGAGCTGACTCCAGCATGTACTTTCTCGCCACCGGGAGTCACTGTGCTGCCAGCTCTGCGTCCTCTCTCTTCCAGCTCAGCTTTGAACTGAGCTAAGATCGCGCCTGCTGTGTATAACAGCAATTGAAGGCACGCCCACTCTACACTGCAGTCACGCTCCCCGCCCCCCCCCCCCCCCCTCCTGAACGGCGCGGAAATTTTTCTATATGCATGCATGCGTGCGCGCGACTGTCGGGGGAGGAGAGCCCAGGAGGAGACGCACTCTGGAGCCCAGGAATGCAGGCTGGAGGACGCATCAGGCGGCAGATTTGAATCCCGGCTAGGTAAGGCTTAAAACAGGCCCCTAAGGAGTCCCTTTAATCTCTCTTTTTTTTTTTTTTTTTTTAAAAGACCTTCAACCAGCGAGCAGCAGGTAGCTAGCAAACATACATAGGTAGGTAGGGGGATCAAGTGATGGGGGGGGGGAACATTTCAGGCCATCCTGTCCATCAGACATAGTGACCATTGTGCCAATGCAGAGCATACTCAGGCTACCCCCCTTAAGATCTCCCCTGGAGAGCCTGCTGTCGAACCAAGTCCCGCAGGCTCCCCTCTTACCTGCTCCATGCCGCAGGACGTTTGCATAGCAAAACGGTCCAATCTTCTCCCATCTCCGTGGGTAGCGTAGTAGACCTTCAGGCACTGGGGTCCTGGAAGGAACCGACTGTCCTGGACCTATACAGCACCCTGGCAAACAGGATCTTTTGGTTTAGAAAAAACTCCAAGTCCTGGGCCCAGGGTCCAGCCCTCTAGAGAGGAGCATTATAGGCAAAACCCCACGGTTTGGGGCCCGGGTACTGTCCACTTTGGCACTGAGGCTCCTTGGACAGATCCGGTTAGCCCGCCTTAATCCCAAGGATGTGGAGACAAAGCTATTCCGTGACCAACACCTAAGACACTGGCGAAAAAACTGGGGTACTTTCTCTATGGGAGGGGGTTATATAGGGAGGGGACTTCCTGTTTGAGATTGCCAGTGTCCATCACCTGAAGGTACTCCATATAACCTGTATAGTAATGAATATGCTGCTCTGTGTCCCGTGATGTACGAGAAAGAAATCGATAACCCCAGGGAACTACTGCACGAAGCCCCGCCCAAAAATGTCCTATAGTGCAGACATTGCATGCACCCAGACACTTGGACTGGGAACCCACGTTGCCTTTGCCAGTTCCCGTCAAGGAGGTATGCTACTTCCAGTCATGGCCTTCGCCAGGCACAGAAGAAGAAAGGGAACCAAGCTACCACCTTCCTCCGAGGAGTGGTCTTGGAGGGTCATCTTGCAGAAAATCCTACTAGGTGCTCCCAGTGGAGCCAAGTAGGTAAAGATGTGGGTGGAACGAAAAAAAGCCAGAGAACAGAGGCCTCCCTCACCCTGGATATGCATTTTCTCCGTCCGGAGGAAACACCAAAAACTGACCAGTTCAGCAGAGGGACTGCCTTTTAAAGTGTAATGGTGATACGTTTCCTCTTGAAAGCGGTGCTTCTCTCATGGACTGTCTCAGAAGACAACTTGTGAAAAAACTATTCAGTCTCAAGGAGTGCAATTGGACACGGAGCCACACAATGAGGTTCAAGAAGTAGTTTAACCTTAAACTGCGCAGGGCCATAGGGATTTGGAAAGCTCTTCCACAATTGGTGGTGGCTGCAGGGAGTATGAATATTTTTAAGAGACTTATGGATGTGCATCTTAAAGAACACAACATACAGGAATATGGGAAATTATTATAGACACTGACACATGTGCACCTACACAGGTTGAACTGGATGAACCTTACCTACTATGTAACATAGAAAGCAATTACCTGCGCCTCTGTTTTGTGTGGAAACAGCACAAGCATGTATGGGGACGGTTAATAAATTGTGATTCTGTAGTGCTGTCCCTCTTTTAATCATTTTTTTTTTTTAGGAGATTGTAACACTGGTGGACTCAACACTTTCCAAGATGGAGAAAACACTTACTTAAAAGCATACAACCGGCTACTTTATGTGCAAAATATCAGAATTTTTTTTTTTTTATATGAAAAAAATGTATGGGCTTGGTTGTACCGAAGAAGTGACATGAATATTTACATCTTGTGAGGGTGTCTACTCTACTATTAAAGCCCAACTCCAGACAATTTTTTTTGTTTAGTTTAGGAAGGTTTTCCTTGAAAGAAAACTATGGGAAATCTCTTCAGTAAGATTGCAACACAACTTTTTTTTTTCAGTAAAATGTAGAACAGTTTTAAAAATGTACTACTGTCCTTGTTTTCCTTTCCCAAGGGAAATTACTCACCTCCTTTCTAGTCATTCTGTCCAGCAAAAGGATGACAATCTCAGAGTCATCAGTTAGTAAAACATTTTTATTTCAAATAATACAATAGAAACAGTTATCAGCTTCTGTGAAGGCACAACATCCACCTTCCGTTATTAAAAATATTTTTGCCAAGCTGTCCCCCCCCCCCCCCCAAAAGATAGATGCACGGTGTTATAAGGATGTACTGGAATGTTGCTGCTACAATAAAAATATGGCACCTCTTCCAACCCACTCTGCTGGAAACTAATGTTATAGGAACCAAACACCTGAAATTGGAATCTCAGATTTGTGTAGATGCTGCAAGCTAAATGACCAACCACTTGTCACATATATATGGAATGAGCTTGGTTTTCCAGCTCCAACCACTTTTTAACACCAATAAAAGTATATATAAAGTCTGTGCTTTTATTTTATTTATTGTGAGAGAAAATCTTAACTTCTGAGTTACCGCCTTAACCACTTAAGACCTGGACCTTTAGGCAGCTAAAGGACCCGGCCAGTTTTTGCGATTCGGCACTGCGTCGCTTTAACAGACAATTGCGCGGTCGTGCGACGTGGCTCCCAAACAAATTTTTTTTCCCACAAATAGAGCTTTCTTTTGGTGGCATTTGATCACCTCTGCGGTTTTTATTTTTTGCGCTATAAGCAAAAATTGTGAAAATGACCACTGCAGTTTGGGAGTTAACCACAAGGGGGCGCTGAATTGGTTATGTATGACCTTATTTGTGTTTCTAACTGTAGGGAGGTGTGATGTCATTGATTGTATTTCCCTATAAAGGGATCACACGATCGATGACGGCGCTTACACACAGCTCTCCCCGTTCTTCAGCTCCGGGGACCAATCACGGGACTCCAGCGGCGATCGGGTCCGCGGTCACGGAGCTTCAGACCAGGCCAGGGACGCGCGCCCGCGACCGGGCACTTAAAGAGGACGTACCTGTACGTGCATGTGCCCAGCCGTGCCATTCGGCCGATGTAAAAGTGCAGGAGGCAGTCCTTAAGTGGTTAACAATGATTACACTTGTCGCAGTGACAACTGTCTATAAGGCAATTTACCCGACTTTGAAGAGATTGCCTCTGACTTACTGTTGCATTTGAGGACAGGAAGTGAAAGGATATCTTGTGAACAGGACACGCAACATTTTTTATGTTTCAAATGAGGATTTCAAAACTGACCTAAAAACCAATTTTTTTGATTACAACAGATGTCTGCAAGTGGAAGACATGATGGTGGAATGTGCAAGTTAGCAAGATCTGACAAGCTGTAGTCCCCTGAACATTGAAAAGGCCCAAAACTAAAATATAAATATTCAAAGAAATCCAGGAAATTTATATAAATAAAAATAAAACAATTTACAGAAGTCCACAAAAACATGTGGTATATTGCTAGAAATTGGCAACACCTGAGACTTAAATGGGTAGTACATCCAAAACTAATATTTCAGTGTTTGGAGGATGCTGGAGTTTTAACCAGCCGACAGTTTTTTTATTTCTCTCTCTTTGGGATTTTGATGGTGAGATCTCTGTACTGCATACATTGTATAAGGGGTTCCCACCATCCCTGTTGGATTTTATTTAAATATTGTTAAGACAGTTAGAGAAAGAGCCGATACGCAACAAAAAAAACTCATGTGGGCAGGATAGGGCCAGAATGTATGTCAGGGAGAGCTCACTGTTAAATTAGAAAAAACGTTTCAATTTATATAGAGTAAACGCTAAAGTTTTTTTTTTTTTATCATATGTGCCATTTGGGGGGTTGCATTTTGCTTCCTGTCCCATTACCAACACAGAAAATCCCTCTAAACTGTGGTAATCTCTGGTTCTCAGAATAAGTTTTCACATTGGAAGATTTCCCCTCAATTCTTGTTCTGGTGACAACCTAAAATTTTTAATTTTCTTTCACTCTCAGTAATAATGGTAAACAGGACAAATCGAGAATTCAAACCCTGCCAACGGGGACACACACACACACACACACACACACACACAAACGGCGGATTTTTCAATTCCTCTCCACTCTATTAACTAAGAAAAAGATTTGCTGACAGTTTTTCTTAAAAATATACAAGAAAAATAGTAAGCTAGGGGCTAACTTAGTCAAATAGATTACACTTACAAGTAAAAATTCCAATTTAGGTGGACTGTCCCTTTAAAAAAAAAAAAAATCGTGAAGAATGTATATCTGAGGTTCTGCTATATTGTAACAGCGAGAAGAAAATACATTCCAATATTCACTTGAGTGACATCTTACAAAGCAAATAAAAACACAGACACAATATGGAACTGTATATGCTATGGTCAGTATGTAGAAAAGAAGGTCTCACAGTCCAGTTCCTGATTGCAACTGTTACTGCACATATTGAGTCTTCACAGTTTGTAATTATATAATCCCAAAAGTGGGCATTTCATAAAACATCACAAAACCCAGTTTGTGAGTTGGCGGTGTTCTGTACATTATCTGTGTTAGCTAGGATAGAGTGTGGTGGGGTGTTCACCAAACATTCCTTCCATCACAAAATTCACAGGAATAACACCCCCCCCCCTAGATGTATCAGTTGTGAAAGGTGCAGCAAAATGACATAGGGGAAGAAAGATGGTGAGAGTCTAGCAGCTCATCCAAATGGGTCAACAGGATATAAACTGTCCAGCCAGAGCTAGTCAAGGGACGAGTGTTCAATTTTTTGGGGTTCCACTTTAGTTTTGTTGTATTTTGCTTTAATTCCAGATTCCCAGTTCTTCTTCTCCATGGTGTATAACCTCATGGCAGCCTGCGCATCTTGCACCTAAAGCCGAAAATTAAAACTGTTTTTAATGGTGATCATTTATACACTTTCATTACAGTTTCCAGTCAAACAAAAGTTATTTTTTTTTTTAGCAAGGCAGCACAGTTTTTTTTTTTGGGAACGATTTTGTCAACTACATATACATTTTGGAATTATAACAACAACGTTCCAACTTTAGCTTTTAGTGTTCTTAGATAGTTGAGAATACATCTAGCCGCAGGGATCCCCTGTCCAAAATCCTATATGAATCGAACAAAATAAATGTTATCAAACTCATGGGCGGCCTTCCTGTCCTAATTTTGTAACTGTTATTGTAATAAAATTAAGAATAAACATCTGTTGATTTTTGGGCTGTGTCCCAGACTAATAATCTTTTTGTATATAATGGTATAACAAAAATAAAAAAACTTTAAAGGGGTTGTAAAAGTAATTTTTTTTTCCCTAAATAGCTTCTTTTACCTTAGTGCAGTCCTCCTTTACTTACCTCATCCTTCCATTTTGCTTTTAAATGTCCTTATTTCTTCTGAGAAATCCTCACTTCCTATTCTTCTGTCTAACTCCACACAGTAATGCAGGGCTTTTTCACTGGTGTGGAGTGTCGTGCTTACCCCCTCCCTTGGACTACAGGAGAGTCAGGACGCTCTCTACATTGCAGATAGAGAAAGGAGCTGTGTGTTAGTGGGCATCCCGACTCCCCTGTAGTCTAAGGGAGGGGGCGAGCACGACACTCCACACCAGGGAGAAAACTCCACACAGTAATGTGAGGCTACAGACAGAAAAACAGGAAGTGAGGATTTATCAGAAGCGATAAGGACATTTAAAAGCAGAAGTGAAGGAGGACTGCACTAAGGTAAAGGAAGCCATTTAGGGAAAAAATGAAATAAAATAAAAAAATTGTACCTTTACAACCCCTTTAAATGCAAAAATAAAACATTTGTTTAATGTTGTCAAAGCCACAGATTTAGCTTCAGCATTACAGGAGGTGGGCTGCAAGACCTGGATCTTGACTTACCGAGGAGTGTTCACCTATCTGTACTTTGACATTGAGGATCTTTTCACATAGAAGTTTCAAAGATGGACGTCCACTCTAGCAGAGAAAAAAAAATAAATATTTGGAAGGGTCTGCTTTATATGATGGTCAATACTATTCATAAGAATACAACTAGAAATGGTGACATCACGTTAATGTTTTTTTATAGTAAAATTTACAACTCCTTGCTGAACAAAACATCCCCCCATTTATGCTAAAAGTAAGAAAGCTAACACACACACGTCAGTATATAGGACGACATACCTTGACCTCTCTTCTGAAGGGTTTGTACTTTTGAGTATCTCTGGTGGCCTTTTTAGGGTGATCCAAAAAGAGGATCTAAAACAAAGGGAATGCAATTACAGGATTACAAGCTACTAGCCAAAACAATATAGAAATTGTACTACAGTGGATTAGAACAAAGGTATCCAAGGATACAGCCTAATGAGCATGACATAAGAGCGAATTGTCCACGAATATACTTGTAGGTAAAGTACAAAAGTATTCAATGTGAGGTCCTGCCTGAACCTCCCATTTGCCTGAATATATAATCAGGCAGGCCCCCACATATCAGTTGTTGGCATATCTAAAGGAGAGTGTACAATCATAAAACATGTCCGTTTAACTTTAGTAATGTAAATCCTATATGACCAACTTTTACGTTGAAAAAGTAATTTTTGGTAAGGTCTGTTATATTTGTTCACACACAACACATATGTAAACAGTGAATCCAGTATTGAGGCATAACTTACTGAGCGACAGTAAACAACCCACCTTCAAGTCATTATGCACAGCATGACCAACCAAGATACGCCCCTTAAGTATTTCAGACACTTCTTTCTGTACAACCTTAAAATCTTCACCTGAAACACACAAAAAATAAAATAAAAAAAATCCACTAGTTAGTAGCTCCACTTGTTAAGAGGCTGTCCTTTTTACCTCTAAAGTGTCTAAAATTAGGGTGCAGAAATACAAAGCCACAAATCACATTTTGCTTCAATGAACTGCTGAAAGGAAACACCCAAAAAATAAAATGACAAGGTTTTTGCAGAGTCAGTCATGGACTTAATTTATTTACAATGAAATTGAGAATATCTATACCATACAGCTTTCTGTCTAATGACCTAAAAAAAAAAAAGTGTGTATATATGTATGTGTGTATATATATGTATGTGTGTATATATGTATGTGTGTATATATATGTATGTGTGTATATATACAGTGCGGAAAATAAGTATTTGAACACCCTGTTATTTTGCAAGTTCTCCCACTTGGAAATCATGGAGGGGTCTGAAATTGTCATTGTAGGTGCATGTCCACTGTGAGAGACATAATCAAAAAATAAATAAATCCAGAAATCACAATTTATGAATTTTTAACTATTTGTATGATACAGCTGCAAAGAAGTATTTGAACACCTGTCTATCAGCTAGAATTCTGACCCTCAAAGACCTGTTAGTCTGCCTTTAAAATGTCCACCTCCACTCCATTTATTATCCTAAATTAGATGCACCTGTTTGAGGTCATTAGCTGCATAAAGAAACCTGTCCACCCCATACAATCAGTAAGAATCCAACTACTAACATGGCCAAGACCAAAGAGCTGTCCAAAGACACTAGAGACAAAATTGTACACCTCCACAAGGCTGGAAAGGGCTACGGGGAAATTGCCAAGCAGCTTGGTGAAAAAAGGTCCACTGTTGGAGCAATCATTAGAAAATGGAAGAAGCTAAACATGACTGTCAATCTCCCTCGGACTGGGGCTCCATGCAAAATCTCAACTCGTGGGGTCTCAATGATCCTAAGAAAGGTGAGAAATCAGCCCAGGACTACACAGGAGGAGCTGGTCAATGACCTGAAAAGAGCTGGGACCACCGTTTCCAAGGTTACTGTTGGTAATACACTAAGACGTCATGGTTTGAAATCATGCATGGCACGGAAGGTTCCCCTGCTTAAACCAGCACATGTCAAGGCCCGTCTTAAGATTGCCAATGACCATTTGGATGATCCAGAGGAGTCATGGGAGAAAGTCATGTGGTCAGATGAGACCAAAATAAAACTTTTTGGTCATAATTCCACTAACCGTGTTTGGAGGAAGAAGAATGATGAGTACCATCCCAAGAACACCATCCCTACTGTGAAGCATGGGGGTGGTAGCATCATGCTTTGGGGGTGTTTTTCTGCACATGGGACAGGTCGACGGCACTGTATTAAGGAGAGGATGACCGGGGCCATGTATTGCAAGATTTTGGGCAACAACCTCCTTCCCTCAGTTAGAGCTTTGAAGATGGGTCGAGGCTGGGTCTTCCAACATGACAATGACCCGAAGCACACAGCCAGGATAACCAAGGAGTGGCTCTGTAAGAAGCATATCAAGGTTCTGGCGTGGCCTAGCCAGTCTCCAGACCTAAACCCAATAGAGAATCTTTGGAGGGAGCTCAAACTCCGTGTTTCTCAGCGACAGCCCAGAAACCTGACTGATCTAGAGAAGATCTGTGTGGAGGAGTGGGCCAAAATCCCTCCTCCAGTGTGTGCAAACCTGGTGAAAAACTACAAGAAACGTTTGACCTCTGTAATTGCAAACAAAGGCTACTGTACCAAATATTAACATTGATTTTCTCAGGTGTTCAAATACTTCTTTGCAGCTGTATCATACAAATAAATAGTTAAAAAAATCATACATTGTGATTTCTGGAATTTTTTTTTTTGATTATGTCTCTCACAGTGGACATGCACCTACGATGACAATTTCAGACCCCTCCATGATTTCCAAGTGGGAGAACTTGCAAAATAGCAGGGTGTTCAAATACTTATTTTCCGCACTGTATATATATATATATATATATATATATATATATATATATATATATATATATATATATATATATATATATATAGCTATAGTTCTAACCCTTCGGTACCCTTAATGATAAATGCTGCAAGTTCTTACCATTCTTAATATTCCCAGGCCGGATGCCGCTGAACTCTGTCCTGTAGTCCGTAACACGTTCAGTGGGTCTGACGTACTTATCATAAATGCACTTGCCAAACTGATTGACGATAGACACCCGGGCAACTATGCTTTCTTCACCATCTGTGCCCACACCAACCATCTCACAGTCTATTGCAACTGTCCTGGTAAGCCTGTGAAAAAGCAAATGCAATCACAAGATGTTTGTCGCTAAGCACCTCACTGTGTATTCAACATTCACTGCTTGTTCTAGGCCAATGGTTCAGAAAGTATAGAATCCAGTGACAGCCAGACAACTAGCATTTTCAGGAGGTCAGCACACATATTGCTCTTAGTTCAGCTTTCTCCTGTAGCTTACCCCTCAAATGCTCGATCTTTCACTAGGATCATGTCTACTGCATCAGACTTCTTTTCCGGCAAGCCTTGCATCTTGCGTGCAATCTGACCAGCTTCTGGTCCCAGCGCTGCCTCTATGTCATCCGGATCCACGTCATCAAACCAGAGGTCAAGCCTATAAACCAAAGGCAGCAGAGTGGGTAAAGTAGTTAACATTCTTGCAGCACCAGAGTTGGACCCCCAGGACAATAAGCACACTGACTTTGTATTATCTCCCTCTTTGTGTGGCAAGTTATTTACCATTAACCCAAACTAGACCTAGTGTGTGTGTGTGTGTAACTGTGGCGGAGACATTAGAGCAGAAATGTCTCTGGTACATAGACTGATGCGACTGGTTCAGTGTTCTCTGTACAGCACTACAAAATATGTCAGAGCTATATACAGTTAGGGCTAGATTCACAAAGACTTACGACGGGCGTATCAGTAGATACACAGACGTAAGTCCCAATCTCAGCCCGCGCAAATTTAAGTGTATGCTTATGAGATACGCTTAAATGTTGCTAAGATACGAGCGGCGTAAGGAACTTACAATGGAGCTGTGCATTAGTTACTTTCACGTCGCTTTCATTGACAATAAGCAACGTGATTTGGAGCATGCGCACTGGGATTCAGTCACGGCCGGCGCATGCGCAGTTTGTTCAGAGAGGGGACGTACTTGATTTAAATACGACACGTCCCCTACCCGCCAAATTTGAATTCCGCCGGGTCATTTACGCTACGCCGCCTCAACTTTACAGGCAAGTGCTTTGTGAATAAAGCACTTGCCTGAAAAAAGTTGCGGCGGCGTAACGTAAATGACTGACGTTACACCAAAGATAGGACGGGCTACGTGAATCTAGCCCTAAATCGATAATTGCATGAGACTGTGGTGAAACATTAAAGTGTAAGCTCATCTGAAGCAGAGACTGTTCACCGTTCCCTGTACAGCACTGAGGAATGTCAGAGCAATATAAATGAATAATAATAATAGTGTGTGACTGTGGTTGGGACATTACAGTGTAAACTCCAATGGTGCAAAGAAGTTTAGTATTGCTTATATAGAACCAAAGAATATGTCAGAGACATATAAATGTACAATTTTAATAGTGTGCAAGTGTGCTGGTGGCGGCATTTAAATATAAGCCTTTCTGTACATTTGGAAAATTAGCTTAGTTCAGAACTGAATGTGCACAACCATTGTAATGAAAATAACACATACTTTGGTGTCTCCGGTATGCTTGTTTCGGCCGCTTTCTTCTTGTGATGTTTAGAAGGTTTTTCGTCCCCTATCCTTCTTTTCTCACTTCCCTTGTTTATAATCCCAGCATTCTCTGTAGCACTCTTTGGTTTTCTGTCATTAATTGGAACCTCTTTGACCGTGAAGACACTGGAGGCGTTTTCTTTAATTAGTGGGTCAGCCTTCTTGCTTTCTAACTTTGGCAATTTTTTCTCCTTTTTAAAGGGCTTTGCTGGCGCCGATTCAGTAATAGTGCTGCTCTTCTCAGATGTCAGTAACTAAAAAATAGTAAATAAGAATAACACACTGAATTAACTAACCTGTTAGGACAGCCGTTACCTGGCACAATGGAGTCTCCCATCACACGATGGAGGCCACCACTGCCAGGTTTCCAGAAATAATGCTAGTTCTGGGGAAGAGGGCACCACAAGCATTGGGGTCCTCCTGCACCTAATGGCAGCCTCTATTCTGGCCAGTAGCCTTGAAATAATAATCCCGTTACACATTACTGCAAAGGTCATGAAAGCATTTTTTTCCCCAGTTCAGATAGTGTAAGTACTTGATATCTGCGCTCAGTTGCCACACACCCACAAAGGGCTCTTATCAAACTTACATAGGGAGCTCCCTTCTTTATTTCAAGGTGCCTTAAAACACAAGAGTTAATCCTTACCAGCTCACTTACCTTATCATAGCCAATGAAGCCAGATTATAAAGATTACAAATAATAAATCTAATTATGTATTATATCACCAGTTTCAGGGTATACATAGATTGTCAGTATGTCTGTGTAGGGACTAATGTATCCAGATCATAGTATAGCTAGTCACATTCAACTCGTCTTGTAATAAGTAGCAACATTTTGAGATAAACATTTCTTCTGTTTTACCAAATAGGTCCAGTTAAATGTGAATGACTACTACTTGCAACAGGTCCAATATGACTTTTTTGAAAGTAGTAAGATTAAAAAAATAAAAAATAAATAAAAAAAGGGGGTTGTAAAGGTACAATTTTTTTTCCTAAATAGCTTCCCTTACCCTAGTGCAGTCCTCCTTCACTTACCTCTGTGTTGCCAGATTCTGCTGCCTATCGCAGAATGCTACGGAAGTGACGTTGCGGGCTGCAAAATCAAAATGCGCATGTGCGATGCGTTCCAACCGCAAGTGTGCTGCGTTCCAAAAGATGTACGACAGTATACAGTGAACCCGTCCGAATATGTCACGGTGACTTGTCGGTATGATTCACCTATCGAGATGGTTCCTTGCCGACGGAAATCTCCAGGGCGACGTGGAATTTGAGGAAAGTGGCCAGTCGGCCTCCTGGCTCTTTTTTAACATCCTCCAATCCACGGGGATGTTAATGAATGAGCCTGGATGGCGGCCGAGGTGCGGAGAACCATCTCGATAGGGGAATCATACCGACAAGTCACCGTGACTTATTCTGATGGTTTCACTGGTGTGTACCATTGTAAATATTTTGAAACGCATCGCACTTGCGGTTGCAAAGCATCGGGCATGCGCAGTTTGATTGTGCTGGGCGCAACGTGACTTCCTTAGCATTCTGCGTTAGGGAGCATAATATGACAACTCACCTCATTCGTCGATTTTTCTTTTAAATGTCTTTATTTCTTCTGAGAAATCCTCACTTCCTGTTCTGTCTGTAACTCCACACAGTAATACAAGGCTTTCTCCCTGGTGTGGAGTGTGCTGCTCGCCCCCTCCCTTGGACTACAGGAGTGTCAGGACGCCCACTAACAAACATTTCCTTTTTCTATCTGCAACATAGAGAGCTTCCTGACCCTCCTGTAGTCCAAGGGAGGGGCCGAGCACGACACTCCACACCAGGAAGAAAGCTTTGCATCACTATGTGGAGTTACAGACAGAAGAACAGGAAGTGAGGATTTGTGAAGTCTACAGTGGGTAAAGTCGGGAAAACCTGGCCTGCAAATTCATAGCAACTAGTGTTCCCAGAACACCAAATGAATGAAGACAAGCCGATTTAGGAATTGGGATAACCTTGGACATTACAGCAAGTGCGGGATGAAAACGAATTTATAAAAGTCAAGACCTGCATGCATTTCAAGGCTTCATTTTTCACTTTAGCCAAGTTTAAATACTACTAAAAAGATCTGTATAGTAAATAAAGGCCATACTCACTGCCTGTAGTGCCTTCCAGTTAGAAGAAAAGTCTTCTGACTTCTTTGGCGGAAGAATTGCAGAAATCTTTTTGATCTCAGCCTGCTGGGTGGTGATGCTTGGATTGTTCTTCCAAAATTTCTTCTTTTTCTGTTTTTTGGTACGTTTAAGTTTGTTTTTTACCTGCTCCCCAGAAGATGGTTTGTCCTTTTTCACTTCAATCTTCCCCATCTCTGTCCTGTCATGGGTGACAGATCAATATCTGGAGGTTCAATATAGAACGGTCAGTCATTAAACTTTTAAAACATATTTATGTCTCTAGCGAGTTCTATTATAAGCTGCAATAGGCATAACCCTCATACCTTCTGTTCCCCATTAGATGTAAACTGTAACTAAAAACACTCATAGCTCCGTTTTCTATTAGATGTAAGCTGTAATAAGCAGGGCTCTCATACCTCCTGTGCCCAATCAGACGCAAGCTGTAATAAACAAGACCCCTATAACTCCTGTTTCATATTAGATGTAAACTACAATGGGCAAGACCATCAAATCTCCCGTTTCCTAATAGACCGTAAGCTGTAACGAGAAAGGTACATATAGCTCCTGTTCCCTATTAGATGTAAACTATAATAAGCAGGAGCCTTTTTGCTCCCATTCCCCATTAGACTGTAAGCTGTACTGAGCACAACCCTTATAGCACTTATTTCCTTTTAGATTGATCTGTAATGGGCAAGAGACTTATTATTCCTGCTACCTATTAGATGTGCACCAATCAGTCAGAACATTAAGACCACTGACAATTTGGCCTGACTCACACCAGTGCTACTTCTTGCGAGACTTGACAGATCAAAGTCCCATGACAAGTCGCACCCCATTTGCAGCAATGGAACCATTCAATTTTGCAGCAACTTTGAAAAAGGTTCCTGCACCTTTTCTGTGTGACTTGTATTGACATCTGTTAAAGTCGCACAGATGTCAGCAAGCTGCACATGAAATTGCACTGATAACTTTGAAGTCGTGCTGAAGTAGCACTGGTGGGAACCAGGTTTTAACATTAACATTGATTATTTCATTACAACGGCACCTAAGAATTGGTGGGCAATATTAGGCAGCAAGTGAACATGTTGTCCCTGAAGTTGCATTGCCGCAGACCAGTCAGGGCACTTGTGCTGACCGTGTCCACAGCCCAAATCACCTACAATAGACACGTCAGCATCAAAACTGGTTCACTGAGCAACGGAAGAAGGTGGCCTGGTCGGATGAATCACGGTTTCTTTTACATCATGTGGATGGTCGGGTTTGTGTATCCTTTACCTGGTGAAGAGATGGCACGCGAGCAAAGGCTGCGTGATGATTTGGGCAATGTTCTTCTAGGAAATCTTGGGTCCTGTCAATTATTATTCATGTGGATATTATTTTGGAGTCCATGCTTTGACAAGTCAGGGCTGTAAACCAGTGGCGATGCATCCATAATGGATTCCCTTTATTTGCAAAGATTTCCTCTCACTTCCTGTTTGGCTATAGGACAGGAAGTGAAGGGAAATCTCTGCAATGGGACAGGGATGGTAAAAAATTAGAAGTGACGCGCGCCCCCCCCTCCAGTTGCAGAATGCCAACCGCCCACATACTGGAAGCAGTGCGGCCGATTTATAGGGGCGCTAAACTAATTTGCCTAACAGTGTAGCGCAAGCCGATGGAGACACTGTCCGTGCTGCCCCCCTGCAAAGTGCTGCCCTAGGCCTGGGCCTTGTTGGCCTAGGCCAGGATACAGCATTGCTGCCCACCCGAGACAGGGGCCACAGTGGCAACGATTGATGGGCACGGCGAGGCTGCAATTGATGTGTTTTTTTTTCAGAATCTTTCAGTTTGTTTGCGCCCCCCAAATATTTGGAACACCAGCCGCCACTGCTGTAAACGGTCATAATATTATGGTGGATAATCATGTCATGGCCAATTGGTGTATACAGTAATTATTCTGTTCCCTATAAGATGTAAGCTGTAATGAGAAGGATCCTCATACAGCATTTCATACCCTCACACTGCAAATATTACAATTCAATGTCTCAAAACATGTAAAGAAACAAACACTCCTAAAAGAAAAAGTGGACAATACCAGCTGATCAGAATATAACACATACATACTGAAGAGACACACACATGTAAAGCTCCATTCAAAGAAATTGCACCAACGAGAAACATTAGATGAAATCTAAACTCATAATAATAGAAATAGATGTTATATTTAGAAGACACAATACAATATGCGGGTCCCCTGTGCAGTTTTCAGACATCTCACCTGTGTGCAGCTCCTCACATTGCAGATCTACTCAACTTCCCAACAACACATGTGACATGAGAAGACCGGAAGCCGCCGGCCAAATCCCTCCGTGTACAACACGAGCTGCAGCAGTTCAGTTCCTCCAGAACTTTGGTATGCAGGAGACCTCTGCTGGAGGACTGAGATTACTGCATGCTTTCTGGGAACCCCTGTATGAGGTAAGAGTGTACTACATATCTGGGAACCCCTTGCAGCAGGACACAGGTGATAGTGGGCTGGATATACTGGAACCCTGCTACAGAAAAGAAGTACAGTAGTAGTGTGGCTGAGGGTGCTGTGAGCTGCACTGTGAATTGCTGGCAGTTGGGTTAGGATACTCCCAGCAGCCAGTTTGCTGAGTAATATTTTACAGATGATAAACTTAAACTTTGAGCTTGAATGTAACATATTAACACAATTTAGGTTTTATTCTTCCTTAAAGCAGTGTTAAACCTAAAATCAAGTATTCATTATATTGTATGTTACCAATTCATAGAGGTGGTGGCTGCATTAGATTTCTTTTTAGGTCTGGTAGTTCATGTTTAGCTGCATTGGTGATGCTTAGTATAGCTCTATGTACAGAAAATAGAATTCTGTGCATTATAGAATCTGATTAGACTCAGCTAAACAGATGTAAATGTGGCCACACACGACCAAACCTACTTCTGAATGCAGGAAAATTTATCTGGAAAACATTTGTTTATACTTCTCAGAAAACAGCTCTGATAATTAGAAAAGATAACCACTGGAGTGCCAATGCCTATGAAGCATTGAACTTGGATTATTGTCATGGAGTACAAGCTTCAAGGAAATGTTAGGATGGTATGGGAGCTGTCTGTGATTCCGGATTGGGACAAAATTGTGGCAAACCTGCAATTCATTCTTAATTATACCCCAAACTTGTAAAAAAAAAAAGAAATAAAAGGGTGCTTTGGCGAGTGAAAAAATTTGCCAAATCACACTGTCCAAAAATGTTCCAAAGTTGACTTCAAACATGGGTAGAGGAGTTACTTTGGCGTTATGTTAGTGCGGAGGGCAGCCCATATAGTTTAATGGTGTTGCACTAAAAACATGTCAAATAACCCACAAAAAAAACATTTTAAAATGCGATGCCGGGGCCTGGAGAGTAAGACACGAGAGGCTGTGAGGCGGGCGGTGACGGGCAGAGAGTCGCTGATTGTTGCCATTACTAGTAAAGAAAATATATGAAAATATATGTCCCCTGATTTCATTTTAAAAATCTGGTCACCTTACCTTAAAGGGATTGTAAAGGTACAATTTTGTCATGCTCGCCCCCTCCCTTGGACTACAGGAGAGTCAGGATGGCCACTAACACACAGCTCCTTTCTCTATCTGCAACGTAGAGAGTGTCCTGAGTCTCCTGTAGTCCAAGGGAGGGGGCGAGCATGACACTCCACACCAGGGAGAAAGCCTTGCATTACTGTGGTGAGTTACAGACAGAAGAACAGGAAGTGAGGATTTCTCAGAAGAAATAAGGACATTTAAAAGCAAAATGGAAGGATCAGGTAAGTGAAGGAGCACTGTACTGAGGTAAAGGAAGCTATTTAGGAAAAAAAATAATTGTACCTTTACAACCCCTTAAACCTCTGACATCATAGTACATGCTGTTCTGGGTGGAAGTAAACAAAATATCACAAACCGTGCAATTTCCAGTTTATTTTTTTTTGCTGTACACCCTTGGTGCCCAACCTGTGGCCCTTTGGTACTTGTTGCGTGGCCCTCAGATCCCAACAATAAGTATTTGTATTAGGGATGAGCTTTAGCGTGTTCGCACAGTCCACGTGCAGAGCCTGCCAGGAAGTCTGCACAGCTCTGCGCTAACCACACGCAGGGAGACATTTCCCGATCTCTGTAGCCGAACATCGGGACAATGTCTCCCTGCCTGTAATTAGCGCAGCGACGTGCAGATTTCCTGGCAGGGTCTGCTTGTGGAGTGTGCGAACACGCCAGAGCTCATCCCTATTAGGGATGTATGAAAGTGATAATTGTGGTGAACTATTGCACCTTTCATATATGAGCTCACCCATAGGCATGCGCAGAGGTAGGGTGCCCACGTGTCCCGGATTGTCCGGGACTGTCCCGCAATTGACATGTCTGTCCTGGGTCCCGGGCACCTTCATTCCGGGACAATGCAATGTCCCAGAATGAAATAGAGGACGCAGCCACCCCTACTAACTAGTAACTACATTTTCAGAACTGGTTGCTAGGGCCAACGCTGCCTGGTGTCTTGCAACCAGAGACAATTTACTCTCAGACGGAGAGAACGGGAGCGAGGCCTGCGCCTAGTGCAGCACTGCTGTCCCCACCAACCTCGGCACCTCCTCCTTCTCTGGCACCCAGCACCACGTCAATCAGCAGGGACTGTTTTGATCTTCACTCTCCAGATAGTGACTCCACTCCTTTTCTTTAATGCATGTGGCTCATACAGAGGGAGTGACAGCAGCACTGCATCTGGTGGCAGGCTGTGGGTGGCAAGCGGCACTGCATCTGGTGGCAAGTGGCACATTAACCAGACAAATAACCCGTTGCCAAATTCCCCATCAACCCCGAGACTACATATCCCCCTGCCCCCCCATCTTTTTTGGGGGGAAGGTGAGAGAGGGGGTGTGTCCCTGAATGGCAGTTTGGAAATGTGGTCACACTACACAGGGGGTGTGCCTGGGCATACCCTAATCACTACGTGCAGTGCCGATTCCCCTACTGCCCGGACTTCTCCCCACGTTGCCCCGCCCTGCAGTGCTGCTGGGTTTCCCACTGGCAGCTGTGGGGGATATTTCAGGATGGAGAGCGGGGGAAGGGGCTGGTAAATATGTAATTTACTAGCCCCTTCTTTTTCTAAATGAAAACAGTCACTCACTGTGTATATTCATAACTGAAGCGTAGTAAACAGAACAGGAAGCCTCATGGCACAGAGCATATCCCATTCATTCACTGTCCAGTGTAGTGGAGGCTGCAGAGAAATGCACGTGTGTTTTTTTTTTTTTCAAATATTAATTTTATTTGTGTTTTTCAACAAAGAAATACAGAAAGTAACATAACAACATGACATCACAACCGTGTCCTCACCAGCCCCCGTCATATACACGTATGTTTTGCATATAGTTTCACATTCCTACTATCAGGAGCAGCAGGTAGACTGACGCCCTATACCTGTGTTGTGCCTGGGCACCGCCCACAGGTCAGCCATGCACGTGTGTTTTGAGCACACACCTATGAGCTCAAAGAGCCTGTCTGATTAGATATATGTTGATTAAATAAATGTAGGTAGTCTCTCATGTTGCATAGTTTTGGTAAATGTTAAAGGGGTGTTCCAGCCCTAAGTTGTGTTTATTAAAAGTCAGCAGCTACAAAAAGTGTAGCTGCTGGCTTTTAATAAACACTCACTTACCTGCTCCTGCGTTCCAGCGACGCGCCGACCGGGGCTCCGCTCCTCTGCCCCCCTCCCCGGCCGGCGTCTCCATCCTGACTGTGGGCACCCAGCCGTGACAGCCTTCGGCTTCACGGCCGGGCACCCACTGCGCATGCGCGAGCCGTACTGCGCATGCGTGCGCGGCGCGGCTCGCCGCTGATTGGAGAGGCGATCGCATGGGACCTGTCAGTGTCCCATGTGATCGCCTACAGGGAGGGGGCTGGTGTAGGCGATTAAGCTTAATCGCCTAACCAGCCCCTCGGCGGAAGCAGGAAGTGGGACAGGAAGTCCCACTCCTACTGAAGCCCCCACTCCCCCCCCAAAAAAATTACATGCCAAATGTGGCATGTATGGGGGTGAGGAGTGGATTGAGAAGGGGTCATTTTTTTGGGTGGAACACCCCTTTAAGTAGATTGTACGTTCAGATTGTATCGTTTATGTATTTTCCTTATACGATGCCAGATCGTACGATTTTCGTTTAGTCAGTATAGTTGCAATACAAATACATGACATCCCTTTCGATTTTTTTTTTTTTGTCATACGAGAATTTTCATGACTTTAATAACCTATTCAATTTCTACTTTTCGACTATTAAGCAAAAAAAGTTTTACGATATTCGGATCGTGTGTACGGCCATTACATTGTGTTCTGCAGCATGTCTCCAGTCACCAACAAAACCTGTAACATCTTTACAGCCTCAGACCATAATTTCTGCTGCTTTTACACTGCTCCGTTTAAAAAAAACGCATCAAATGCATGTTTTTGGTGCGTTTGAAGTGCGTTTTCTGGCTGCTTAATACCCAGCATGCACCTGTGAAACTTGGACATGTGACTAAAAAATATGCGCACGTGTTTTTGATGCGTTTTTGCCATGTGTTTAGTATCTTTCAATTGGGACCTGCGTTTTCGGTGCAATTTTGTAAAAACGCACCAAAGTGGCAGCATGCAGGACTTTATAAAACGCATTGCACCTGCAGCACAGTGGTGTGAAGAGTCCCATAGGAATTAAAAGGATTGTGTCTTTGAGCACGGTAAAAACGCAGCAAAAACACATCAGTGTGAAAGCAGCTTTCCCCCAGTATGTCTGCAGTCTCTTAAACATACTGGACATTATTGGTGAAGTCCAGGGCCACAGCTGAGGCCCCCTATGTCTCATAAGTTGCCAACCATTGATTTACACTGTGGCCTCTGACATGTTGTCAGCTTGTGCTCAAGGCTGGCTGTATACGTACAGGGCCACATCCTACTGGCTCTCATAGGAGGGCCGGGCCCAGGGGTGGGAGTATTCCATTTAACCCTATACTGGAAGGCATTGGGCTTAGTCGACGTAGACCAGTCATAGTCGCATTCAAACCCTTTCACGTTGGTTTTACAGATTCTGCTGTTTGGGGCTGTCGGCTTCTGAGACGGTATGTGAACCCCACACTAAGGACATGCACTGTTTAATCAAATGGCTAATGTGGTGGCTGCACAGGGCCAGGTCCGCTCAGTTGTGGGCTGCCTCGTGGAGACATCTGGTCTTACAAATAGAGGAGGGGGGGAAAAAGTTTGTCACTGAGAGCTACATACATAAGGACATATTTTCTATTTGCCTGACATGTTGCATAGCACAATGCTTCCTAAAGCTGAACTCCAGGCAGATATAAAAGACACAAATTATTGCAGATTTTTGTAATCATTAATACATGATTAAATGACTTTTTTTATTTTTATTAAATTAGTATAAGTGCCTGAATTTGATCTGGAATCGGCTGCTTGCAGCCTTTGTATAGCAGGTATGTGAATAAAAAGCATTAAGGGAAACAAATTCATATGCTGACAAGAAGCATGCTGATAGGAGGAAAAAGCAGGGTGACAGAGCAATGAGCCCCTGCGTGCGCAGCTTCTCTTTTCACTGTCCAGTCACAGATTGGGGGCGGTACATGATGACCTGACTCGGAGGAAGTGGGTTTATTGATGCTCGCTATCAGACTGGAGACATCTAGTGGTAGAAAAAAGTACTGCAGGGGAAATCTCTGTATTGAAGGTGAATATTGCAGCAAAAGCCGGTTTTGTTATTTTATATTTTAATAAGCTAACTCCTTGTACAAGGCAACTTCAAGTAGCCTCCAGGACAGGAGGCTTTCCAGTGGCCAATCAAACAACAACCAGCTCTGTGGGAGGGAGGGGTTTGCCTGAGAAATGTATGTTCTCTTACTGTATTGTTGCTTCAGTTAAGACAGGGATCCGACTTCTGAGGCGACTTCCATTGAAATCAATGGTTACAAGTTGCCTAGAAGTCAGGTTGAAGTAGTACAGGAACCTTTTTATGAAGTCGGAACGACTTTAGTAGTGTACATTAAAACGGCTCTCATTCACTTCCATTCATTTTCTAGACCGCGCGACTTGAAGTAGGATCCCAGGTCGACCCAGTGTGAACCGGCTCTTAGGCCTCGTACACACAATAGGATAGCCAGAGGACAACGGTCTGATGGACCGTTTTCATCAGTCAAAACCGATCGTGTGTGGCCCCCATAGGTTATTTAACCTTAATTTTAAAGCAAGTTGGCTTTTTTTTAACCTAACAGATGGATTCCTAACCGATAGGTCAAAACTTCATTTTTTCAGCACGTCGTTGTGTTTTACATCACCGCATTTTGATACGATAGTTTTTTTAACTGATGGTGTGTAGGCACATCAGACCATTAATCAGCTTCATCGGTTAACCAATGACAATGGTCCTTCAGACCATTCTCTTTAGATGGACTGATCGTGTGTACGAGGCTTTAGGGAACTGTTTTTCCCATCTGCAATTGCTACACCTTGCGAATAAAGATGTCAATACAAATGATTAATGGTAGGTTGCCTTCATTTCTTTAATTGTATTAGCAACTAAAAGCAGGTTGAAAGTGCCTGAAAATTGCTGAACTTCAGAAATCACATTCCATAAACATTGTGCATATCCTGATCACGTATCAAAATCTCGTATAGTATATAGAATTTTCAGCAGACAAAGCGTAGAAACTACGTGTTTTTTCAGCTCTTTAGTGCCATCCTTTGGGCACCTTCTGCTAATGTTGTGTTTGGTAAGCATTGATTTCGAGCATGCGTGTTTTTACTTTGGAGTTTTGTCCGACGGACTTATGTACAGACGTTTGGAAAATCGAACAACACACATTTGTTGGCGGACAATTTTTTAAGTGTGCTATCCCACATTTGGAAAATCCAACAACAATTGTCCGTTGGAGCATGCAAACAGCGTGTCTTCACACAATTCTCATCGGATAATCCGATCGTATGTATGAGGCTTTAATCCTAGCCGGCACAGCATACAAAGCTATTAGAGAGCACGTCACTTTTATGACTGGAATATATACCGTGCTTTTCTACTGGGATGTGTTGGTAATAACAAAGGCCTAAATGATTAGATGTAAATTGAAGGGATTGCACCAAAGGATATTGTACAATCAGATGCAAAGTTTATTCAGCCTGAAAATTTAAAAGGCTGAATGGGCGCTTTTAATTGCTGGATCAAGCAGTCAGGATAGATGTAACCTGCACTTCAGGTACTGAGCCCCTCTGGTCTCTGTTGTGCACCTGTTACATAGAGCAACTCTGGATCTGTACACTGATTAACCCCTTTATTGCAACCTAAACTAGGTACATACAGTACATGTTTGCAAATTTGTAGTTATACATCAACTAGTTTAGTACTAAGGATCGTTCCTGTCCGATCTTACCCATTGGAACGGACACTCTAAAGTCCACACCACAGTCACACACCACTAGGGCAGGTGTGGGTAGAAGACAGTTATTTTATCAATAGGAATTTTTAATTTGAAGGGAAACCAGGGCACCAAAAGGATGCCCAGAGAAACATGGGGTGGGGGTTTCAAGCAGAGAGAACCCTGAAGCGAATTCCAGCACTGCTAGCCACTAAATATTATCATCCTGATGAAGTGTGAATTCCTGTGCCACTTCCATACCCCAAGATATATAAGAACCCATTTAGTGAATTAACTTGGCAGTGAGCTTGCCATTTTGGGTAGACACTGTTTTCAGCAAACAATTTGCCCTTTATTAGTACCATTTATTTACTTGTAAGTATTTTTCATGTTGATTTTTAAATCTTTTCTTATTTGCTGTTCCATATTTTCATGATTGCATTTTATAGGTATGTAGATTTTCCCTCCTATGGCCACCTGTATGCCAGGTAGTGTGGTCTGAAACCTGACTAAAGAATCGCTGTGACAAAATCCAGTCCACACATTCTGTTTCCAGGCATTTGATTTGCAACAAAGGGAACAATAAAGGCAGAATTACTAAGCAAAAACACAGACTGTATATGTACCTGCACTGTATAGGTACTTATTTACTAACTGTATGTAGAATGATGCACACTGATAGGATTATTAACCTCAAGTAAATCGCATGAATGGCTAAAAAAAGTTGCAGGTGCTCTTAAAGTAGGGTGACCAGACATCCCCGGTTTCAGGGGACAGTCCCCGGATTGAGGACACTGTCCCCAGACCAAGTCTGTCCCCGGTTTTGTCCCCGGATTGGATTTGAACAGGGGCTGGGGCATATTCAAAGACGGAGGGCCAGATTCTGGTAGCGTAGCGTATCTTTGTGCGGGCACCGCTACACCGCCGCAACTTAGGCAAGTGCTGTATTCACAAAGCACTTGCTCCGTAAGTTGTGGCGGCGTAGCGTAAATCGGCCGGCGTAAGCCCGCCTAATTCAAAGTAGGAAGGAGGTGGGCGGCATCTATTTAAATTAAGCATGACCCCATGCTAATGAATGGCCGGTCGAACTGGGCATGCTCGCGCATGCTCAGAATCACGTTGCATAAACTCCCTAAGATACGTCGGCGTAAATGCCTATGACGTGAACGTAACTTACGCACAGCCCTATTCACGTAGTACTACGTAAACGACGTACGCGACGTAAAATTCGACAGCGGCGTTCCCTGGCCCATACCTTTGCATTAGCTGCGCCTGCTATACCAGGAGTAACTTTACGCTGGACCTAAGCCTTACGCAAATCGCGTATATGAAGCAGCCGGGCGCATCTACGTTCGTGAATCGGCGTATCTTACTCATTTGCATATTTCTAATGGGAATGCCGAATGCGTCCAGCGTAACTATGCGCCCATGATACGCCGGCGTAGGCAAGTTACGTCGGACGGCTGAAGCCATGTTTTTCGGCGTATCTCGCTTTGTGAACCGGGGCAAAGATGCGACGGCGCACATTTGAAATTACGGCGGCGTATCTGGAGATACGCCAGCGTACTTCTTTGCTGAATCTGGCCCAGTCAGTGCAGAATAAAAAAAAAATTACACACCTCCACTCTGCCGCTCCTACTAGCTTAGGGGGGTGTATTTTTTTTCATTATCTGTGCCCCTTCCGATGATCATGTGCTGGTCGAAGTGGGGGAAATATTTCAGCTCCGCTCACATGTTCTTCTGCCTTGGCTCAAGTCCCGGCCAGCTGCCTGCCTGTTTATCTCCTTGCCTTCCCTGGTGGAGTGATCTTCCTCCGCTCCCCACCCAGTAATAGCCGGGGCCCGAGGGTGAGACTTGACAGGCTGTGAGGCGGGTGGCGACGGGCAGAGAGTTACTGATTGCCGCCATTACTAGTAAAGTAAAAATATGTCCCCGGATTTAATTTAAAAAATCTGGTCACCTTATCTTAAAGGGAATGTACATACATGCATCACTTCAAAGGATACTTGGTATTCAGCAAAACAAGACTCATGGCTGCCGCCACCATGTGCTTGTGTGTGTGTGTGTTTACCCCTGGAGGGGAGGGGAGGGGCTGGAGACAATCCAATCAGAGGACATCCAGTGAAATGTCTTACCTGATTTTCTGGTTCACTGCAGACACAAGCAGGCTGATATGCCTTGCTACAGGAGAACTACAAGCTCCAGCAAAAGTCCAGTTTTCTGGCACAGGTTTAAAACGAAAAGGCAGGCTAGATAGCGAGTTAGCAATTTTTAAATAGTACAGTAAAACCTTGGTTTGAGAATAACTTGGTTGAGAGCGTTTTGCAAGACAAGCAAAATGTTTTAATACAATTTTCCTTGATATACAAGCGATTTCTTGATATAAGAGCAGTGTCATGTCCAGTGTTGTAAGTAACGGCGTTAAAATAAACGCCGTTACCTAACGCAGCCCCTTTTGAGGGTAACGAGTAATCTACCTGATTACTCTTCCCCTCGTGGTAACGCTGTTCCCATTACTTGGGCGGCGTTACCACAATTACATCTACCTGGACTCAGACGATGGCCATCCATTATTAAAAAAGCGCGCCTCCTCCTTTGACTGTTCTGTGATAGGCGGAACACTAATTTTCCCAGTAGAGCCTCTGTTTAGTGTTCAGCCTATCACGGATGCCTTCTCATCCTCAGTTGGAACGCACATACACTCTCCACCTAGAGTTGCTGTGATTGGAGGACAATTCGGTGGTCCCGCCTTCCGTCCAGAGCGCCAATTCTGAGGCGGCTGATGTGTGTATTGGCGGGAGCTGTCACCGGGAGAACACTATGGCTGCCGTGTCTGAGTCTTAGGTACTGGCCTCTCTCTCTATTTTTGTGTTTTATAGTGTTGTCCGTACGCTTGTTTGTATTCGGAAAAGGCAGGAAGTAGTTGTGAGCGTGCTGGGGTGGAGTGCACGTCCACGGTTTTGTTGCAGCTCTTCAGTGAGCCTCTTGTGGTGGGCACTGGGCAGCGTGGATCCATTAGGTGAATGTGTCCTGTGAGTGTTCAGGAAGGACAGGCCTTCTACATACAATAGATGCAATGTTATACATTTTATGTTTTCTTTTTGGGGGGGTGGTCTCTTGTTCTTAGTGCTTGCCCTAAAATGTATTAAACATCTAACCAAGACATATAAAAGTAAAATGAGCTCTCTCCTAAAAGAAATTAGGGGGCTGCCATTCGTCTCCCGTTCAGGAAATAATAGTTTGTTGTGAAGAGTTCCACCTTCAATAGTTACCCTCCAGTCTGAGTCCTTTAAATGCTTCATTAAATGCTCTGTACTGAGTAGGTTCCCCCTGCTATTGGTGAGCACAATAAGGGATCCTTCGCAATACTGCAGGTTAATGCACTCTATTTATGTTGATATGGGGGGACGCTTGTCGGTGTCGGTATTAAATAAAAGTCAGTTACTTTGCTGAGTAACTAATTACTTTTTCAATGTAGTAACTGAGTCACTAACGGAAATTATTTTTCGGAGAAGTAATTTGTAACTCTAACTAATTACTTTTTTGAAGTAAGATAAGCAACACTGGTCATGTCACAACTCAGTATAAAAAAGAAGAGAGGAGCCTCTAAGTGTAGCAATATGGTTACATTTATTGAAGGTACAACATTTAGCAATTTATTGCTACACTTAGGCCGCGTACACACGACCGGTTTCCTCGGCAGAATTCAGCAAGAACCTCGATGAGAGACGTATTCTGCCAAGGAAACCGGTCGTGTGTACACCTTTCGCCGAGAAACCCGTCGAGGAACTCGTCGAGCCAAAAAGAGAGCAGGTTCTCTATTTCCTCGATGGGCAATGGGAAAATTTGACTCAACGAGTTTTTTGACTGCCGAACAAGGAACTCGACGGGGAAAACGATGTGTTTCGCCCAACGAGTTTCTCGGTCGTGTGTAAGCGGCCTGAGAGGTGCCTCTCTCCTCTTTTATACCCTGTAAAAAAATGCTTTGATATACAAGTGCTTTGGATTACAGGCATGTTTCTGGAACGAATTATGCTCGCAATCCAAGCTTTTACTTTATTTATTATGCATATAATAGGTTTGTGCAGGCTTCTGAAATGCTTTAGAAAAAATGCTTCAGGCATAGAAAGCTATTTGCCAAGTGTAGATGATTTGTAACAGAGATTTAAATATTTATAACCTTATGGAAAAAAAATGCAAATTCGGGCACATTTTTCTTTTAAAGCCCAAACGATGTGAACTTTATAAATGCTCCCCTATTTTAGCAAGCATAATCTGAACATTTGCCACTGTACTCCTCCATGAGTATGTCAGTATAACTTGTGCAGGAGCAGAGTGGGGTGAGCTGAGACATATAATGTGAACGTGATTTTTTTTTTTTTGATTCCGACCTGTCCAGCTACAACACACAGAAGTGGAGGAGTGGAAATATTCCACATGTGTACCTG
This sequence comes from Rana kukunoris, assembly GCA_029574335.1. Classification (NCBI taxonomy): domain Eukaryota; kingdom Metazoa; phylum Chordata; class Amphibia; order Anura; family Ranidae; genus Rana; species Rana kukunoris. Next base: position 133,164,099 of record CM056057.1, on the reverse strand, counting down.
GCTGATGGTGGCAGGCTCAAGAAAAGATTTCTAAAACGTTACTTGCTCACCATTTAATTATAAATAATAATAAATACATTTTATTTACATAAAAGCATGAAGCTACAAAACACTAGAGGGGAAAAAATCCATTATTCTCAATGGAGATGGTTCACATCTCCACTCCAAAACACCTGAAGCCGAACGCTTGAAGCTCAAACAAGTTCTGGACCCTTTTTTGTCTCTTGAATTGGGCTGATTTGGGCGTTTTTGAACATTTGTATTCCCATAGAAACTAATGGAAACGCTTGATTCAAGCGTCTAGCGCGACAACAAGCGTTTTTATGGACGTTTTATCACTTTAATCTGTTCTGTGAAATAGTATATTCACTCAGGAAGAAGATATAAAAAAAATCTACAAACAAAGCAACAAATGATGAAAGATGATAATTTTTCCTATTGGCTAAAATAAAAAACAACGAAGTTCAAAACGTCAGACAACGCTGTATGCAAATGTGCGAATATGTGCGAATATGCGCGAAAAAACGCTTAAAAGCGCTACGCTCAGGTGTAAATGGGGCCTAAGTGTAATCAAAACAGCTTACAAATTATTAATACATAGAAAAATAAAACAAAATAAACACCATACACACAAAAAAAAATCAATAGAAACCAGAGATTTTACAATCCTATCAGCGTGGAGGAGAATTCCAGTCTGAGAACCTAACAATAAAAGGACATATTCACGCAATTTGGGTTAGTTTTAGGAATAAATAGCAGGTTAAACAATGGGACCTAAAAAAACATTTTATCATTTATAAATAGTTTTACGTTGTTTTATAATCTGGGTTAGGAATGTAGCGTTAATTCTATGGCAAAGAACATATATGGTCACATTTGGTTGTGTTGGCATAAGGGATGGAGGAGATGGCGCTGAGCAGCAGATGGAATGTGCCAGGGTCACATGACTGCACTCCAGGGCAGATATCACGCTTTGAGGAAAATGACTGATTGCAAATCGAGGTTTTTATGTGCTCCAGATTGATCAGATTAGCTTCATAGAGGACTTCTGCAAAGGAGTATTCCACTCGTTCTATATAATCCTATGAATTTCTACTCTGAATGTTGCCACACTGAAAAGGGGAATCCATGCATTTGCCTTTTTAAGGAAATAACATTGTTGTTATTATGTTTCAGATAGCCATGCGGTTACTAGGCAGAGCCGTACAAGCTGCAGCAAACTACCAGCTACCTGTCTGCTTTAGGTACAACCTACGAGGTCTCAGCAGCAACACCACCAGCCAGACAACAGATAAGAATGTACCCTACACAACACTGAAGGAAGAAGGCGCTGCCAAAAAGGGACCAACAAAACCTTTACCTCAGTCTGCTGAAGTAGTGGTCATTGGTGGGGGCAGTCTAGGATGTCAGACCACTTACCACTTAGCCAAAATGGGTATGAAGAATGTTGTTCTGTTAGAGCGGGATCGGCTTACCTCTGGGACAACATGGCACACAGCAGGTATGGATCCTTTATAATTCAGTCCTGCAGGGCTAGCTCCATTGCTACTAACAGGGAATTAGCAGCCATAATGGTTTAAGAAAGGATGTGGAACAATAGAGAGTGGTTTGTTCCATTTCTTATCATAAAAGAGGATATCCTTTCAAGCATAGCTGCCTTGCTGTCCACAAGTTTACCAAAGGATGGCGCAGGCAACCCTTTCCTAGCTTAAAATAGCTGAAAGAACAGACCACCAAGACTCATGATTGAAAGGAAAGATTGGCTTTTGCCTTTAATGAATATTCAAACTCTATTCCCCTAGTCCAGCCTTTTTCAACCAGGGTTCCTTGAGGTTTCTTTAGGGGTGCCTTGGCAAAATGCCTAGAAATTGCCCAAAAATTGATACAAGCCAGCAGATGGATCAAGCCTGCCTTTTAGTTATCTCTATGATATTTTCACGTTTCTCCCTCATCTACAGATCTGTAAATGTCAGCACTGTAAATCTTCTGTCAGCCTGCCTTCTTCTTTATTTGCGCCATGCCATCAAGGCTGGAAATAAAAATAAAAATAAAAAAATGAATGGAAGAAAGTGACATATAGGGCCAGATTCTCAGAGGCGATACGACGGTGTATCTCAGATACACCGTCGTATCTCAATGGGTATCTATGCGTGTGATTCTTAGAATCACTTACGCATAGATACACTAAAAATCCGACAGGTGTAAAAGAATTACACAGTCGGATCATAGATGTAATGACAACGCTGGCCGCTAGGTAGCCATAACGTTGTTTTCTCACTTGCCTATGCAAATGAGCCTAATACGCCGATTCCCGAACGATTTTACGTCGCCCCGTCGAAGTTTACGTCATTTCCGTAAGGTTTGCGCCGCGTAAAGATAAAGCAGCCCGAAGGTGGCGCATCCTATGTTAAGTATTGCCGTCGTTCCCGCGTTGCCATTTGAAAATTTTACGTCGTTTGCGTAAGATGTCCGTGAATGGGGCTGGACGCCATTAAGGTACACGTCTAAAACACTGACGTCCTTGCGACGTCATTTTGCGCAATGCACGTCGGGAAGTTTTTGGGACGGCGCATGCGCAGTACGTTCCGAGGTGAACGCGCCTAATTTAAATGCTCTACGCCCCCTACCCGGCTCATTTGAATTACGCGGGCTTGCGCCGGGGGATTTTCGCTATGCCGCCGCAACTTTACAGGTTTGAGAATAAAGCACTTGCTCTAGTACGTTGCGGCGGCGTAGTGTAAATGCCTAACGCTATGCCGCCGGGGATTCTTTGAGAATCTGGCCCATAGTTTTTGAGACCAAAGGAAGGGGAGAGTTTTTAATAAGGCAGTGACTAGTCTGGGCTTCAACAAAATGGCAGCCCCCAGCAAGAAAAAACATTGGCAGCATAAATGTTAATGTGGAATGTATGTTCTTTTGTTAACCTCTTTGTGCCCACACTATAGCCAAAAGAAGTCTACAGTGTGGGCCTAATTTGCCGGGAGGGCATCCATGTACGTCCTCCCATGCATGAGCTGCCTGCGCGCCCCGCTGCTCTGTTATCAACGAGACTCAGCTGATCATAGATCGGAGTAGGGGGCTAATCCGGACCCCTTACTACGTAGTCAGCTGTCAGCTAATGATAGTAAACAGAGCTGGGATTCGGCTTTTTTTTTTTTCAGGAAAAAGGAGGAGAAAAAAAAAGCCAATCACTGACTTCTGTCAGAGGGACAATGGTCCCGAACAGGGAGAGCCACTGCTGCCTTATCTGTGCCCTCCAGTGCCACCTACTTGTGCCCACCAGTGCCACTTACCAGTGCAAATTAGTGCCGCCCATCAGTGCCGCCTCATCAGTGCCCTTTAGCAGGGCCGCTGTTAGAAATCATGGGACCCCATACAGCATACCGGACAGGGCCCCCTGGTCCTGCCCACAACCCCACCCCTGGCTCCGCCCCTGGCCCTCATGCTGTCACGAAATCTGTAGGAATGGTGGCAGGAGCTGAAACATGTAAAATGTTCCAAAAGGTGAACCTTTAATTACCATTATTATTCTAAACTTTTTATACTACCATAAAGCAGCAGAGATGTCTTATTTTAAAACTTGACAACAACTAATTAGCTGGGATGAGCTCAGGCGTGTTCGGACTGTAGTCTGAACCCACCTTATCTATACCAGCAGGAAGCTTTACAGCACCCCACCAATCATAACTGGATCTGAATGGGAGAGATGTCAGTGTTTTGACATCTGTGCCTGTTCAGTTTGTGTCCACATACACCACAGACTTATGTCCATAGGGTTACCACCTGTCCGTGATTCACCCGGACAGTTTGGGTTTTGAATCGTGTGTCCGGGTTTCAGGTGGACTGAAACCCGGACACATTCTTCAGATTGGGCTGTGGCTCCCCAAAGAACCAAGATAGTCACACACAAATCTGTTGCCATCCGGGAGCAGCGGGTAGCTGTCTGGGAGCAGGTTCGGCATCACTGGGAGGGCAAGGTGATGATGTCAGCAAAAGCAATTTGGCCACACCCACATTTTGCTTCGGCACACTATGCGCACCACATTACTACTCTCCTTGGGGCACCCAAAGTGTTCGGTTTTGGCTTGAAGAAAAGGTAGCAGCCCTAGCCAGTCAGTTGTGCTGCAGTGCTAGGAGTATGATGATAGGAGAGAGCCAAGGGACAGAGAGATGGCCTCATCACTGGGCTGCTTCTCCAATATAGGCTACATACGTCCCTTTTCAGTGACATTTGGGTTAAAATGCCACGAATACTACAGCTGCTGAAAAGAAGGACACTCACTTGTCCAGGGGGCTCGCAATGTCCTCATCCAAAGCTGATCCGTTCCCTCTGCTCCAGGTGCAGGTGCTGACATTGCTAGAAAGGAAATCGAGAAGTAAAGCCTTGCGGCTTTACAGCCTGGTTCCCTACTGTGCATGTGCGAGTCGCGCTGTGCGTCCTAAATGGTTCCTGCTGTCTTCTGGGACCTGTGTCTCCCAGAAGACAGCGGAGGGTCCGGACATGGCATAGATCGTTGCATATCCTGCAGCAATCTTTTGTCGGGAGTAGGAGCAAATACCCGTGTATCGCTCACCCCCGAAGGAGCCGCTGATTAGTTTGGGACCGGCATGTTAGGTTACCAGGGAGTCTTGTCTAGTAATAATATTAGTGAAGATGGTTAAAGAGCAAGTGTCCAGACGTCAACTTGAGTTTTCAATGCTTTATTCCAAGGCCAAACATGGCCAACATCAACATGGCACACAATAGAGGAAAGGTTGATGAGCAAAGAGAGAACTGTAGTATCAGGCCTTGGATATCAGAGGGAGAGCACAAAGTGGGCAAAGTGCCCCTGACAGGCGATTTACTCGAACCTGGCAGCCGAAGGGGCCACTTTCAAACAAAGTCACTGGAAGGAAACAGGGCCTCTGCCACAGGCCTAGTGAATTCTCCTAGATTTGTCAAAGGTTAGAACCAATGAATCCTCCCAGTAAGTCCAATTTCAAGGTCACTGATTGACAGCTGAAGTGTACCTGTCATGTGGCGCGGTGACCGGATCCCCGGTGGTTCGTCCAGACCTTGCGGACAACCTCTGCCTCTGGGTTCTCCCGAGCCGATTCCCCACCGTTCAGCTCCTGGCTTAGGATCTGGGACCCAGCAAGCCGCTGAGGCCCCTCTCTGCATCAGAATGAGGTTCCGCTTGGTACGCAACCTCGGCCAGGCGGGCCTCGATGGTGGGGCCCATGGATGCGCACACCCTGAAGGTGGATGCCGCACCTGGAACTCGGGCCCCGCATAGCACAACTCATGCAGGCGACTGCCCCAGATATACCCTCCCGCCAGCACGTCCAGAGAAGAAACTGCTCCTCTGATTGGCTGCTGGGAGAAGGTGGGTCTGTCAGAACCCCTCTAGCGCTGACCGTCACCCAGGGGTAATAACACCCCTCTGACATGCAGACCGACCTACAAGTAACTTAACTCTCCCATTCCCCACTAACTTTAGCGTAGCACCCCACCGATGGGGGGGGGGGGGGGCGCTACACCTGTATTAGACAGATATATGCTCCCCCTGAAATGTGCCAAATGTGACACCGGAGGGGGGGGGGACGGGACCAGACAGCGGAAGTTAAATTTTTGGGTGGAACTCTGCTTTAAATATAATCCTAGCAAGTAAAATGGCTCCCATATATGTATTTTATCTGTAATTTGTCTGGAGGTGAACTTTAACAACTGCTGAGATAAAATCTCTGCCACACAGGGATTGCATTGTTTTTGGCAAAATCCAAATTTATCATTGTGAGAAGAAGCAGTAGAGCCCAACCGCTGAACAGCACTGTAAATATAATCTGAATATTTCTCTTAAACCCCATGGTATTTTGAGTCCAGCAGGTGTAGAGGCTGCCCCTTGCCTGACCCACAACTTTTGCTGTCTTTCAGGTCTCTTATGGCAGCTTCGGCCCAGTGACGTTGAGGTGGAGCTGCTGGCGCACACACGTAAGGTAGTCAGCGAGGATCTGGAGCAGGAGACTGGACTGCACACCGGGTGGATCCAGAATGGCGGTCTTTTCATTGCCTCCAACAAGCAGAGGCTGGATGAATATAAAAGGCTCATGTCTGTAAGCATTTATAAAATCCTGCCAATATGTATCTGCTGTAAAAGTCTTGTAACTACACCCAGTGCTGCAGATTGCTGGTTTATGGAAAAGCAGTGCCAAAATGAAGTGATTTGTGCTAAAAGCTTCTGAGATTAGAACAAATATAAACTGAAGGAGTATGTTAGTGGAGGAACTGGATGTGCTTCCAAACTGAGGAGTTGTCTCACCTTGTTTCCTGGGTCACTGAAGACACAAGCAAGAATTACATCCTATATTTACTCTGGCAGAGCCCTTTCACACTGGGGTGGTGTGGGCATTCGCGGTAAAGCACTGCTAGTTTTAGCAGTGCTTTACTTTTAATCCCCGCTAGTGGCCAAATTAATAGCGCCTGTGTTGTAGCACTATTAAATTGCTTTGAAGGCGCTTTGGCAGTGCTGTCCATTTATTTCAATGGGCAGGGGCAGTGTAGAAGCGCTGTATACGAAGATGCTGCTTGTAGGACTTTTTTTTTCCCCATCCTGCAACCGCTCCAGTGTGAAAGCACTCAGGCTTTCACACTGGTGTGGCTTGAGAGGCGCTTTTCAGGCACTTTACAGATGCTAGTTTTAGCGCTAAATTGCCTGAAAAGCTCCCAAGTGTGAAAGGGATTAGGTCCAGCAAAATGGAAAAAGACTCAGTCCTTTTCCATTTTTTCTGGACCAGGATGGACTTGGAGGTAAGCAAGTATAAACACACAAGTGTGTTTAAATCCATCTGCCCATAGAGCTGCGTGGAGCTTCCAATCAGGTCTGCATGAAAAAACGGACCTGATCGGAAAGCCTGTGTGAAAGGGCCCCAAAGGAATACTCTAGAGCTTATTTATTTATTTATCAATATTCCCTTGGTCAGCTTAAAGGGGTTGCAAAGGAATTTTGTTTTCCCTAAATGGCTTCCTTTACCTTAGTGCAGTCCTCCTTTACTTACCTCATCCTTCCATTTTGCTTTTAAATGTCCTTATTTCTTCTGAGAAATCCTCACTTCCGGTTCTTCTGTCTGTAACTCCACACAGTAATGCAAGGCTTTCTCCTTGGTGTGGAGAAAGCCTCTTGAGGGGGGAGGGGGCGAGCAGGAGGGTCAGGACACTCTCTACTTTGCTACTGCGTGTAGTTCCAGACAGAAGAACAGAAAGTGAGGATTTCTCAGAAGAAATAAGGACATTTAAAAGCAAAATCGAAGGATGAGATAAGGATGCACTAAGGTAAATGTTCTGTCTCAGCAATCGGTTGTACCCGTGACAAGCTTCTTGTAGACCCAGTCTGTAAGGATGTATGCAGCAGGTTGAATGATGACTTTAACAGACAGTTTACTCAATGAATAAAGACTCCAGAGGTGTTTTCTTTATGCTTCAAGGTAACAACTAACAAGGATATGAACATAGAGGCTTTTTCATAGGTACATTTCCAATGAAGTTACACAGCTCGCACTCTCTGCAGTGTTTTCTAAGCAACTAAGCAAGATGGGGTTTAGAGCAGGAAATGGAGGGTGGGAACAACCAAACTAGCCAGAATAGCAGGGGGGTAAGGATCATACAAAATAATATAGTAACATAACATGTAATAACAACTGCTAGACAGTAAAGCTGCGTGGCAGCACAGTAAAGGAAGCTATTTAGGGATTTTTTTTTTTTTACCTTTACAACTTTAAAGAGAATGTGTCACTAGCAGGCATATATAATAATAACTGGAATCTCCACCACTGATCTATGGTAATAGTGCAACATTTGCTCTTGTAGAATGCTGTGTGTGCTGTTTTCCACTTGTACTCTCTTCCTGTTAGAACAGATAGGTTAGGCAGCAAGACTACAATTGTGCCTGACCTGTTTTCCGCCTGAGATTATGGCTTATGGCTCACACACACTATCCGGAGAGCTGGGAGAGGGTAAAACTGCCCATTAACATTTTTTTTCATGTACTCCTGAGAACACCTTAATTTGATATTTGAGTGTCTGTAATCAGCATTAACCTCAACCAGACTATAGGACAGCCTTACAGCCTGACATTATGCATGACATTTCCACTTTATCGGGAAGGACAATACAAGAAAAGAACAAAAAATAAGGTCTTTCAATTTACAGCTGTCCTTTTGGTGACACATTCTCTTTAAATTAAGCTAACCCACATCTATAAAGATATATAAATAAAAAGCTTTTTAGATTGCCTATAAGGTATTCGGACACATTAGACCATGGGTCTTCAAACTATAGCCCTCCAGTTGTTCAGGAACTACAATTCCCATCATGCCTAGTCATGTCTGTGAATGTCAGCGTTTTACAATGCCCCATGGGATGTGTAGTTCTGCAACAGCTGGAGGGCCGTAGTTTGAGGATCTCTGCATTAGACCCTTATGTCGATAAATTGTATCAGGCAGCAGTTTGACTCCTAGACCAGCCTTTTTTAACCAAGGTGCCTTCAGGTTTTTTTAGGGGTGCCTTGGCAAAATACCTAAAAATTGTATACAAGCCAGCAGGTGGATGAAGCCTGCCTTTTAGGTACACAAGACACAGGTTTTCAACCTTTACATTACAACCTTCTGGTCACTGGTGTCATAACAACCAATGACGTCATGGGATAAGGAAAATCGTCAGAGCATCCTTGTTTGCCCCTCTCCATCAGCACTAGGTCACAATAGCTGAGTGAGGGAAAGAAACTGAGGGAAAAAAGAAACATTGGCACATTAGTCAGTACCAGTGTTGCAAGAATAAATCATCTCTAATGTTGGGTGGGATAGGAGCCTGTATACACGTCGCTCGCTGCCATCCTTTGGAATCAAGTTTTGTTCCTACATTCTTTACTGCCGTTTTTACAGTGGCTAAATGTGAGTAGCCTGTACTTTTAAAACTTTTTAATAAATTGTCTGAGTCCAAGCGGAGAGCACTTAGTTTTTGATTCCTTTTCATGTTCGGGTCCGTTTGACAACGCTCACCTATGAGGATCTGTATTGCTAACCTGCTTCCTGGTCTCCCAAGCTGAGATATCTGCCTGTTTGACCATCTGGTAAGACAGTGGTCTATGTGTGAAGGTTAGAGTACCCATCCTTACTGGTGGAGGGATCACTTTAAAGAGGTGGTTCACCCTAAATATTCTATGTCCAATGCAATCCAGCATACTGGCGTCAGCGCCAGTATGCTGTTTTTTTTTTTTTTAATTGCTCCACTTACTGTGTAATCATTAATTTTCATTTATTTCCCCCGCGGTGGATGGCACCGCTATAGCCCGTCACGGCTTCCGAAAATAGCCGATTTAGGACTCGGGTATTTCCGGCGAGATACGGCGCCTGCTCACAGACCTAGGAGCTGACTGCGCAGGCGGCGTATTTCTCCGAGTCCTATAACTATGGCGCGTCACGCCCTCCGAAAAAAGCCGAAATATGACTCGGAGAAATACGGCGCCTGCGCATTCAGCTCCTAGGTCTGTGAGCAGGCGCCGTATCTCGCCGGAAATACCCGAGTCCTAAATCGGCTATTTTCGGAAGCCGTGACGGGCTATAGCGGTGCCATCCACCACGGGGGAAATAAATGAAAATTAATGATTACACATTAAGTGGAGCAATTAAAAAAAACCCAGCATACTGGCGCTGACGCCAGTATGCTGGATCGCATGGGACATAGTATATTTAGGGTGAAGCACCGCTTTAAGTTTGGTTTTGTCATCTGGTGAACATTTAATTATCCGGATTTTATTTTATTTATCCTTGAATATTTTTGGACTTTATCACATTATTATATTCACTTTATTTCACATAATACATGTTCAATTAAATATGTTCTTATTGGTTTTGCGCTGCACTGTTTTCTTTTGTATCTAATGTTGGGTGCCCTATGTGTTTGGATGTGCCGCGATGTGTAAAACTATCAGTTTTTTTTTTTTATATTTCAGAATGGGTGCCTTGAGATGCACAATTTTTAAAGGATGCCTTGACAATAAAAAGGTTTTGAAACAGTCCTAGACTGTGTTGAGCATGTTTAGCTGTTTGTTCCATCTCCCTTCCCTGTATAAACATGCACAATCTGTTGATTCAGTTCTGCATGTTTATAGGAGGTAGTTGTAAAAAAAAAAAAATCACCAGTGTTTCTTTCTCTTGGTGATTGCTGGTGCATAAAGAAGCACATCTCCCTGTCTTATGTGCTCTCTGGCATAATATAGTTTAATGCTGATATCACACTTGTGTCAGTTACAGATCAATCAAGCCGCTAATTGTTTACACGTTAACTTCACACCCAGCTGAGCTGCGAGAAATGTTGTACATGGCGTCATGTAAATTGCTACAGTTTCTCTGCACGGCGCTAAAAGGTTTCCTGTAACGCAGGTGTGAATTTTACTGTGAAATACCAGTAAAAATTTGTTTTAAAACAGCCCCTAGTGGTGTGATGCAATATTTTATATACTGTGATAATAGCTAGAGCTATAACAATTGTCAACAAACGCAAGGAAAATACTTTTCTCGTTGTTTTGCGCGTGTTCCCTTGCATTTTGCTTTCGACAGCACTGCAAAATTCACTGAAACATGCAAAAGGTCACAGTGGATGCTCTACTTTTGCAAATCACATTGCACAGACCATATGGTACTGTGGCACCATGTGATATGTTGGCCGCAAACGTGCTGCCCTTGCAAGATGTGTTTAGGGTGCTATTAACAATTATATGGCACCCATATAGAACGAACCTTTTCCCACATCAATTGTCAGGGTGAATGGGCCCTTAGGGACGGTTCACACTAGCATGCTGTGCGATATCACATGTGATTCGCACCGCACTGCAGTGCAAATTACATGCGATGTCTGTGTGATGTGATTTCCGCCATACAGATAGTATGTGTCACGCACCTGGTGGTGGAGCCTGATGTGCAGGGAACGGCTGCTCGTGCTCCTCCCCCTCCGGAGGCCCCGATAGAGGATACAGGGAGCCCGAAAGTGCAGAGTCGCACAAGCGCCTGGCAGGATCGCTGGTGCCGGTAGAGTAGGGATCCGCTGTACACCTGGGCGGGATCAACAGAGCTGAGGATGATACCACTGGTCAGAGTTCAGCACAGAGGGAGGTGTTCCGTGTACCAAGTCTTATAGCAAGATCAGGCCAGCACAGAGGGAGGTGTACCGTAGTACCAAGTCTTATAGCAAGATCAGGCCAGCACAGAGGGAGGTGTACCGTAGTACCAAGTCTTATAGCAAGATCAGGCCAGCACAGAAGGAGGTGTACCGTAGTACCAAGTCTATAGCAGGATCAGGCCAGCCGGAACAATGTGAGCGAGCGGATCTTGGTGCAGGAGTTGAGCAGGGATGGATCGTGAACAAGCCGGGGGTCAGTAACTGGTGGGCGGCAGACAGGCAGGCGGGACAAGCAGAAGCGTGGTCAGACAGGCCGTAGGTCAGGGCAGGCGGAGATCAGAGTAGTCGGAAGGCAAGCCGGTTTCAGGAACGGAAGGTCAACAGGTACAGGTATCAGGTCGGTTTCCGGGGACGCGCTGTAGATCCAGCAGCAAGAGGCCAAGGGATCAGCACACCTAAATAGCCCTTCCTGGGTGCCAAGATGGCGTCCACACGTGCCCGCGCGCGTCACCGCGAATGCGCGCGCCGTTGCCGCGAATGCGCGCGCCCGTGCGCGCCGACGGCCCGCTGCTGCCACCTGGTGGTCGAGTTTGGCCATGACATTGCCCCCCTCCAATGGGCAGCCTCCGGATGCCCAACTAAGCAAGTTTCAGGGGGTGAGAGTCCTTAAAGGATTGGATCAATCTTTCCGCATGGATGTTGTTTTCAGGCTCCCATGAGTTTTCTTCTGGGCCGTACCCCTTCCACTTCACCAGAAACTGGACCTGATTCCGCCTTTTCCTGCAATCCAGGATAGACTCTACTTCAAATTCCTCCTCGCCGTCAACCAGGATTGGTTCAGGAGGGTCGGTGCTTCGCCCAGGAAAGGGATTAGGAACATTAGGTTTCAGGAGGGCCACATGAAAAACTGGGTGGATGCGGAATGAATCAGGTAACTGAAGTTCGTAGGCCACACTGTTGATTTTCCTTTTTATTGGGAAGGGCCCCACGAATCTAGGGCCCAGTTTCTTCGAGGGACAGGCCAGTTTTAGGTTAAGAGTTGATAGCTACACCTGGTTTCCGGGTTCCAAGTTGAGCTCTCCCCTCCTGTGCCTATAAAATACCTCCTTGTTGTGTACCTGTGTTTGAGCCATGGTCTCTTGTAACAGTTTATTATTGGTGCTGAAGAAGTCCAAGGTCTCCTGGGCAGCGGGTACTGGACACTCTGGAATGCAATTGGACAGAAACAACGGATGGTAGCCATAGTTTGCATAAAACGGGGACTGCTTAGTAGCGGAATGAATTGAGTTATTGTATGCGAATTCAGCTAATGGTAACAGAGACACCCAGTCCTCCTGTGAAAAGGATGAGAAGCAGCGCAGATATTGTTCAAGGGTTTGATTAGTACGTTCAGTCTGACCGTTTGATTGTGGATGGTAGGCAGATGAGAATGACAGATCGATCTTAAGGGCCCAGCAGAGTGCTCTCCAGAACTTGGATGTAAATTGTACCCCCCGATCCGATACAATGTTCGCAGGTATGCCGTGGAGCCTCACAACTTCTTTAATGAACACTTTGGCCGTCTCGGGGGCGGATGGTGTACCCTTCATGGGCACAAAGTGTGCCATCTTGGACAATCTGTCCACGATCACGAAGATGGTTGAAAAGCCTTCGGAGGGAGGGAGTTCCACAATGAAATCAACAGAGATCATCCTCCATGGTTTTTCTGGTACAGGCAGGGGCTTTAAGAGGCCCCAAGTTCTGGACTTGCTCCCCTTATTCCGGATGCATGTGGTGCAGGATTCCACATAGCACCTACAGTCCTTCAAGAGTTGGGGCCACCAGAATGTCCGCTGCAACAATTCGGAGGTCTTGAGTACTCCGAAATGGCCAAGCCAATTCATGGTCGTGACAGGCGTTTAGGACACTGACCCGTAGGTTTTCCGGTACAAATTTTTTATCTTTATGCCACAAAAGACCGTCCTTGAGTTGAAGGTCCATGCCGGTTGAAGTGGAGACACCTGCAGAGGCTTGTCTGATTTGGGAAAGGAGGTCACCCTGTAGCAGCAAGAAGTTCCCTGGAGACAGGATAGTGTCCGGAGGGGTAGTAACTTCCGAATCGCCGAACATCCTTGAGAGGGCATCAGATTTAGTATTTTTTGACACGGGCCTGTATGTTATGTGGAATGAGAATCGGGTAAAGAAGAGCGCCCACCTGGCCTGACGAGGTTTTAGTCTTTTGGCAACTTTCAGATACTCCAGGTTCTTATGGTCAGTGTAAATTAGAATTGGATGTGCTGCGCCCTCCAGAAGGTATCGCCACTCCTCTAGTGCGGCCTTCATTGCCAGCAGTTCCCGATCCCCTACGTCGTAGTTCCCCTCTGCCTCGGACAACTTACGGGAGAAGAAGGCGACCGGGTGCAGAAGGGCCTTGGGCTCCTGTCTTTGGGAAAGTACCGCTCCGACTGCTGTTTCTGATGCGTCGACCTCCAGGATGTACGGTAGCCTTGCGTCAGGGTGTCTGAGAACTGATGCGGATGTGAATAGCCTCTTAAGGGCGTCGAAAGCTTCTTGCGCTTCGGGTGACCAGTGGAAGCGAGTGGTTTGCTTCGTCAGGTTGGTTATAGGGGCAATTATGTTAGAAAATCCCTTGATAAATTTCCTGTAGAAATTAGCGAATCCGACGAAGCGCTGAACGCCCTTTTTATCTGCGGGCGCCGGCCAGTCGAGGATCGCTGCAACTTTCTGGGGGTCCATCTCGATACCCCTCACGGAGATTATCAGTCCCAGAAATTGTATGCTTTCCTGCTCAAACTCACATTTTTCGGGTTTAGCGTACAGTCCATGTATACGGAGTCGGCTGAGTACAGACTTAAAGGGTCACTAAACACAGGATTTTTTTGTTTTTAAAATAACAAACATGTTATACTTACCTCCACTGTGCAGTTCGTTTTGCACAGAGTGGCCCGGAAACCTGTCTTCTGGGGTCCCTCGACGGCTGTCTGGGCTCCTCCTCGCAAAAGCTTTCCTTCTTCATGCGAGGGCGCTCGCATGGAGGAAAGCTTTTGCGAGCGCGCTCCCGTGATACAGCGGCGGCCATAGCCGCCGACTGTATCACTTGGCTCCGCCCCCCAGCGCGCCGCGTCATCCGCCCTGATTGACAGCAGCGCTAGCCAATGGCTGCGCTGCTATCAATCCGCCCAGCCTAGCCAATCAACGGCCAGGCTGGGAACCGAAGAGGACGACGTGGACGCGCCCGGGAGATTCGAACGGTCAGGTAAGTACAACGGGGGCTCGGGGGGGGCCGGTGCTGCTAGATGTTTTTTTACCTTCATGCATAGGATGCATGAAGGTAAAAAAACTTGTACCTTTAGAACCCCTTTAACATGTTCACGGTGCTTGTCCAGGGACGGACAGAAGACGAGAATGTCGTCAAGATAAACAATAACAAAAAGATCGAGGAAGTCCTTAAAAATGTCGTTTACAAAGTGCTGAAACGTAGCGGGGGCATTGCACAGGCCAAAGGGCATTACAAGATATTCAAAGTGGTCAAAGCGAGTCCGGAAAGCTGTTTTCCACTCGTCGCCGTCCCGGATGCGTACCAAGTTGTAAGCTCCACGGAGGTCCAACTTAGTGAAGATGACCGCAGTTCCCAGTCTTTGAAACAGTTCGGGTACAAGGGGGAGAGGATACCGATTCTTGATTGTCACCTTTATTGAGTGCCCGATAGTCCACGCATGGGCGGAGGGAACGATCCTTCTTTTCAACGAAGAAAATCCCCTGCCCCTGCTGGCGACGTGGAGGGGCGGATGAACCCCTTCTCCAGATTTTCATCAATGTAGGTCTTCAAGGTTTCTAATTCTAGTTCTGTCAGAGGAAAGATCCTACCAAAGGGGATCTCGGCTCCGGGAAGGAGCTCGATCGGACAGTCATAAGGTCGGTGCGGGGGAAGGACCTCGGCCCCTTTCTTACTGAAGACGTCCAGGAAGTCATGGTATGCTTCTGGGACAATTTTGGCAGGTTTCAGCGTCAGCATCCATACAGAGCAGGGAAGAAGGATGCTGGGGTTCCTGCAGACAATGTTGCTGGCAGTAGGAGGAACGGAAGCTGACCTCTCCAGTGGACCAGTCTATTTGGGGGTTATGGGCCCGAAACCAGGGCATGCCCAGGATTATAGGGAACAGGGGGGATTGGATGACATCCAGACAAAGGAATTCCCGGTGGTTACCAGAGATGGTTGTGGCTAAGGGTAGAGTCTCCTGTACAACTGGTCCGGATCTTAGTGCTGACCCATCTGCAAGGTAAACGGATAACCCCCTGGCCCGGAGTCGCAGAGGAATGCGGTGTTGTGTGGCGAAGGAGGAGTCCATAAAACAGCTGCAGGCTCCGGAGTCAATTATGGCGTTGGCCCGGATATTCCCTCCTGGGAGCTGAAATGGAATGGGGATAGCCAGGTGAGAAGAGTTATGAGGAACAACAGCTGTATGAACGGTAGATAGAGGGCAGCACTTACTGAGCTTTGCTGGACAAGTCCTCACGTAGTGTCCGGGTTCTCCACAGTAGAGGCAAAGGTTGTGGATGCGACGACGTTGTCGCTCCTCCGGGGTCAGTGAGGGGCGGAGCAGGCCCAATTGCATTGGTTCTGGAGCGTCCAACGGTGGAGTGGTCAGGATCGGGGGTGTCGGGTTAGAGAAGGCTGGTACCCGAGGCATCATCCAGGTCGGACGGGGCGTACTGGCGGCTCGTTCAGCCTTGCGCTCTCTTAGTCGCCTGTCAACTTGTATGGTCAGATTGATAAGGGCCTCCAAGGTTGCTGGGACCCCTACGCGTGCAAGTTCATCCTTAAGTGGCTCTGAAAGTCCTAAGCGGAATTGGTAACATAAAGCCGCATCGTTCCACTGCGTGTCGGCACTCCATCTCCGGAACTCGGACACATAGTCCTCTGCGGGTCTGCGACCTTGTTGGAGAGCATGCAGGGTGGCTTCAGCGGTAGCGACCTGGTGCGGGTCCTCGTAAAGTAAA
Source organism: Rana kukunoris (assembly GCA_029574335.1). Classification (NCBI taxonomy): domain Eukaryota; kingdom Metazoa; phylum Chordata; class Amphibia; order Anura; family Ranidae; genus Rana; species Rana kukunoris. Next base: position 133,147,946 of record CM056057.1, on the reverse strand, counting down.
GACATGGCCTGGAGGAAGGTGTCCAGGTGGTTAATGGACTCATCCTTCTGCTCCAGCAGATGGTGGGCCCAGGCTTGTGGTTCGCCGGACAGAAGGGAGATAACAAAGCCCACCTTGGTAGTCTCTAATGAGAAAGTCCTTGGCTGCAGAGCGAAATAGAGCTCACAAGCGTTCCTAAATGCTCTGAATTTGCTCCGATCTCCAGAAAACCTCTCGGGCGTGGGGACCTTGGGCTCAGGTGGCAGCATGATTACAGATGGAGAGGCAGAGGTTCCAGCAGAGGAAGTGGACGGAGCGGACAGAGCCTGGACCCAGTTCTCCAATCTGGTATAACCTTCCTGCAAAGTCCTGACAGCTTGGGTTAGGCCATCCAGATGTCGGCAGAGTTCTGCCATAGGATCCGTTCCCTGCACAGGCTCAGACATGGCTGCTGGATACTGTCACGCACCTGGTGGTGGAGCCTGATGTGCAGGGAACGGCTGCTCGTGCTCCTCCCACTCCGGAGGCCCCGATAGAGGATACAGGGAGCCCGAAAGTGCAGAGTCGCACAAGCGCCTGGCAGGATCGCTGGTGCCGGTAGAGTATGGATCCGCTGTACACCTGGGCGGGATCAACAGAGCTGAGGATGATACCACTGGTCAGAGTTCAGCACAGAGGGAGGTGTTCCGTAGTACCAAGTCTTATAGCAAGATCAGGCCAGCACAGAGGGAGGTGTACCGTAGTACCAAGTCTATAGCAGGATCAGGCCAGCTGGAACAATGTGAGCGAGCGGATCTTGGTGCAGGAGTTGAGCAGGGATGGATCGTGAACAAGCCGGGGGTCAGTAACTGGTGGGCGGCAGACAGGCAGGCGGGACAAGCAGAAGCGTGGTCAGACAGGCCCTAGGTCAGGGCAGGCGGAGATCAGATTAGTCGGAAGGCAAGCCGGTTTCAGGAACGGAAGGTCAACAGGTACAGGTATCAGGTCGGTTTCCGGGGACGCGCTGTAGATCCAGCAGCAAGAGGCCAAGGGATCAGCACACCTAAATAGCCCCTCCTGGGCGCCAAGATGGCATCCACACGTGCCCGCGCGCGTCACCGCGAATGCCCGCGCGCCGTTGCCGCGAATCCGCGCGCCCCTGCGCGCTGACGGCCCGCTGCTGCCACCTGGTGGCCGAGTTTGGCCATGACAGTATGGCTGAAATTGCATCACATTTGGACTAAACTTACGCAGGACCTTTTTTTTTGGATTGAACCAGAATCGGATCGCATGGGTGTTCAAACCTATGCGATCCGAATCATGTCCGAACTGACATTACGTAGTGCGATGTGCGACACTCGCAGGCAGTTTGCATATGGCAGTGTGAACTGCCGTGCGAGTCAGGTGCGATGCAGTGGATTTGCAGGCTTCCTGTATCGCACTAGTGTGAACCCAGTCTTAACGTAAGGTATGGATTCTGACATTGCTGACCTTGACTGAAAAAATTGCCTTTAGGCTGGGTTCACGCTAGTGCGATGCGGGCACTCATACAAGCCAGCTCTGTGTCCATAGCTGCACTCCGAAGGCTTTTTACCTTAATGCAAAGGATGCAGTTAAAGAAAAGTAAAAAAAAAAGACCTCAGCCTTTAGAACCAGTTTAATAGATCATGGAGTCCAGTGTTGCCTTGCTTAAAGCATAAGTAGTGTCTACATCTCTGTTCCCCAACACTGCCATCTTTCATGGTATCCAGTGCATACGCAGACCAACGGAACCTGGCAGAGGCCCAGCAGCATGTCTGCACGTGCACCACACCCCCTGAGCATGCGCAGATGCGCTTGTGGTTTCTGACAGTTTTATAGCATGCCATAGACTGTGTGGTGCATGTGTGTGTTTGAAAGATCTCTCAATGTGCTTCTGGAAGTCTTTTGTTGTGTGTAGGGGTAGGGGTATGCATGAGAAGATTATAACTCCACGGAGGCACCGTCCCCCCAGAATATGAAAATGTAAAAAGTACAAAGTGGGATGATTTTTTAGAAAAAAGTAAATAAGTTCTATCACAATTTTTAAAACAACAGAAAAGATTTTATTTACCATCCTTTTATGGGATTCTTTAAAACAGTCACAGTTTGATACAAAATACAGTTTTCTTTATCGTACATCACGGGACACAGAGCGCATAGCCATTACACTTGGGTTATATGGGTACCTTCAGGTGTGGACACTGGTGTAATCAATCTCACAGGAAGTTCCTCCCTATATAACCCCCTCCCACTGGGAGTGCTTCAGTTTTTTCGCCAGTGTCTTAGGTGTTGGTCACGTCTAGCTGTCCCTCGGAGGTCTCGGGACCCAGGATATCTAGCCGGATCCGTCCGAAGTGCTTCAAAGCCAAGGTGTACGGTACCCGGGCCCTGCTGGAGTGGGGTTTTGCCTATAATGCCTCTCCTTGGAGGGCTGGATTCTGGGCTCCAGTGCCTTAGTCTCTTCCAAGAACTAAACGCTACTGATGCCAGGATGCTATATAGGTCCAGGGGTGTGGGTTCCTTAACACAGGACCCCGGTCCCTGAAGGTCCAAGACAATACCCACGGAGATGGGGGAAGGCTGGGCCTCTTGCATTTTGCAATACCCTGCGGCGTGGAGCAGGTAAGAGGGAACCTGCGGGACTTGGTTCGACAGTAGGTATCCCCCTGGGGGTTCTGGGTTGGCTAATGGTATGCTTGTGCATCAGCCACTATCTCCACTATGTCTGTTGAGGCAGGATGGGATGTACTAATGTTTACCCAGATAACATGTAGATATATATATGCTTTTAAAAGATATGTATTTTGCTACTCCCCCCAGATTTGCCTGTTAGCATGATACTGCAGCCCCACGTGTATAGAGAGGAAGTGCTGACAAAACTCCTGTTTCCTAGGAAGCCTAGGGGGACAGCTTCCTCTATGTGTGCACTACAAAGATTAGTGGCTTACCAGGTGTCTGTGTTGCTAGCGCTGGTCCAGGCTTCTCCTCTGCTCTCTGCTTCCTCCATGTTGGTTTCAGCGTGGGGGGGGGGGGGGGTGCGTGGGGGGGGCGGGCCAGCAGCGTCAGTCTCAGATAAAGCAAAAAAAGCATTTCCTGGCTGGTCATTCCCTCCTGAGAGCAGTGGAGAGTGAGGACATAGAGAGCGCAGCTGAGCCAGTTCTGGCTAACAGTGACACCCAGTGGTGGTTTGTGGATCTTCAGGTCTGGACTTAAAAGTCCACACTGACCTAAAAAAAAAAAAAGAGATTTTTTTTTGCTTAAAGGGACTCAGCCTTAGATCTGGCAGTATCTGAGTCGGTGCAACCTTGGACTCCAGCTAACGGGCATTGGTGTGGCAATACTCACAGGACTTTCCTCTGTATTGCCGCCTTCTCAGGCGTATGAAAATTTTGAAAAGATTTTACCATAGCCTGTCCTTATTAATGTTTCACTTCTAGCTACAACAGTTGGGTGTTGGCTGTAGGGGTGTCTCAAGGTTGTGCAATGGATCCCAAGGGATCAGGACCAGCTAAGGCTGCAAAAGGTGCCAAAAAAGTAAAGGGGTCTCCAACGGGGCCAGAGGATTTGGGCCAGGCTCCAGTGGTCCCACCCTCACCAGATAGACCACCGAACAGCATCGTGCAGGAGCCATTGAGGGTGCTAGGGGCAGAGGCGGCCCCCAATCAACCCATTCCCGTTTATGTTACGGAAGAAATGCTAGAATCCACCCTGGGTGGGCTAGAGAAAAGGTTAACTGCTTTGATTGGCCGCTCTTTGCCGGGTGGCAAACGGGCTAGATCCCCGTCACCTAAAACGGTGTGTTCGGATGCAGAGGTCCTCTCTTCGGAGGAATTGGACCCACAGGGGGATCAAGCGGACCTGAGTCCTGACGGGTCAGACATTGAAGATTCCACTATAGATGAAATTTTTTCGGCTTCTCAAGCAGAGAGTCTGTGGATCCAGTCTCTGACGGATATGGTTCGCACTGCTTTTAAACTTCCAGTGTCAGAACAATTAGCCCCCGCGGTATCCTCTTTAGGTTCCTTGTAGGCACCATTGAGTGGTGCATCTTTCCCGGTTCACCCCCTTCTGGAGAGCGTGATTTTTCAGGATTGGGCTCGACCTGATAGGATTTTTTATCCCTCCTAAAAGGTTTACCATTCTCTATCCTATGGAAGAAGAATTTGCAAAGAAATGGGCACTCCCTACCGTGGACGCAGCCATTTCCTGCGTAAATAAATCCCTGACCTGTCCGGTGGAAAATGTCCAGGTGTTTAAAGATCCAGTCGACAAAAAATTGGAGACCCTACTGAAGGCTTTATTTACCACAGTAGGTGCCGTGGTTCAGCCAGCAGTGGCAGCCATTGGCGTTTGTCAGGCTTTAAAGGATCAGACTAAGCAGATATTAAAGGACATACCGGCTCAGCAAGCTCGTGAATTGGCTGACCTCCCAAGAGCTCTCTGCTTTGCAGTAGATGCTATTAAGGACTCCGTTCAACAGGCGTCCCGTTTATCTCTGCTGTTGGTTCATATGCGTCGCCTTTTGTGGCTAAAAAACTGGTCAGCAGAGGCAAAAAGCTTTTAGCAGGATTTCCCTTTCATGGTGGGAGACTATTCGGTGAAGACCTAGATAAATATATCCAGACCATATCAGGTGGTAAAAGTTCTTTCTTGCCCATCAAGAAAAGATCGCGTGGGCCCGCATTTAAGCGACAGGCCTTCACAGGCTCGGCCCCTTCAACTTCCCGTCAGTATCGACGGCCTCCCGGGCGTTCAGCATTTAATAGCCGCCCACAAGGACAAGCCACGACAGGCAAGAGGCCATGGCCTCGCAAGCCGGTTAAACCAGTCCTCAAGTCAGATTCATGAAGGGGCGCCCCCACTCTCTTGGGTGGGGGGAAGGCTTCGGTTTTTCTCCGAAGTGTGGAAGGCCAGAATTCCTGACTCTTGGGTAAGATCCGTGGTAACCACGGACTACAAGCTAGAGTTTCGGGAGGTCCCCCCTCCTCATCTTCGGGGGTCAAGTCTTCCAAGCGACCCATTAAAGAGGGCCTCTCTTGTAAAAGCATTGGATCGTCTCTGGCTCCAAGGAGTAATTGTAGAAGTACCAACCCAGGAATGGAGTCTGGGATTCTACTCCAACCTTTTCATAATACCAAAGCCCAATGGCGACGTCAGGCCTATCTTGGACCTCAAACGCCTAAATCGCTTTCTAAACATTCAGACCTTTCGTATGGAGTCCATACGTTCGGTGGCAGCCAGCCTACATCAAGACGACTTTCTAGCATCTATAGACATAAAAGATGCGTATCTGCACGTGCCGATCTACCCGGCACATCACAGGTTTCTTCGTTGTATGATAGATCACCGCCATTACCAGTTCGTAGTCCTCCCTTTCGGGTTGGCAACAGCTCCGCGGGTATTCACAAAGGTGTTAGCCCCGGTGCTAGCCGTCCTAAGGACAGAAGGCATTTTAGTCTTGACATACTTGGACGATCTTCTGGTTATCGACAGCTCAGCTTCCAACCTCAATCAGGCAGTAGGTCGCACAGTTCAGCATCTAGAGGAATTCGGGTGGATTGTAAACCTAGAAAAATCGGTATTGAAACCCACAAAGCAGTTGGAATATCTAGGCCTTCGGCTAGATACAGACTGCCAGAGGATAAGTTTACCTCAAGCAAAGATCCGATCAATAGCTCAAGCAGTTCCAGTGATCTTAGGCAAGAAGAGGCCGACTATTCGCCTATGTACGCGACTGCTGGGGAAGATGGTGGCCGCCTTCGAGGCTGTGCCCTACGCCCAGATCCATACCAGATATCTTCAGGCAGCCATTTTTTCTGCGTGGATCAAATCCATTCAGGCGTTAGATCGTCCGTTAGTGCTCTCCCCGAAGGTCCGGCGCAGCCTGTCTTGGTGGCTGGTCTCTCAAAATTTGTCAAAAGGGAAATCCTTTTGCCCCATCACGTGGAAGATAGTATCCACGGATGCCAGCCTGTTAGGTTGGGGGGGCAGTTCTAGAAGAACAGACCCAGCAAGGGCTGTGGTCGGGGGCAGAAAAACTGCTTCCCATCAATATCTTGGAGATCAGAGCTGCTCGACTGGCCCTGATCGCCTGGACTCTCCCCCTTCAGGGTCTGCCAGTAAGGATACAGTCCGACAACGCCACTGCGGTGGCATACATAAACCACCAGGGGGGCACGAAGAGCCCAGCAGCCCAAAGAGAAGTAAACCTGATTTTCTCATGGGCCGAAGCCCATGTACCCTGCATCTCGGCGGTGTTCATCCCAGGGATAGACAATTCTCAAGCAGATTTTTTGAGTCGTCAACAGTTGCTCCCGGGGGAATGGTCTCTTCACCCCCAGGTATTCCAAGAGATTTGCCAAAGATTCGGAGTCCCAGATGTGGACATTATGGCAACGAGATCCAACAAAAAATTGGACAAATTCATATCCCGAGCCAGGGATCCCTCGGCCTACGGGACCGATGCGTTGGTTTGCCCTTGGCACCAGTTTTCTCTTCTGTATGTGTTCCCTCCACTGCAGAGGATTCCCTGCCTTCTACGGAGGATCCGGGTGGAGCGCAGGCCTGTGATCCTGGTGGCCCCAGCCTGGCCCAGGAGGGCTTGGTACGCACTCATCTTGAAGATGTCAGTCGGGCGCCGGGGCCGCTCCCCCTGCGCCCAGATCTGCTGTCTCAGGGCCCAATCTGCCATCCTGCTTCACAGCAGCTAAATTTGACGGCTTGGCAGCTGAATCCCTAATTCTTAAGGGCAGAGGCCTCTCAGATCAGGTCATATCTACGTTGATTCAGGCTAGGAAACGGGTCTCCAGAAATATTTATTACAGAGTCTGGAGGACCTATGTGGAGTGGTGCGAGCCTCAAAAATGGCATCCTCGAAAGTTTTTTTGACAGGATCTTGCGATTCCTCCAGGTTGGCGTTGACAAAGGGTTGGCTCTTAGTACTCTAAAGGGGCAGGTGTCGGCTTTATCAATATGGTTTCAAAGACCCTTGGCCACCCATTCGCTTATGAAAACCTTCTTGCAGGGGGTCTTGCATGTGAATCCCCCTATTAGAGCTCCCCTCTGCCCCTGGAATTTAAATCTGGTCTTGTCAGCTTTACAAAGGCAGCCGTTTGAACCTCTGACAGAAATTCCTCTTGTGCTACTAACCCGAAAGTTGGTTTTCTTGGTGGCTATGGCTTCAGCCAGGAGGGTTTCCGAGCTGGCAGCCTTGTCATGCAGGGAGCCATACCTTATTCTGCATAAGGACAGAGTTGTTCTACGGCCTCAACCTTCTTTCCTTCCTAAGGTCATATCCAGTTTTCACTTGAATCAGGACCTAGTCCTACCATCCTTCTTTCCTACTCCCCAGTCCAGAGAGGAAAGACGGCTTCATACTTTGGACGTGGTTCGAGCCATGAGGGTCTATCTCAAGGCTACAGAGAAGATTCGGAAAACAGAGGTGCTTTTTGTTCTTCCGGATGGCCCCAAGAAGGGTCAGCCGGCTGCCAAGTCTTCCTTGGCTAGGTGGATTAAGCAGCTGATTTTTCAGGCCTATGGTCTGAAGCGCGTTCCACCTCCCTTATCAGTTAAAGCCCATTCTACGAGGGCCATGAGTGCCTCCTGGGCGGCACACCATCAGATCTCTATGGCACAGGTTTGCAAGGCGGCAACCTGGTCTTCCGTACATACGTTTACTAAATTTTATAAGTTGGACGTTGCAAAGGGTACGGACGCAGCTTTTGGGCAGGCGGTCCTACGGGCAGCAGTATAGAATCCTCTGGCCCGGTTCACGCCCCCTTGTGTTTCTGTTGGTGGAGCTATTTTACCTCCTGATAATGTTTTTATTTGGCTATTCTTGGCCTTACGGTTTCCCTCCCTTCATAGAGCATTGCTTTAGGACATCCCAAGTGTAATGGCTATGCGCTCTGTGTCCCGTGATGTACGATAAAGAAAAAAGGATTTTTAATAAACAGCTTACCTGTAAAATCCTTTTCTTGAAGTACATCACGGGACACAGAGCTCCCACCCCTCTTTTGGGGAACATTGTGTAACCTCGGGAGAATTGCTTGCTACAAAACTGAAGCACTCCCAGTGGGAGGGGGTTATATAGGGAGGAACTTCCTGTGAGATTGATTACACCAGTGTCCACACCTGAAGGTACCCATATAACCCAAGTGTAATGGCTATGCGCTCTGTGTCCCGTGATGTACTTCAAGAAAAGGATTTTACAGGTAAGCTGTTTATTAAAAATCCTTTTTTACTGTTAATTTGGTCCAGGGTGTGTAGATCTTGGTCAGTTGTATCATAAGTTTGGCCATATTTATTTACTTTTTACTAAACCCCACGAGGCACATTTAAAGTCCCACCCCATTTTGTACTGTTTGAATTTTGGAAGTCTATGTCACACATCCCTGAAGGCACTTTACGAGATTTTGCGCATTTGCAAAAGATTTGTGGCATGTCTGCGCATGTGCCAGGCCCCACTATGCCGTTCTGGCCAAGACTGGAAATAAGTAATTTAAAGCGTAACTCCACTTTTTTTTTTTTTTAAACATTCTTCTCTGGGTGATCAATGTACATTACAAGGATTTCAACAAACTTTTTTTGCAGATTGACTGTGCATATGTGTGAAAGTTATGGCCCGTACACACGATCAGAATATCGTACGACGGATCGTACGACTTTTTTCGCTTAATAGTCGCAAGTAAAATGAAATTTATGGTTATTTAAAGTCACGAAAATTCTCGTTTCGACAGAAAAAAAAAATCGGAAGTGATGTAATTTGTAATGTAATGTAATGTTGTAATGTATTTGTATTGTTTTGTCGGACGACAACTGTACTGACTAAATGAAAATCGTACGATCTGACATTGTACGAGGAAAATTTTTGCGCTTGTCCGATCAAATAATATCGGATGAACGGTCGTGATCGGCTCTCGAAATTAGTGTTCACACGATCCGAAAATCGTACGATCCATCATTGTACGATGGTTTTCGTCCGATATTCGGATCGTGTGTACGGGCCATTAGTTTAATGGGAGTGGTTTCATAATTCTCTATCAGCTGTGCACCTGCAGGGCTGTAATGAGGAAAGCTGCTGGGCCTGCACCCCTTTAGCTATGATTTCCTATTAAAAGTGTCTCACAAAAATGTAATTTTTGTTGCAGGGGATCCCTTAATTCTGACTTGTACCTTAGTGCAGACTTCTGGGAAAATTGGTGAGCCAATAACACAAAAAGGAAATTATGTTTTTAGGGGGGCGTTCTGTATACATCATGTGTACAGAACACCTCCAGGTAGCTATATTGCATTGCATGTAGCTATATTGCATTGCATTTTCAGAAAATTACAGTGCTGTAGATTGAAAAGGAAATGTAAGTTTTAATAACGTTCGATTACAATATGACTTGTGTCGCAATTGTATACGCTATATTATTTTTTCTTTATTTGCTATTTTTTTTTTCCCCATGGAAGTGGAGTTACCATTTAACAAGCACATGAAAATATCCAATGTCAAAAATGACTAATACTACCTGGTAAGAAACAAGTCTGAGGCCGCGTACACACGAGGGGATATGTCCGCTGAAAACGGTCCGATGGACCGTTTCAGCAGACATCTCCGCTCGTGTGTATGGGCTAGCGGACAGATTTGTCCACCCGACAGATTTCAAAGCAAGCTTTGAAATCTATCCGGTGGGAATCTGTCCGCCCGACATGTCTGCTGGTTAGTACACTTACCAGCAGACATGTCGGCCCCCACCGCCGCCGCGCCGCTGCCGAATGGATTCGGCGCATGCGCGGAAGTGTTTTACTTCCTGGTGCGGTGACGTGGCGGTGACGCGGCGGCGTCAACGTCACCGCCGCGTCACCGCCACGTCACCGCGCCGTCCGGCGGCGGGGAATTTGATCCGATGGTGTGTACACGCCATCGGATCAAACTCCCGATCGGACATATCCGATGGAAATGGTCCGCGGACCGTTTTCATCGGATATGTCCGATCGTGTGTACGCCGCCTGACTGTTCGAACCCAGATCATCTGACACCTATGTGTGTAGGAACTAGGGCTGTGAATGATCAAAATTTTTGTGTTCGATTAATCGTTTTTTTTTTTAATCGATTAATCGACTAATTTCGATTAATTATAACGCACATACAGATCCAACTACTTTTAGCTGATCTCCTTGCAGGCCGATTTCCAGTGCAGCTACCAACCACTGGAAAAATGGATAGCAGGATACAAAAAACACACAAAGGCAGCGCTCGATGGGAAGAGCATTAAAATTTTTATAGTCTTCAAGTAGGTAACAAAATAAATATTGCACTGGAGATAAAATCGATGTAGCTACATAAACTGTAAAAATGGTGTGAGTAATACCAAACAGTAGCAAAAGCAGTCATAAAAACAGGTAGCTAAGTATGATACTGGTATAAAAATGTGTACAACGATACCACTGCTGAATCCAGATGAGGAGGGGTTAACATCAGTCCATCGGCATGTAGATGTCCCATGAAGGGAACTATCACAACTCCCAGTGGATGGTTGTAGAATCCCAGGTTGACAGAGGGAAGTAATAGAGGGAAGTGTAACAGCGCTTGCGTCAGGGCTGTCTTAATGAAAGGGCACACCTGGGCACTGCCCAGGGGCCCCAGCTGTATTGGGGGCCCCTGCAATTTGCCCAAAGCAGCTGGTCCTTGAGCCTACCCTGCCCCGAAATTGGGGGCCCCATGATGGCACTGAGAGTGATGGATACACAGGGTAGGCAGTCTGCCTTCTACCTACTTGATGTCTGTTTACCTGCACTGTCATTATTGTAGGGGCCCCAGAGCATTTCTTTGCCCAGGGGCCCAAGATGCTATTAAAACGGCCCTGGCTTGCGTGTGGCAGATAGTAAGGTCCCGCCGGCATGCAGATATGAAGGCACAGCAAAGGAGCCCTTCAGATGGACACGGCAAGCCCCGCCGGTGTCCATGATGTCACCGGATCTCTGACAGAACTCCCTGAAGGCCCATAAGCCGGCAGAGAGGTGAGTACCAGTCATAAGAATATTTTAATCGATCAAAAAGATTTTGATCGATCAAAAAAATTAAAGATTAATCGATCGATTAAAAGTTAATTTGCACAGCCCTAGTAGGAACAGAGCATTTTTCCCACAGGACATACATTTATGGAGAAACTCTTGTTCTCCAGCTAACTCCGACTGTGGCAGCACAGCTGTTAAAATAGTTTGTATCTCAAGAAATGTTTTGGGATTTTAACTGTCAGTTTTGTCATGTATAGCTGGGAAAGGTTTATGGCGTGGAGTCATACGTCTTGTCGCCAGCAGAGACTAAAGACTTGTACCCGCTCATGAATGTGGACGATCTCTATGGCACCTTGTATGTTCCAAAAGATGGGACCATGGACCCCGCGGGTACCTGCACCACCCTGGCCAGAGCATCGACCACCAGAGGCGCACAGGTATGAGGTTGTTTGATGTTGTCCTATGTCTGTATGACTGCAGCAGTCATTGGTAACCCTGAGAAGTCCAGTATGTGAGAGACTGTGGGAACTGGTAAGGAGATCTAAGTGTTGCCTGGGGACTGGGCTGCACAAAGATTACTCCTCTCAAGAGGCATGCCACCTACTAGTAACGTAATTGGTAGTACATAAAAAAAGCTTTAAAGCTGAATTTCAGCCCAAAAAAAATTAAACAATTTGGGCAGTGTGTGTCCACTGTTGTGTTATGGTATACTCTTACTTCTATTTCCCTCGTACAGTACAGGGAGTTCTGGTGCTGAAATTTACTGTTCCAGCTGGAGTACTCGGGTCACAGTGGGTCACTCTATCTGCAGCTTGTCCATTCCTAAAACATTCTGTATTCTAGTCAGTTTATGGATGGTATTCTGTGATTGGAGGAGCAGAGATTGGGATGTTCATCTACACCTGCTGCAATCACAGACCCAGATAGCAAGCAATTGTGCTGCAAGTTTGAAAATGACTTGCTAAGCTATTTCTGTGCATTGCATGACTCCAGATCAACTGTCTTTGCAAACATTCTGGAAGTCTTCTGCAATAGTCATCCCACCACAGGGGTCACTGTGGCTGAGTTTTTATGCTGTAGAATTGCAGAGCTCTTCCTGTAGATTCACCACTGCAACTTTGCTCTTGCTAGAGACTTGCCATGCAAATTTGCTACAAATTGGAAAAGTGTCAACTAGGACTTGTGCTTCAAGTGATCTGCAAGTGTATAACTTGTCAGTGCAAATGTGCAGCAAGTTAACAGACTATGGGCTAGATTCATGTAGGAGATACGACGGTGTATCTCCAGATACACCATCGTATCTCTGCGTCGGAAGTGTCCTATCTATGCGACTGATTCATAGAATCAGTTAGGCATAGATTTGCATTAGATCTGACTGGCGTAAGTCACTTACGCTGTCGTATCCAAGTTGCATATTTACGCGTTTACGCGTTGCGATTTACGAGTTGAATATGCAAATGAGGTAGATATGCCGATTCACGTACGTAGCGTATTTTTTAACGTCGTTTGCATAGGCGTAAGTCCGGCATAAAGTCACCCCTGCTATATGAGGCGCAGCCAATGTTAAGTATGGACTTCGGGACAGCGTCGTATTGTACGTCGTTTACGTTGTTTGCATAAGTCAATTCAGAATGGGGCTGGGCGTAAGTTCACAACGTTTTCATTGACTATTTGCAACGTGATTTGGAGCATGCACACTGGGTTATGTTCACGGCCAGCGCATGCGCAGTTCGTTCTGTGCGTCGATTACGTCGGGTCACACTTAGTTTACATTGAACACGCCCCCTACATTGCCAATTTGAATTACGCGGGGATACACAGGCTCATTTACGCTACGCCGCTGCAACTTACAGAGCAAGTGCTTTGTAAATACAGCACTTGCCCTTAAAAGTTGCCGCGGCGTAACGTAAATCAGATACGCTATGCCCGCACAAACTTACGCTCTCCTTCCTGAATCTAGCCCTATCAGTTGAAATGTGTGGCAAGTTATCCTTGCTATCTGGGGAATGCCTTGCATTCATTGACAAGAATTGGCAAACTGCAGAGAGAGCAACCCACTGTGATCTGTGCACAGCAGTCCTGCCCCTTGCTTTCCTTCTCTTAATCTAAGTTCTGCTGTACAGAGCATGACATAGGATTAATGTGACAATCTGCATTTCTAGGTCATTGAAAATTGCCCAGTGACTGGAATTCAAGTGAAAACAGATGACTTTGGTGTAAGAAGGGTTGTGGCTGTGGAGACCGAGTATGGCACGGTGCAGACACCCTGTGTGGTGAATTGTGCAGGTAATGGAAAGTAGAGAAACACAGTTGTAAGATTATTTCCTTAAAACTGCCCACACTTGTTACAATCAGATTGTACCATCTACCAAAATAAATGCAGAAATCTAAATGTGTGTGATCATACTTATGACCCAATCCAATTTATTAATAACATTTGGAGGGGTTTACAGTATATGAAAAAAGTGTTTGGATAAGCTAAAAAAAAATTCAGCCACCCTAGTCAGATTTGTGATTGCGTTTTTCGTTCTGTCAGTTGTTTAATTTTTTGAACCTTTCAACCTTTACCCAGTAGATTGCACTTATTGCAATATGTGGCCAATTTACTACAAAAATTAGGCCTAGTTTACACTTCTGCTTGGGAGCACAAAAAAAAGGTGGCTAATCCATGTTTTTACATAAAGTACTGCAAAGAACTGCCCACTGAATGAAAGTCATTCAAGTGAACAGGGCTGTACCACAACCACAATGCATGCAGTTGCTGCGCAGTGGCGCAGGCTTTGGAGGTCTTATTCCCATGCGGGTAAACACAATCCTATGTGGTCCTACAGTATGCTTCATGTGAATGAGGGTTAACACGGGCAGAGAGGAGGCGACATAATGCCTCCTCACCACCTGTCAAACCCTCTCTGAAAAGTGATTGCAAGTCGCTCTTTAGAGTAGGGTGACCAGACATCCCCGGTTTCAGGGGAAGTCCCCGGACCAAGTCTGTCCCCGGTTTTGTCCCCAGATTGGATTTGAACAGGGGCTGGGGCAATTTCGTAGACTGTCAGTGCAGAATAAAAAAAAAAAAAAAGCTTAGGGGGGGTCTATTTTTCCCATTATCTGTGCCCCTTTCTGATGATCATGTGCTGGTCGGAGCGGAGAGAATATTTCTTCAGTTTCAGGTGCCCATTCAGCTCTGCTCGCATGTTCTTCTGCCTTGGCTCAAGTCCCGGCCAGCCGCCTCCCTACCTATCTCCTTGCCTTCCCCGGTGGAGTGATCTTCCTCCACATCCTACCCAGTAGTAGCCGGGGCCCAGAGAGTAAGACTTAAGAGGCTGTGAGGTAAGCGTGGCGACGGGCAGAAAGTCGCTGATTGTTGCCATTACCAGTAAAAAAAAATATGTGACCGGATTTCATTTAAAAAATCTGGTGACCTTACTTTAGAGGATGACACTAGTGTAAATGAGCCTGCAATTTCTGACTGTTGGAGCATATGCCCTCATACAAATCATAAACTCTCACTGCACTCTGATGTATAGCCAATTTTATTTATATTTTTAAAGGGAAATGTATGCTTTCTGAGTACCATTGTGAAAATTTCTGTTCACTTCTGTTCACTTCCTGCCCCAGAGATCCAACAGGAAGTTGGAGGAAATCTCTCAAAGTGTGGAAGATGCTTATATTCTGCCGGCTTTGGCAGCTGCAGCCTGGCACTGCATGCTGTTGCACAGCCTTTCATCTACTAGTACCCCTTGATCCTTCTTCATCCTTGACTCCCCTTACAGCTGGGGGAATCAAGGATGGAGAAGAATTTAGGGGTACTAGTAGATGACAGGTTGTTCAACAGCATGCAGTGCCAGGCTGCAGCTGCCAAAGCCGGCAGGGTATTAGCATGCATAAAAAAGGAATAAACTCCAGAGACAAAACCATAATTCTGTCACTTTATAAAACTCGGTCAGACCTCATCTGGGATTTTCAGTCCAGTTCTGCTCACCAGTCCTCCGAAGGGATGTGCTGGAGCTTGAGAAGGTCCAGAGAAGGGCAACAAAACTAATAAGGGGACTGGAGGACCTCAATTATGAGGAATGGCTGCAAACACAAATGTATTCTCGCGGGAGAAAAACAAAGACGATTAAGAGGAGATATGATAGTGATCTACAAATATCTCAATGGGGATCCCAGCATAGGAAATAAACTATTTAGTCATAGAGAGTGTAAGAGGACACGGAGACACATAATGAGATGGGAGGAGAAGCGGTTTAACCTTAAACTGCGTACTGGGCAATAAGGATATGGAATTCTCTCCCACAAGTGGTGGTGACTGCAGGGAGTATGGGCATATTTAAAAGACTTTTTGATGTACATATTAACCACTTTAACCACTTCAATACCCACCCATTGACATTTGACATCCACAGATGGGATCTCCCATCCTGGGTGGACATCAAATGACGTCCTGGGCTTTGCGGGTGGATATCTGAATGATGCCTGCAGCCAGAGGCATCATCCAGATATCCTCTTGTTTTAGCCGGCGATTGTGCACGACATAAGAACGATAATAGCGGCGGTTCCGCCGTTTGATCATTCTTACAGGCCGCAGGAGGGGACATTCCCCTCTCCCGGCGATTGTGCACGACATAAGAACAATCATAGCGGCGGTTCCGCCGCTTGATCGTTCTTACAGGCCACGGGAGGGGACATCCCCCCCTCCCGCCGCCATCCGGCGTTGGCAGGAAGCATAGAGATGACTGGTGACCAGATGGTCACCAGTCATCTCTATGACCGTCGGAGGACCCGGGTGCAATGTGATGACGTCACGCCCGGGTCCCACGTAAAGTAAACAAAGCCGCGATTGCGGCTGTAAGCAACTAATCATGAGATCAGTGAATTTTTTTTCACCGATCTCATGGTTTCCAGCCTGGAGGAGAGATGTGAGGTCTTATTGACCCCGCATCTCTCCATAAAGAGGACCTGTCACACACATTCCTATTACAAGGGATGTTTACATTGCTTGTAATAGGAATAAAAGTGAAAAAAAATAAAAATTGAAAAAAAGTGTAACAAAAATAATAAAAAATAAGTAAAAAAATAAATAAAAGATTAAAAAATTAAATTAAAACGCCCCTGTCCCCGGTAGCTCGCGTGCAGAAGCGAACGCACACGTAAGTCCCGCCGACATATGTAAACGCCGTTTAAACCACATATGTGAGGTATCGCCGCGTGCGTTAGAGTGCCAGCAACAAATCTAGCACTAGATCTCCTCCGGAAATCTAAACTGATAACCTGTAAAAAAAAATTTAAGCGTTGCCTATGGAGATTTTTAAGTACCGAAGTTTGGCGCCATTCCATGAGTGTGCTCATAATTAAAGCGTGACAAGTTGGGTATCTATTTACTCGGTGTAACATAATCTTTCACATAATACAAAAAAATTGGGCTAACTTTACTGTTTTGTTATTTTTTTAATTCATGAAACATTTATTTTTCCAAAAAAAGGGAGTTTGAAAAATTATTGCGCAAATACCGTGCGAGATAAAACGTTGCAATGACCGTAGTTTTATTTCCTAGGGTGTCTGCTAAAAAACACATATAATGTTTGGGGGTTCTGCGTAATTTTCTAGCAAAAGAATGATGATTTTTACATGTAGGAGAGAAGTGCCAGAATAGGCCCGGTATGGAGGTGGTATAAAAGCCCAGTATTGAAGTGATTAATACAGGGCACTTTCACCCCTTTCCTTCCCAGGCCAATTTTCAGTTCGCTACAATTTCTTTTTTTTTCCAAATAAATTTTTTTTTTATTTATATGAAACAGTTCGCAAGATACAGGTAAATGCAGGCAATAACAGAAACCAAAGCAGACACTTATCCAAGAATACAAGTATTACTCTTGCCCTTTATGGGTAGAGGAGGAATTAAGTTCCCGGCCCATTGGGCCCGGTTTCAAAAGCTGGCTCTACTGCCAGTCG
Source organism: Rana kukunoris (assembly GCA_029574335.1). NCBI lineage: Eukaryota > Metazoa > Chordata > Amphibia > Anura > Ranidae > Rana > Rana kukunoris. The sequence goes on along the minus strand of CM056057.1, from coordinate 133,131,014 downwards.
TGTCAACAAATTCTGCATTGCAAACCGTTTCCTAAACTGTGGTGTCAATGGTGACACCTAAACAGTAAATTGTATAAGAGGAGAGAAGGGTCAAGAAAAGAAAAGAGGGGAAGAGAGGGAAGAGAGAATCAGGTCACCGCATCTGCCACCTCGCCCGCCCCCGGCGGTCCTCCCGCCGGTGCCACTCGCTCCAGACCTCGTCGTGGGCATCCATGATGCCATTACGCATCCTGGCTGTCATCCGCTCCATCAGCTCTACGTCCTTAATCCTAGCGTAAAGGGCCTCCTGGGACGGGGGGGTGGTGATTTTTTCCAGTTAAGGGCCACCAGGCATCTAGCCGCCGTTAGTTTTTATATTTTTAGTATATTCTAAGTAGTTTCTTATATAAGGTTTGGCCAGGCGGGGCTGGGAGATACCTAGCAAAAATAGTTTAGGGGTTAGGGGGGATTGGCGTCTCAAAGAGATGGGTAAGCAGAGCTGTTGCGTGGACTGCCAAAACGGGGTGATAAGGGGGCACGTCCAGTAGATGTGGAAGAGAGAGCCCCTGTCCCGATGGCATCGCCAGCATCGGTCAGAGGTGGAGGGGAATATTTTGTGGAGTATGTCCGGGGTTTGGTACCAGAAGCACATAATTTTATATGAATTTTCCTTATACAAGGTGCACAGGGACGATTTAGCAGCCTGCCTCTAGACGGCCTGCCAGGCCTCCATCGGCAGTGACTCCCCTAGCTCTCTCTCCCACCTCAGCATATATACATGCTTCCCCCGCCCCTGCCAATCATATGCATTCAACAGCTGATAGATGTCTGTGATCAACCCCCGTCTATGGCGCCCCTCCAGGACAATACGTTCAAATGGAGACGGTTGTGAGAATTGAAGCTTTGGGGCTATTGTCTGGGCATAATGCCTTATCTGTAGGTAGCTATAAAACACCTGTCTGGGCAGGTCGTGTTTCACCTGGAGCTCCGAGAACGTCAGCAGCCTGCGGGACCTGGGGTCCACCAAGTGTCCAAAATGAAATAGGTCTCGAGAGGCCCAGGGCCATGACATCTGGTGGGTCAGGCTGTCCGGTATTTTGGGGTTGCAGACAAAGGAATTCAGTAGGGAGCACTCGGACTTAAGCGCCACCTCCCGAGACATCTTACGCCAGAGCCCCTTCGCTACAATTTCAATGACAAATGCACAGTCATGCAACACTGTACCCAAATAATTTTTTTTATTAAATTTGTTCACACAAATAAAGCTTTATTTTGGTGGTATTTATTCACAAAAAAATTGGAGGAAAAAAAAAACCAATACTTTCTATTTTAAAAGAATTCCAATCAAATCAAATGTTGTCATAAATTTAAGCCAACATGTATTGTGCTACATGTCTTTGGTACAAAAAAAAAATCCTGTTAAGTGTATAATAATTGTTTTGTGTGATCACAGACAGATGATCAGACATATGTGTACAGATGATCATTGGGACATATGATTTTACTAGGACATATGTGGGGGACAGGTGTTTTTACTGTGTGCGTGACAACTTCCATGTGAAGAGAAGAGAGCTGATCGCCTAGCAACCGGCTCTTTAGTTACAACACATGGTGGCTGTGATTGGACACAGCCATTATGTGATCAGGAGGGCCGATCACAGAGCCATGCTGGACTATTGTCTTTGTTCAGCCTTACCTACTAATGTACCTAAGTAACTTTTGCATATCCCTTGGCTTTTTGTCTCACTGACAATGGCCACCAGTACAAATAAAGAGGATGAATCTCCCCAACAAGAACAGAGACAACAATAAAAGCTTGACAGAAGTTCAAGTCTTCTCAAATTCATCAAAAACTTTACAGTAATACAAAGGGAATCGATGTGGTTTAAACATGGCAGAAAACATCAGTTAGTGTAAAAAGCTCATCTGCAACTTATTACAGAAATTATGACAGAATTCCAAATGACAGCATTTTATTTATAAATGGCAAAGAAGAATTAAGAGAAACAGAAGAAAAGATCCAAACAGCGGGTGTAAACTGCTATATTGGTGAGGTCGGGGATGTGTCTATGAGGTGGCTGTTCCTGAAAATGTCTTCAGAAGTGGATTTACATTATATATGCCGTATATGTATCTTTATATTTTTATCTCCTAGGAGTGTGGGCCAGAACTCTTGGACAGATGGCCGGAGTGAACGTCCCCCTGGTTGCTATGCACCATGCCTATGTGGTGACAGAGAGGATAGAAGGAATACAGGTCTTGTGCTGTCTTTATTTGTGTCCTCCTAGTGCAACTATGCTGCTCAGTTATGTTAAAATTATAACCAGAGATGCTCCTTTAATTAGGTCATCACATTAATCGCCTGGACATTTATCGATACCCACAATGCACTTGTTGAGGCAGAGTGGCAGCCATGTTTTCAAAATTTTAAAAAGGCCAGACAGGAGACTGAAAGACAGGAAAATGTCACATGGAGAGACAAAGAGGCAAAAAGAGTGATATTAAAGGCCAACATGTTTCTTAGTTGTGTGTGGAGTGGGGGAGGGTTGGACATGTACCCTCACTTCCTGTCCCAGTTAAGTGTCACCAGGAGGAAAAGTAATGCAGTTTCTCTATTTTGAGGACAGAATCAAGAACAAATGTAAATACATTTAGTGGGGTGAGGAGGTGTTGGCATATTTGTCAGTGTTTTTTTTTTTTTTTGTTCTGTTCATCTTCCCTATTTCTTGACCCGTATCGCAGAACAGGAAGTGAGATGAAATCCAACCAAGAAAGAAAGAAAAAAAAAATCTATAATTATTCATTTTTTTATTAACTGGGAAGAGTGTATAAGTGTGTGTATGTATGTATGTATGTGTATGTATATGTGTATATACATATATATTATACACGCACACTCTTGCCAGTCGAAAAAAAGTGGGCATACCCTAATCCAATAGGCTGTGCACATCTGGCCAGATCACTATGTGAAAATAAAAGAAAGCAAGCCTAAAAAAAACTAATGCAGTCATCACATTTAAGAATTGATAAACTGTAATATAATAGATGTTTGCTTTTGGGCTCGATACTGTTTTATGAATTCAGTGCCAACTCTCAAACATCAGTCATGACAGGGTCTCTTTAATCTGTAATATCTATCCACCTGGATGCCCCTACATTTGAAGGATGAAGACCTTTTAGAGCAGTGGTCATCAACCCTGTCCTCAGGGCCCACTAACATGCCAGGTTTGTAAGATAACTGAAATACATCATGATATATTTTGCTGCTCAGTGATTGCAGTATTCTAGTCTGCATCTCCCAAGGTAATACATAAAATCTGGCCTGTTAGTGCATCTTAAAGGACAGGGTTGATGACCACTGTTTTAGAGCATGCACTATTAGTAACAAGTCACCAGTACCATAAACTCATAAGAATGACAAATATACCATACAAAGGTTCCTAGTGAAATCGCACAAAAATGCAAACTACTGTGCATTCAGTGAACAAAATAATAAACTGTCCATATAAAACTGTATGTGACAAAACTTCCACCACGTGTCACAAGTGTGATAAAACTTCAAACATTGAAGAGGTAAAGGATAAATCTTGCGTAGTGAAGTGTAGTGAAATGCCCTCCACCAATAAGGATGTAGGCTTACCAGAAATCGTGGACTCAAAGAAAAGTATATTTCATGAGTCAAACAGGCTTGGGGAGCAAATATGGACTCCAGATGACGATTTATGACACAAAACGCGTCAGGAAGACTCCATTGCCGCCTCATCTTTATTTACTACATGCAATGTAACTTCCTTTTTCATGTAAGTGCAATTGCTTATTAAAATTCAGTTTATTTTACGGTATCCCGCTATGTTGCCTCCTCTCTTCTCCTACATACCCTTTCATTGTTGAAAATATACCTGAGGGCAAGCTGTAAGCTATTTGGGCTAGTGCATATTCATCACCTGGACGAATGCATCTGTATTGAAGAGCCATTGGTTGACTCCCTGTCCCTCTGGAGTTCATATTTGCTCCCCAAGTCTGTTTGACTCATGAAATATACTTTTCTTTGAGTCCACGATTTCTGGTAAGCCTACATCCTTATCGGTGGAGGGCATTTCACTACACTCAAGAAGTCACTTGTAGCAAGATTTATGCTTCACCTCTTCAATGTTTGAAGTTTTATCACACTTGTGACACATGGTGGAAGTTTTGTCACATACAGTTTTATATGGACAGTTTATTATTTTGTTCACTGATTGCACAGTAGTTTGCATTTTTGTGCGATTTCACTAGGAACATTTGTACGATATATATTTGTTATTCTTATGAGTTTATAATACTTTTTGTATAAGTATGTTTTATTATATACTATATTCATCTAAGCGCTACACAATCCATTTTCTATTTGCTTTTTTTCAATTAGATGTGTTAGCAGCTTTATTTCATATTAGCAGCGCAGAGTTATCCACAACACCATTCTTATGTCACCAGTACCAGCTCTAATTTCTTGTCAGGTTCCCTTTAATCTGTAATATCTACTCTTCCCAGATGCCCCATGTCGTTCCGCAGTTTCCACCAGTTGCTTGCGTTACATTCGCACCTCAGCCATTGCCTCTGTCTTGCAAGTGAAGCTTTTTATTTACCGAATTTTCCTAGGTTGCGATGTTTGGGAAGCTCTCTGCAGATTACAACCTGTCTTAACTCCTCTTCTTCAAATCTCTTCCTGCCGTCTTATTTTTAGAACATGCCAAATGTGCGGGACCACGATGCTTCGGTGTATCTGCGTCTCCAAGGTGACGCTCTGTCCGTGGGCGGCTATGAGTCAAATCCGATATTCTGGGAAGAGGTGAGCTGATGGCTGTCACATATCCGAGATGAAGAGGGCTGAGGAAGTGCGAGTCGTGCCGCTGCTTTCTGTGCAGTCAGCGACATTTCGTATTATTATCCGTTATTACCGTATGACAGGTCTACACCTCTAGCCCTGCCTCGCATAGATATTCCTCTTCACCGAGCAATGCCATTTTTATTACTTTAATAAATTGTGGTCTTATTTATCATTGTGGAAAAAACAGACCTCAATTGCAGAATTGTTTTCCGACAACAACATAGGATGTAAAGCCAAAGCTGTAATAAACTGTATGGAAAGGCAGAGAGGCTGGAGCAAAAACGTGTCCACTGCAGAGATCACCTGAGCGATACTGATTGTTCCGGCATAATTATGATTTTTAAATCAGCACTTAAAGTGCAAATAATGTTTTTTGGTCAGTTTTATTGTACTTTTAATGTTTTACCTGTTCATAAACTGATGTTAAGAATTTATTTTTAAATTTGGTTCTAAAGGCAGAAGTTTTTTTTAACTTAAAGTGGTTGTAAGCTCTCAAGGTTTTTTTTACCTTAATGCTGTCTAAGCATTAAGGTGAAAAACCTTTTGTGCTGCAGCTCCCCCAAGCACCCCCTTTTTTTATTACCTGACCCAGTTTGATCCAGTAATGTGCATGAGCACAGGGGCTCCAGCCGCTGTCTGTCTCCTCATTGAACAGATTGATAGCAGCAGGAGCCATTGGCTCCCGCTGCTGTTAATCAAATCCAGTCATACGGAACAGGGGGCAGGGCAGAGTTTCGCTGCCTGTGTCAATGAATGCAGCAGCAGGACTGGAGCTCCCCCTTTATACTTACCTGAGCCTGATCCCTATCCAGAGCAGTGGCTCTCTCCTCACTGTACAGAGAGGCAGCAGCAAGAGATTTTGACAATCACAACCAGTGAGCAGAGAGAGGAGGAGAGGCCGAGCCACGCTCTGTGTCAATGGACACAAAAATTACGGCTCAGGATTGAGCCTACACGTGTGCCCCCAAAGCAAGAAGCTTGCTATAGAGGCACTCAGAAGAGATGGAGCCAGAAGCCCTGGCAGGGGACCCGAGAAGAGGAGGATCGGGTTGCTCTGTGAGGAACATTGCACAGAGCAGGTAAGTATAACATATTTGTTAAAAAATTAGGTGTATATTCAATAATAGTTTAGGTCTCATGCAAACTGTAAAGCCGTTTTTGTTTAGAGAACTGAATGCAGGCAGGCTTATTGTTTATGCACTTCCCAGTGTATTCTCACATTGGAAGCAAAAGTGGGAGCAATTAATGTGACCTCTTCTGCACTCCATGAACTTTCATCAGTGTCTTCCCTACTGCAAGGCTGAACCTTCTCCATGTTATTTGTGTATATTCTTTGCTTCACCCCCTGCACCCCCCCATGTCATCAGTGCATGCACTACTGAACCCCCTGCACCTTCTCCTTATGTTATAAATATGTCCTCTCCTTCAAACCCTGCTCCTTCTCCCCATGTTATCGGTGTCTCCTCTACTATACCCCTTCACCTCCCTTCCAGTGGTCCTATACTGCACCCCCTTCACTATCTCTCCAATATCAACAGTGTATCATTTTCTGTAACCCTTGCACCTTTTCCCCCGATGTCTATCGATGTCTCCTATAAGTTACCCCTTGCACCTTCTCATCAATGCCATATTGGTGTCTATTCTACTGCACCCCCTGTTCCATCATCTTAGTGACAAGTAATTACTCTGTTTCCTCTTGTTAGGTCTCTGACAGGTTTTCCTTTGGCCTCTTTGATCTGGACTGGGATGTCTTCATGCAGCACATTCAGGGGGCTATCAACAGGGTTCCTGCCTTGGAGAAGACTGGAATTAAGTCTACGGTGTGCGGCCCAGGTGAGTTACAGCTGCTGTCAAATTTAACAGTGCACCATTTTCAAACAAAAGTCTACTTGTGTGTAACCACTATTAGAATTTCTGACAATGTTTTAAAGCTTTTTGTGCCACCCCTCCCCCTTTTTGGTAGAAGCAGCAACCCCCACTTCTGCAGACAAGACCTTTGGCAGAGGGGCAGAGCTATCTTTCCCATATTAGACCTGGGCCTACAAGCTCAGCAAGGGGCCCAGGGACAGAGGGGAAACTGTTTAAATAGCTTTGGGCATATGCACAGTCAGGCAGGCTGTAGGGGGGGTGCGTTGTCAAGCGAGCTGCATTGGGGGGCCTTATCAGGTGGGCTGTGTGAGGCCCCCACAATTTTTAATGGTGGTCCCTGTCTGCAGGCATTACAAGAACATGAGGTAAAGAGAAATCTTCCCAATGGGGTCCAGACAGATATATGAACCTGGCATAATTGTTATCTCTTCCCCACTGCATCCAAAACCTCCAAAAATGTGGTGTTCATTATTTTTTTACATTGATGTTCATTATTCTAAGCTTGATGTTATTGCAAAGTGTCAAGAATGTCATTGGTGCTTTAAAGGCATGCTGACCCTGAGAGCCAGGACCTTTTGGAATAAAGAAATGGAACTCAAAGGAGCAAAGTTAAAGATTTGTATTTATTTCCTCCAAGGTGGACTGAAACCACCAAAACTCAGTCAGGAATTATGGCAGAGAGATCTTATTGCTGAAGTATCCTTATTCCATAAGAAGACATGGGCTGACATAGCCCACCGAGCTTCACCTATAGATAAAATTCTACTTTTGAGAATTGACCCATCAGCCCTCACCTACCCGAACACTTAGCACTATTAATGTATATCATACCTGTAACATGTTAAATGTTTGGGGCTGAAAGAAAATACACAAGAGGGCAGTATTTCACTGGCGAATTTCAGGGATCACAGCAATCCTTCAAACAAACTAAGCACATAAACTAGAGAGAAAAAGTTTTAAGGGTTCAGTTGCAGAATTGTGAAGAGTATGAAGGCCACTTGACTTCTAATTCTGAAAGCAGGAGCGCAAGAATGGTGTGTTGATCTGAATGCCTGACATTGGGAATACTCTTTAAACCTCTGAAAATTCTAAATGTTTCAATGAATTGCAGTGTATGGGTATTTTTGCTCTTCATAGTTCATATAGAAGCTCTGTTACATTCGAGCCTGCCTGGTGACATTACTCCGATCATCCATTTATCCATTTATCTGTAAACGCTATTCATTATTTGTGCCAGTCGGAGAGGAGTTCTCCCTTGGCTATGCCTTGCAGGCTTATTTTCTGTCTCGGTCACCAATATGTAGGTCACATTTCTTTTTCTAACAGATGCGGCCTGACACGTACATGAGAAGTGCTCTTGTCCAGAAAAGCACAGTGTTACCGCTGATGGAGGTAATGCAAGAGCTAGAAGACAAAGGTCTTCTGTGTATGTGTCTGTCCGAATCTTCAAAAAAAATTCTTCTGCTGCATTTGTCTAAAGCAGCCTTTCTTAACTTTTTTAACATAGCGGAACCCTTGAAATATTTTTCATGTCTTAGGTAATCCCTTCTAAAATGATTACAGTTATGCATAAAACAATAAAGAATGTAGTGTACTTAGCATATTTGACGCCCAGAACAGATTTTTAACACCCTCGCTGTTTAAGAAAAAAATGTTTTAGTAACAATCCTGAAATGGAACCAGTAATATTAATGGTCAGAAAAGCAACAACAATGGTGAAAACTGTAGTGGCCCATAGATTGGTCAGTGGGAAAATGCAAATTGCTAAGTGCCATTAGTGGCCAATAGGAGAATGACCCCTTATATTGATGGTCTGTAGGAGAAGAACACTCATTACATTGCTGACCAGTGGGAAGACTGCCCTCTTTACAGACAGATAAAAAGATAATTATTAGCAGCCTCTGGAAGAACCCTGGTCTAAAGCTTTGCTGTGGGCAACAAGCTATGTCATAAGAACTGTCAGTGAGCAAATGCAATATTTTCTTACAGGGAGGCTTTAAAAAAAAGGTGTTTCAAATACAGTATTAAATACAGTATTTAAATAGGGCACAATAGGGTTTTTTTAACAGCTGGTACTCTGTCAGCATCTTTCTTTTTCTGTGTCAGAGTCCTGCTTCCTGTCACCCTTTGGGTTTTCTGAGTGTAGCACTGACCCCCGAAGGAGCTGCTGGTTTGATTTGGGCCTGCACTCTACCAATAAACCCCTCTAATTTGGCTCAATCCCCTGGGCACAGCTGTGATGCAATGCAATACAATACAATGTAAGACAGTAGAAAATACCTGTATTGTAACCCCAGGATCCACTGACTGCACCTGGTGGGAGAAAACAATACGCCACAAAAACTGGATACTTAACGAGAGATATATTTTACTGTAGAATATGCAAAAGAGTGATTACAGTAATTGTGCTGTCATCCCAACATAAGACAGCAGCACAATAGATTTCAATATAAACAATTTGAACAAACAGTATACACATATATCTATACCTGGGAGCTCCCCCTACTTTATAAGCTATGCGTGAGATCTCACTTAAAGTACTTAGTCCTGGGTCTTCTTTTCTTCGCTAGCTAAAGTGGCTCCTTGTGATTTTTAATCCACAGTTTTGGTAAGTTAAATTGAAGTGAAAATGCTCCTGGTGTAACTGTAACAACTATTTTAACATTGCTTGGGACATCAAGGTAGATAGGCCTGCTCCTTCAAGGAACTATAATTTCCAGTGAGGCCTGTATATGAGTCTAACTGCGTGTAAGATTTAACAAACTGTGGGCCGTGACCCGCTCACCCACTGGATAAAGGCTCTGTGTGGTAACTTTAGCCCGGTGACTTCAACTTGCTTCTCCGTCAGCTGGGCCAATCGCTCTGTTCAGCTCCGCTGGGTGAATCCGGTCCTCCGATGCTCGGATGAGTGTCTCTGGGTAATATATCAAAGAAAATTACCACGCTAAACAAGCAAAAATGACAATAAATTACAAGCAGCAACCACTAGGTGTTACACACACACTAAATAGTACAAGGAAGAAAAATTGGAGTTGCGCTAAAAAATATGGAAACAAAAATAATAATAATAAGTGATGACCAAATGGTGATAGTACCATATGCAAGAAAATATTGTGTGAATCTAAAGTCCAGATGTGCTCAAAAAATTAGTGAAAATCAAAAGAGTATAAGTGGAAGACCAGAGAAACGTTAAAGTGTTCTTGATGGGCAGTTGTATGAAAAGAGGTTGTTTACTCTGCTACAAAACTGTAATGTGATAAACAGTGGAGGCTTACCAGAAGGCAAGCATAACGTGCTTGCGGCTACAACCCAGCCAGGGCCTTTGGGGGTCCACAGTAGGTTGATACAGCAGGAAGAAGGGTTATGAGGTTGTGGGTAGCTCCAGGTGTATCAGCAGTTGGTTGCCAAAAAAATTATTAAATAAACATAGTGAAGTACGTCACACCAGCATATTGAAAAATAATGATAAAATGATATATGAGGATGTCCTAAATAGTGACTTGAAATAACACCACCACCGTGTCACCAAATAAATTAAAGGCTTACCAGAAGCCAGATAGGTATCGCATGGGAGAGAGAGCCTTGATTCAAAAAAGCAGTGAAGCAGCTGTTAGGGTGTATTATAGATCTTCCGGATGTCAGCAGTGCACCGAAAATAAATGGATAGCCCACACAGTGAAGTATGCTTAACAAGTCTTCAGGATTTAATAAAAAATGCACCTACATGTGATAAAAAAAGATAAACATAGAGATATAGCAGCCGGCCGGCTTACACGAACGCCCGTGTCTCTCGGAACGTCTCGTCACTAGAACGTCAGCACGTCACCTTCCCGACGTACGTTTCGTCATAAGAAATTGACATCGTCTGGGGCGAATGACGAAATGTATGTCGGGAAGGTGACGTGCTGACGTTCTAGTGACGAGACGTTCCGAGAGACACGGGCGTTCGTGTAAGCCGGCCGGCTGCTATATCTCTATGTTTATCTTTTTTTATCACATGTAAGTGCATTTTTTATTAAATCCTGAAGACTTGTTAAGCATACTTCACTATGTGGGCTATCCATTTATTTTCGGTGCACTGCTGACATCCGGAAGATCTATAATACACCCTGATAACAGCTGCTTCACTGCTTTTTTGAATCAAGGCTCTCTCTCCCATGCGATACCTATCTGGCTTCTGGTAAGCCTTTAATTTATTTGGTGACACGGTGGTGGTGTTATTTCAAGTCACTATTTAGGACATCCTCATATATCATTTTATCACTATTTTTCAATATGCTGGTGTGACGTACTTCACTATGTTTATTTAATAATTTTTTTGGCAACCAACTGCTGATACACCTGGAGCTACCCACAACCTCATAACCCTTCTTCCTGCTGTATCAACCTACTGTGGACCCCCAAAGGCCCTGGCTGGGTTGTAGCCGCAAGCACGTTATGCTTGCCTTCTGGTAAGCCTCCACTGTTTATCACATTACAGTTTTGTAGCAGAGTAAACAACCTCTTTTCATACAACTGCCCATCAAGGACACGTTAACGTTTCTCTGGTCTTCCACTTATACTCTTTTGATTTTCACTAATTTTTTGAGCACATCTGGACTTTAGATTCACACAATATTTTCTTGCAGAGTGTCTCTGGGTCTCTGCAATCTGGCCACTGTCTCCCCACAGGTCCTCTCAGGCAGGCCACACAATTCCAAGAGAACTAAAATGGCTGCTCCAGCTCCTTTTATCTCCTACCCAGCATGCACTGCTCAAGAAGGTGTTCCTGGGTAGCTGATCAAACCCCCTACTGAAAAAGGTCAGCCTCCTCCTCCTTTACAACAGTCACTTCCTCTCTCTTGTGCTTCTTTCAGGAAAACAATAAATAACTGCACTCCCAGTATTTGACCACTAGATGGCTCCAAATACCAATCTATAACAATCCTGAAATATCATTACACAATATTAGCACAAGATTTAAAGGCAAAAATACCCCCGCTACATGAGTTAGAAACCTTACTCAAAGAGACATTTGTTTGATGAACTTTATTGAACCAATTCCCTACTGGCTTCCTGGACCCAAACACGAGAGGACAGAAATATAGAAATATTAGTGACCTATGGCTGGAAATACTAGCTGCTGATCATTCTGCTGATCCTCAGGCCCCATACACGTGACCAAGCTTCTCGGCAGAATCCAGGGAGACATATTCTGCCGAGGTTCTCGGTCGTGTGTACAATTCCGACGAGCGTCCCGTCGGGAAGCTCGTCGAGCCAAAAAAGAGAGCACACTCTCTTTTTCCTCGTTGTTCAATGAGGACTTTGGCTCGACTAGCTTTTTCGACCGCTCATCGGGAACCTCGTCGGGCGGAACGATGGGTTTAGCCGACGAGGTTCTCGGACGTGTGTACGCGGCCTCAGTCTTCATTACTTTGAGTTACTGACCAAGAAAAAGTATGCAACAGGTGATGTCAGACTTCCTGCATGCATGTTGCTTGTTTGGCGAATAAGTTATTGAATAGATTTAATCAACATGACAGCCATGCAGCTAGAATCTTCAGAAAGGTCAGCAATTGCAGCCTGCATGTATCTTTTGACAAGAATTTTCCTTTACTCATTAGAACATTTTGGGGTTTTGAAGATATAACCATGTGCCTGGCAATCACTGTTATGTTTTTTTTTAGCTATACCAATACTATGTATGTCAAGGCCTACTTATTCAAATTGAATCCAGTCAGGCAACAAAGTTGTTGACAGATGTAAAGGAGATTGTTCAATCAAGTTGTAATATGAATGGTCAGCATTGGATTTACAAACAACCAGTGCTTAATTTAGACCTTGGGGGGAAGGGGGGCACTGAAAAGTTCGGGGGCACTGAAAAGTTTGGGGACCCCTCAAGATAAAAATTAAATTAAATGACAAAAAAGTGAACTGAACTTTATGATAAACCGCATCTGTTCTAAAAATATATACAGACATACCCCGCTTTAAGTACACTCACTTTACATACACTCGCGAGTAAGTACATGCCCGCAAGTGTATGTAAAGTGCCTTACAAGTAATGTACAGACATTTTGCAGCCGCAGTAGAAGGAGCTGAAGCTCCGAAAGCATAGCCCGTCCTGTTACAGTGTGCCCCTGACACCCCCACTACAGCCCCTGAGACTTCAACTACAGCTCCTGACACCCCACTACACCCTAGAAGTGAAAAAAGGTATTGTTTCACTTTAAGTACATTTTCGTTTTACATGCATGCTCTGGTCACATTGTGTACTTAAAAGTGGGGTATGCCTGTATAAGGTTCCAAAGAAGACGCTTTTATTTAATTTTTATTGACTGTAAGAATACATATTATTCAGGTAATTGGAACTGGGAAGTCATACATCAGTTATGCATCACACTACAATATTTACAAAAAGTCTTTCTTTATGCAGTTAGCATTTGCAAAATATTTACCGGTAACTAACTCATCAAAGACACTGCTCCTGACAGCCAGTAGGCACAGGACACTTAGGCCTCGTACACACGATCGGACATATCCGATGAAAATGGTCCGCGGACCATTTCCATCGGATATGTCCGATCTGGAGTTTGATCCGATGGCGTGTACACACCATCGGATCAAATTCCCCGCCGGCGGACGGCGCGGTGACGCGGCGGTGACGTTGACGCCGCCACGTCACCGCACCAGGAAGTAAAACACTTCCGCGCATGTGCCGAATCCATTCGGCGGCGGCGCGGCGGCGGTGCGCGATGACATGTCTGCTGGTAAGTGTACTAACCAGCAGACATGTCGGGCGGACAGATTCCCACCGGATAGATTTCAAAGCATGCTTTGAAATCTGTCGGGTGGACAAATCTGTCCGCTAGCCCATACACACGATTGGAGATGTCTGCTGAAACGTTCCATCGGACCGTTTTCAGCGGACATATCCCCTCGTGTGTACGAGGCCTTAGTCTTTCATGGGTCATCGTGGTTCTCAGATAATTCTTTATCAGTGGCAATTTGCTAGTTTTATATTTATTTCTTTTTTTTTTTTTATAAAGGAACTCTGGGGCCCCCTTTATCGATGGGGCCCCGGGCAATTGTCCCTTTTTGCCCCCTTCTAAATTCAGCACTGCAAACAACCATGTGGTGGAAGTGTCTACCTTGTGGGGCATAAACTGCATGGATTGTTACAAACAGTGTTGGTAAATCCAAACGAGATTGTACAATTAGATTGTTACCTGAATGATGACCTGTAGTCCAATTTAATTATGTTAAATTTGTATTTTGGGATACAAAAGACTTTCTTTTTGTACAAATGAATGAAATGAAATATGAGAAAAATAACTTTTCTTGTTGACTAAATTGATAAATATGAAATCTGTCTAATTATCCCAAATTAATGACTAGCCCTAGATAATCCCTAACCTACATCCAAACCACTGACTGCATCTGAACACAGTTCTTTATTCACATGGTTCAGTCCTACTGAGCTATGGCTTGCTGTAGAGAAGGCATGCTCACACAGTGGTCCTAATGTTAGACATAAGCTTTTGGATCTAAACAAATTACAGGCAGACAGTCTGTAGGTCGCGGAAACAGGAACTGAACTTTTTTTATTACTTCTTGTACATAGACAAAACATGAACTAGCAAACGTAACACTGCCATCTAGTGATCATATAATGTAATAGGCACACAGCAATGACATTTAGTAGATGTTGCTCATATAATACAAACCTTGTATGCTAACACCTCCACTCAACAACTACTATCTATGTCAATCCCATTTCTGATCTAAGATCAACAAATCTGTTTCTAGCTAGTGGTTTTGTCAAAACATCAGCAATCATTTTTTCCATTTCACAATACACAAGTTCAATCACTTTCTGATCAACTAAGTCATGAATGTAATGATGTCTGACATCGATGTGCTTGGTTCTTCCATTAATCTTCTCACTTGTTGCAAGCTTAATGCAACCCTGATTATCCTCAAATAAGACGGTAGGTTCTGATGTTGCTTCTCCAAGATCCTTGAGTAATTGTTGTAACCACACAACTTCTTGACTGGCATAAGCTGCAGATATATATTCAGCTTCTGTAGAAGACAATGCCACTGACATCTGTTTCTTGCTGGACCATGATATAGGACTGTCTCCCAATTTAAAGTAACCACTTGTGGATTTGCGTGTGCTATGATCACCTGCCCAATCGGAGTCCACATATCCCACGAGGTTTAAATCACCACTTGCTGACAGTTTCAAATTTAAGTCTTTTGTCTGTTTCAGATATCTCATAACTCTTTTGATCGCATTCCAATCTCTTAGACGTGGTTTATCAACTCGCCTGCAAAGAAGAGACATGCTGGCTGCAATGTCTGGACGTGTAGTGGTTGCAATGTAGAGAAGTGCCCCCACTGCTTGTCTGTATTGTTCATTGGATGTGAGAAGATCATCTTCTCCTTCTAACTTTGGATAGGCTGTGTCCATAGGTGTGCTTGCTCCTTTCGCCTCTGTCATGTTGAATTGCTGAAGAATAGATTCAATTTTTGCGCTCTGATTCAACAGGAAACTTCCATCTTTCTCACGCTGGATGTCAATTCCAAGATAATATGTCACTTCACCTAGGTCTTTAGTTTCAAAGTGCTTGTTGAGTACTCCTGTTAACTTTGCAATTTCATTGTTATTTTTGTGAGCAATGATCAGGTCATCAACATAAATTAGCAGATACATCCACTCAGTGTCTACTTGTTTAGCGTATAGGCACGGATCAGCTTTGCTTCTTGTAAATCCTTCATTTAGTAGAACTTGATTAATCTTCAGGTTCCATGCTCGAGCTGATTGTTTAAGGCCATAAAGAGATTTATTCAACTTGCAGACAAGATGCTCTTGTCCCTTTTTCAAATATCCTTCTG
Source organism: Rana kukunoris (assembly GCA_029574335.1). Taxonomy (NCBI): domain Eukaryota; kingdom Metazoa; phylum Chordata; class Amphibia; order Anura; family Ranidae; genus Rana; species Rana kukunoris. Next base: position 133,115,419 of record CM056057.1, on the reverse strand, counting down.
GCTGTGACATGTAAATTTCTTCTTCAATATCACCATTAAGAAAAGCTGTCTTAATATCGTGATGTTTCATAATCATTGTACGCATGGCAGCCACTGTCATTAGTGTTCTGAAAGTACTTTGTTTAGCAACTGGAGCAAAAGTAGCATCATAGTCCTCACCGAACTTCTGTGAGTAACCTTTAGCAACCAGCCTTGCCTTGTACCGACAGACTTTCCCTTCAGAGTTACATTTGGTTTTAAAAACCCATTTACATCCTATGGCATGTTTACCTTGAGGTAGCTCTGAAAGTGTCCATGTCTGGAGATCTTCGAGTGATGTCATTTCTTCATCAGCGGCTTTATTCCATACTTGTTTCTCATGCATTGGCAGTTTCTGCATCTCTTTCCATGAACCTGGTTCAGTTTGAACAGCTCTGCGAGCTATGTAAGATAAACGTTCAGCTGGAACACCTTTATTGATTCTGGTTGATTTTCTGACTGAAGGTATTTCTGGTTCAGATTCAGGTTTTGATTCTTCTGCAGTAATTTCTATTTCTGTATCACTTTCCTTATTTTCTTGAGTGACTGATGTTGATTCTTTCTCAGTTTGAATAGTTTGTGTCTGTTGTTCAAACTTTGAGCACATAGAGGTTTCATCAATAATCACACTTCTGCTGACTGTTACCTTGTTTGTGTCTTGATGTAAAATCCTGTATCCTTTTTGAGATTCACTGTACCCCACAAGTACACCTTCTTTTGCACATGCATCCCACTTTGTACGTTTTTCTTTTGGAATGTGTACATAGGCTTTACTTCCAAAAATTCTGATGTGTCTTAAATCTGGTTTCCTTTTGTTCCATAGTTCATATGGAGTTTTTGTTGTTGCTTTTCCCGGCAAACGATTTTGAAGATAACATGCAGTTGTGATATCTGGAGAGATAGGACAGTATAGAAAGCCATCTCCTATTCCCACTGATTTCATGAGTTGTCCATTAGCTGTAGTTATCCCTTCTGTTTTGCTTTCATCAAGCTGAGCGAAGAAACTTCGGTTATTTGTCATGTGACTTGTAGCGCCTGAGTCCACACACCATGGTCGCACAGCGGTGACACCATTTTTGGATCCGAATGCATATTCCTTTGTTTCTATGACATTCTTAGCTTGTTGGAATGCACTTTGTTTTTGCATTCTAGCTTTCCAGATTCTACAATCTGCTTTTAGATGTCCTGGTTTCTTGCACACAAAGCATTCCCGCTTTTCTAGCTGCACGTTACTGTGTTTATTTTTGTATCTTGTCTTTAAAGCCGTCTCTGAACACACACTCACAGTACTCATGCTTTCAGTTTTGCGCTTGTATTCATCCACAAGCTTGCCTTTAACATATTCCAGTGTCAGATCATCATCTGGACGTGCATCTAGTGCTGTGACAAGTGTCTCATAACTTTCAGGAAGTCCACTTAATAATAGCGCTGCAACATGAAAATCCTTTATCTCTTCTCCAATCCCTCGCAGTCTCTCCACCATCTCTAAGGTCTGTCTTATATAGTCCTGCATGTCCTGGTCTTTCTGTAGCTTAGTCTGATAGAGCTTTCTGATTAAATACAGTTTATTGCTGAGATTAACTCTTTCATGTGCTTTCTGTAACTCTTCCCACATGTCTTTAGCAGTTTGACAGTTACATATATGTATGATTTGATCATCATCTATGCACAGGGAGATTGTGCTTTGCGCCTTCTGATCTCTGTCTAACCACTCCTCTGTGGGCTGTGCAGGTCTTTGTTCATTTATGCATTTCCACGTACCTTCTCTTATAAGCAGCATTTTCATCTTGAATTTCCAAGATTGGTAGTTCTGATTTGTCAGATTTGCAATGGAAAACTTTGCTGAGGGGATGGCAGCTGCCATTACTGCTGTTTGTCTTTCTGTTGCTGTCTTCTGCACTGAATTGCTCTAGCTCACTGTATCTGGCTATATCCAGGGGTGATCTGTATTATATCCTGGGCTTCTGTAACATGCTCTGGGCCCATAACCTGTTAGACATAAACTTTTGGAGCTAAACAAATTACAGGCAGACAGTCTGTAGGTCGTGGAAACAGGAACTGAACTTTTTTTATTACTTCTTGTACATAGACAAAACATGAACTAGCAAACGTAACACTGCCATCTAGTGATCATATAATGTAATAGGCACACAGCAATGACATTTAGTAGATGTTGCTCATATAATACAAACCTTGTATGCTAACACCTAATGTTTTTTATGTTTTGTGTACATGCCCCGATATTGCTGTCATGGACAGTGCCAGGTGAGGTGATAGTCTTGGGAGATTTAGCACAGGAGAGGGTGCAAGAAGAGCAGGACTTTCAATCAGGGGCAGACTGACAACTCATGGGGCCCCCGGGCAATAGGAGAATATGGGGCCCCCGGGCAACAGATTATGGGGCCACACAATATACACACACACACAGACAGGTCAATGATACCAAACACATTCCCCTTGGTGTACCTTCAGTGGGGAGCCACTGCTGGGGGCCGTGAGGCCAGTGGCCTTTCCAAGAAGGCTGTGTCTTGATGAGCAGGGGCGGACTGACAACTCATGGGGCCCCCAGGCAATAGGAGATTATTGGGCCCCCGGGCAATAGGAGATTATGGGGCCCCCGGGGCAATAGGAGATTATGGGGCCCCCGAGCAATAGGAGATTATGGGGCCCCCAGGCAATAGGAGATTATGGGGCCCCCAGGCAATAGATTATGGGGCCCCCAGGCAATAGAAGATTATGGGGCCCCCAGGCAATAGGAGATTATGGAGTCCCTAGGCAATTGGAGATTATGGGGCCCCCAGGCAATAGGAGATTATGGGGTCCCCAGGCAAAAGGAGATTATGGGGCCACACAGAATTAGGGTTGTCCCGATACCGATACCAGTATTGGTATTGGGACCAATACCGAGTATTTGCGGGAGTACTTGTACTCCCGCAAATACCCCCGATACCCAAATAGAATACTTGACCTGGCTGCCCATACCCCCCCCCCCCGCCGCTGCAATGAAAGCCGCCGTCCGCCGCAACGAAAGCCGCCGCCGCATGGTTAAAGCGTGCGGGAACATCACAGCTTTAAATTGAATAGTTGTAGTGTTCCCGCAGCGTATAGACAGACACTCCCCCTTGCTCGGGATTGGATGGGTGATCGTGATCTGTCCAATCCCAAGCAAGGGGGAGTGTCTGTCTATACGCGGCCAGGAAAACAGCTATTCAAATGAAAGCTGTGATGTTCCCCGGGCGGCGGCGGCGGCTGCTAGGTATGGGGTACATGGATGGAGGGACATGGATGGAGGGACATGGATGCAGGCACATGGATGCAGGCACATGGATGGAGGGACATGGATAGAGTGACATGGATGCAGGGACATGGATGCAGGGACATGGATGCAGGGACATGGATGGAGGGACATGGATGGAGGGACATGAATGCAGGGACATGGATGCGGGGACATGGATGCAGGGACATGGATGCAGGGACATGGATGGAGGCACATGGATGGAGGGACATGGATGGAGGGACATGGATGCGGGGACATGGATGGAGGGACATGGACGCGGGGACATGGATGGAGGGACATGGACGCGGGGACATGGATGGAGGGACATGGCTGCAGGGACATGGATGCAGGGACATGGATGCAGGGACATGGATGCAGGGACATGGATGCAGGCACATGGATGGAGGGACATGGATGGAGGGACATGGATGGAGGGACATGAATGGAGGGACATGGATGCAGGGACATGGATGCGGGGACATGGATGCAGGGACATGGATGGAGGCACATGGATGGAGGGACATGGATGGAGGGACATGGATGCGGGGACATGGATGGAGGGACATGGACGCGGGGACATGGATGGAGGGACATGGACGCGGGGACATGGATGGAGGGACATGGCTGCAGGGACATGGATGGAGGGACATGGATGGAGGGACATGGATGGAGGGACATGGATGGAGGGACATTGCTGCAGGGACATGGATGCAGGGACATGGATGCAGGGACATGAATGGAGGGACATGGATGGAGGGACATGGATGCAGGGAGATGGATGGAGGGACATGGATGCGGGGACATGGATGGAGAAACATGGATGGAGGGACATGGCTGCAGGGACATTGCTGCAGGGACATTGCTGCAGGGACATGGATGGAGGGACATGGATGGAGGGACATGGATGCAGGGACATGGATGCAGGGACATGGATGCAGGGACATGGATGGAGGGACATGGATGGAGGGACATGGATGGAGGGACATGGATGCGGGGACATGGCTGCATTAGTGTGGGGGACATGGCTGCATTAGTGTGGGGGACATGGCTGCATTAGTGTGGGGGACATGGCTGCATTAGTGTGGGGGACATGGCTGCATTTGGGGACACATTTAAAAAAAAAGTATCGGTATTCGGTATCGGCGAGTACATGAAAAAAAGTATCGGTACTTGTACTCGGTCCTAAAAAAGTGGTATCGGGACAACCCTACACAGATTACACACACAAAGACAGTATACATACACAGTATTCACACACAGACACTGAAAAGGTACTGGAGAGGCGGAGCAGCTATAATCTTGGGATTTTTAGACCAAAAGGATGTCGGTAAGGGACATCTCAGGGACAAATGTAAAAAAACATAGATTTTCACATACTGTCCCTGGTTTTCTGGTTTTACTGAGGCTGGCAACCCTGTTGGGTATACCTCCCAACTTTTAAAGGATCCACTGCGGGACAGTTGTTGAGCGGGGGGGGGGGGTCACAGTTGTTGAGCGGGGGGGTGGTCGAAGTTGTTGAGCGGGGGGTCAGGGGGTGCCGCAGGTCACAGTTGTTGAGCGGAGAGTTGGGTGGTATGCTGTTGGGGCACCCTAGTGGCATGGGGCCCTCGGGCACTGTCCGAGTGCTCGAAATGTCAGTCGGCCCCTGCTTGCAATTCATGCTGCAGAATTAGTTCACAGCTCATGTTGAGGTGAGAGGGGGCACTTTGACCTTGGGTTCTAAAGGATCTTGTTCCACTACTGGTCTTGGCAACCTTGTACACATAGGTGTATTCTTCAGTCAGGTCAGGAAAACATTCAGATATCAGTGCTGGAAGGAGAAATTAAATTGCAGAAAAATGGACATAAACCAAATATGTTGAGTAAGTCATACTATGCTTTATTTTATAGAATCCTTTACTGCTGACCACAAGCCTCTCCTAGGAGAGTCCCCAGAGGTGCGAGGTTTCTTCCTGGGCTGTGGGTTTAATAGTGCAGGTAAGTGATAATGAGGAGCCCCCAGGTTTGGTTCTGCAGGACAAATGCACATGGCACTCTTAGCCCCAGTCAGTCTTGCTGGTATGTAATCCCCAAAGTTGCCACACACAGTAACTATACTCACCCATATTAATTTGCTGCACCAAGTATTACAGACAGTTCAAAGTTCTGGTGGCAGTGAAGCTGAACTTATCCATCATTTCTCTTTCCTGCATTTAGACTGACGCACATGGGTAAGCAAAAGGCTGATTTCTTTCTTTTATTTTTTTTATATATATATATATATAGAGGGGAAAAATATATTTTGATTAAATGATCAATAGAGAGAAAGCCAACATGTTTTGGGGTTTTGACAACAGGGATTGTGTATTGTATAATCTGTGAATGTGAAGACCCAACTTCCACCTACTGATGGGATTGATTTCTGGTATTTCTGAGTATCCTAAACTAATCAAAGCAAAATAGCTTGATCAAGTGGATGGTTTTTGACAACACTTTGACAATAATAGAAAATTGAGTTTTTGTTTGAAGCTTTTATTGCTGTCTGTGTCCCCGTTGGGGGGGTTCCCCTTATGTCCTTTTAGGGTGACACCCTTTCCAACTTGACTCAAACGTTGTAACTGAGGCATGAAGTGAGGATAAATCTCCTTAATGGTGGCACAGACTAGAATATGTTAATTAAAAAATAATCCTTCCACACACTAGCCAAAAAAAGTTTTTTAGCTGAAGTTTGGACCTCCTTCTGAAAATAGTTGCATGTACCTGGGAGTAATATTTTCAGTCACAGACCTGTAACCAAGTATGCAAAGGAGTTCTAAATTTGACGGCTGCGTACTTGTTTCGGGTGAGTGATTCCAAAAGTATTTGCATCAGAGACAGCCTGACAGCTAGCATTTTCAGATGGAGGTTGACAATGGCATATGAGGGTTTACTGCTGAAGTTTTGTACATCTGAGTTTGATCAGAAAAATCAGAAAAATGCTGTAAAAAGGTTTTTCAGTGGGTATTAAGCTCAAGTCGACTATTTGCTCTTTTTGTACTTTTTTAACCCCATTATATTACTAAATATCTCAGGCCTGGGTTCACACTGCTTTTTGCAGAAACGCACTACAGTTCATTTACATTGTTTCCTATGGGACACGTTCACATCCATGATTTTATTTTCAGCTGCTGCGTATTTGGAAAGGGCAAGGAGTTTTTAACACAAAATGGTGCTATTTTTTTGGTTCAATATACATCAATGGAGAAGCTGCTGAAAAGCATGTAATGTGTTTTTGAGGCAATTTGTGTTTTTTAATCTGCCCAACAACAAAAAAATGTAAAATGCAAATTTTTATTTTTTTAAGGCTATTAATCGAAACAATAATCGACCAACTAATCGATTATGAAAATAATCGTTAGTTGCAGCCCTAGTCCAAAGTACCAATCATTGAGGCAATACATTTCCCAGCTACACCTGGGGTCTTTACTTGTAGCTCCCTCCTGCACTGAACTAGTTTTACCTGCAGCATGGCTTATAGCTACTAAGTACAAAATGGCACATACAGCATCTGATTGGTTGATATCAGCAATGCAGTTCCTGTAAATCGGCCACATTCTGCACAATGCTGCTTACCATATTTTCTTCTAGAAGTGCCCTTGAATCAGTTTCTCGGAAATCCTGTTAGGATGGATTTTCTCTGACAGCTCCTGTGGTCTCCACAGGTATGATGCTGGGCGGTGGATGCGGGAAGGAGCTGGCGCACTGGATAATTCATGGTCGCCCAGAGAAGGATATGTACGGCTACGACATCAGGTGGGACATGTCATCTCCGCAGGGCTCATGCATCTTACAGGAGAACAATTGTGCAACAATGCATGATTGCTTAAAAGAATAGTTCTCCTGTTCTTAAAGTGGACCTAGCATCAGACATTTTTTTGTTTCATGTTATGTTTATGTGTGCTTAATAATGTGTAAGTGAAAGACTTCCATGTATTTGTCACCCTTCACAGCACTCGCACTGACATTGTTTTTATCTGTTGTTCTCTCCAGGAGAATGGCATCATCTTTCTTATGGCATATTCAGGGGTGAAATTCCTGGACTGGCATGGTGGCTCAGAAATGACACAGTCCTTTAAATCTGGGTGACTTTTCACTCTTTGTGATCACAAAGATCTGACATAGATCAGCCCCTGCTGCTGCCTCACTCTTTGTAACTTGACAAGAAGTTACTATGTTACTATCTGATCAGTGGGTAAGAGGAGAATGTGGAAATGCTTTCTCCTCCCTGCAGCAGAGGAGTGCTTTAAGTTAATCCTAAAGTATACAAATGGGCTCCAAACCACAAAATCTGAGTTGTTCGTAATACAGTCACCTATAAACAACTAACACGTTTCAGGGACAACAAAACTTCCCCTTCATCAGGGTTCTGTCACACCAGCATGACTAGGCCTCACTCTGAATAAGTCCCAGTGTCTTTATTTGATAGCCCTTTGTAGGCCAGGGCCTGCAGTACCCCTTTGTGGCAACAACAGATTCAATTGAGAAGATTAAATATAGATGGACTACTGATCCCAGTAAGTCCGATCACAAATCCTGCCCATCCTCCTGGCTGCAGCGACTTGACACAAACTCCCACAGTCTCTCCCTCTGGCTCCACATCCTTGCAGCTTCACTGCCGGAGTCCCTACTGCGCATGTGCGAGGATCGTGGAGTGCCGTCGCTGGTCCTTGCTCTCTCCCGGGAACAGTGTTTCCCAGAAGACGGGGGGGGGGGGGGTGATGTGACGAGGCTGGACTCCAACGGGAGTCAGAATCCGGAAGTGGTGCAAATACCTGCACCCCCTCCCCCCTGAAAAAGGTGTCAACTGATCAGAATTCAAATCATTATGAAAATTTTGAATTGGTTAGAGAATTTATAAACAAAACAAAATTAAACGAAATGAAAGTAAACCAATTCCGAAATGAATCAACAAAACAAAAACACAACGAATCTACCTGAAACAAAACAAAATGGCATTTTCAGTTCTGCATATGTCTAGCATACATTTTGAATTAGGGCTGTGCAAATTAACTTTTAATTGATCGATTAATCTTTAATTTTTTTATTCCTAATAATGTTATAACTGGGCAGGTCTAACCCAGGAAGAGAGCTTCAGCTTTCTGGCTTTGTGATATTTCTGTGTACTGTTCCTGCATGAGTTGTGCTGTTTACTTGGATGAGATTGGCAAAGAAACATAGTTGCACCCACTAGTTTGAATTTTGCTGGTCACCTCTGTTGCCACACAGACCCCCTGTGTGGTGTAAAGAGCAAAATGGCTAAACATCAGGAGAAAAGGATTGCATATAGGGAAGTTTTTAGATGTACTGAGAATTAAAATTTGTTGGCACATTTGAGGCTACCCCGGGGAAATGCAACTTTCCTTGCTATTATGTTGATCCCATGGCTTTAATACTATTAGTCACTGAACAAGAACACTAATGCAAATCAGGAAAGTAAGGGAAAAGTTGTTGGGTATTATCTGTAGTGGTGTCCTGTAATGATTTCCTTTAATTATTTAATCTTTTTTAACGTAATACTTTAAAACCCAGAAAAGTTGGATTGAGTTACATATAATAATTGCAGCTGCATGTCAGTTAATTACCCCGGAAATCACACTCATCCGTCCCTACACACATTTGGCCCCCGATCTCTTCTTTATTGCACAGCCTTTATTAACGCCCTTCCCCATCGGCTGGACGGTGCTAAGCAATAACCACACAGCACAGTAAAACTTATCATTAAATCTATTTCTTCCCTAGAGAAGCACTGTCTAATTATGTCATAGGCTAATGATGAAGATGAGAGAATTAAATGTGGGAGGTGTAGTCTTTGGATGGATGTCCTTTCCTTATTTGCAATTTTCGCTTATACGCAACACAAGACAATGCTCAGGAATTTCTGACGAGGCCAGAATTCAGGAGATGTGACAGGCAGGGTCATTGATGACTCCCAGAATGCTTTGTACCACCCTTGAATGCCTTTGTTTGGTCTTTGGAAGTCAGCGAAAGCTACAGTCATAAATAATGATAATTACCAATAATGATACTCTGTAGTGCAGTATACTGTATTATAAAGCCTGAGCGCACAGACAAAAGATTCACAAACCAATTTAGAATGAATCACACTGAAAGGTTGATTTTTTTTTTTTTTTTATGGGTTTATATAAAAGGACAAATGTTAAACTGTAGTTTACTTATGTAATCCTTCAAAAAGTCATGGCATTGCTTTTTCCAGTTCAGCTACTGAAATATCAAAATTCTGTCTATAGATTGTGTTTCTATATACCTTCTAAAATTTTAAATCAAGGTTTAAAATGGAATTAGCCGTTCTAAAATCTGATGAAGGTACCAGGCCAAAATTTAGGGTAGGCATCGTCCATGAGGATTGACCAACATTTTTATTTTTGTAAATGTGTTTGTGTTCTGTGCTAAGTGTATGGAAACATGACTTCTTCTATATTTATGTTCCTCAGGAGATTCCATTACTCATTGACCAATCACAACCGCTGGATGCGAGAACGCAGCCACGAGTCTTACGCTAAAAACTACTCTGTCGTTTTTCCGTATGATGAGCCTCTGGCTGGAAGGAATATGAGGAAAGATCCTCTGTATGAGGTAAAGAAAAGAAAGTGATCAAAGAATATATATTGGTTGAGAGCTATTGGGCTTGCAATCTTTACTTGCAGAAGGTACCAAATACTTTTTTGTATGTGGGGTGGGGTAATATCTCCACCTGCAGCATAGACAGAAATTGCTGTCTGTGTTCCTGTTGTACAGTAGTTTTTCCCCTCAATTCTTGTCCAGGGAAACCAATGTCACCTTGATTTTTATGGGGGGACAGAGGGGGATATCTCTCTAATGCAGCCCCAAATGTTTGTATAAACTTGTTGGTGATTCTAACTTTTCTACACCCTATCCAAAACAAACAAAAGAAAAATGTGGATGGATACAAACTTCAAGGGCTCATTCACATTGTTGCATTGTGGTTACCGCAACAAATGCATTCTGGTGGGTTGCAATGCCATTTTATCTAATGCCACCCCAATGTTTGTAACCAATGCACCTCCAATAACTACTGTGCATTGTAATGTGTTGTATCGGAAAAAAAAATTGTACAGGTCTGGTTTGGGGTATGTTAAATGAATGGGCTATGCAACACGCATTAATACACGTCATGACACATGTTAGCCTGCATTTGTTAATGCACCATAATACAGCAGTTATTTCTAAATGGGTTATAAATCACCTGATTAGAGATTTAGAGATATTTCTGTGTTGAATTCCAGCTGGGGCTGTGGCCATTATAAAGGGCTCCCTACAGCCCTGGTGGAATTTTTATTCTATATGGTGGTGATGACAGCATGTGACTCAGCAGATCAGACTCCGGCTTTATCACTTTTGAATAAACAAAGTCGGATTTAATGAAAACAAATTTATTGCTTAGTTGTAATAGTTGCAAAATGTATGTTTATTATGTTTTAATCTATTTTTATACCAGTTGGGCGGCTAAGACAATCCAATGTCTGGTATAGGCCCCATAATTCAGAACAACAAAATCCACTTGGGAACGGGAAAAAACAATGGGACTTTGTGATACCAAAAGAATGTGTGGCACACATGTATCAAGCATAAAAAACAAGTATTTATTAAAAATTGTCAAGTGACCCCTATAGACTACAAATAAGGGGAGATATCTAAAATTGTCAAACACTTTGAGCATAAAAAAAAAAAGCCTAGTAATGGTCCTGATCGCAGGATTCCAGGGGGCTCTGGAACCTTGCGATCAGCACTATTACTATGCTTTTATGAATTTGTCTTTCTATGCTCAAAGTGTTATATAAATTTGTCAATCTCTCCTTATTTGTATTCTATAGGGGTCACTTTTAACAATTTTCAATAAATACTTGTTTTTTTATGCTTAAAGTGTTTGTTAATCCATATTATGAAGTCTATGCCTCTATTAGAGCTTGGCATATCACACAGTACCTGGTCACATGACTTGCGGCCGCTGTACAGCTCCTGACCACAGGAAATGGAGTGATCAGAAAAGTTTTTACCATTTAGAAAGTGGCAGATTACACTGCACAAGCACTGTGATGTTTAATCTGCTTTAAGGGACCAGGATCTGTATTTTAATTTTTTTGGGGCTTAACAAACACTTTAATATACAGTATGTGCCGTACATTCTTTTGGGATTGCAAAGTCCTGTTGTTGTGTCCCCCAGTTCCCTTGTGGATTTTTATTGTCATTATGTTTTATAATGTATCACACGGAACTGAATTAAGCCTCGTACACACGATCGGACTTCCATCAGACAAATCCGTGGATTTTGGTCCGAAGAGCATTGGTCAAGAACTTGTTCTGCATACAGACGGCAGAACTTTTTCATCAAACATACACCAAATCACATGGTTTTTCAGCTCTTTACCGCCACCCTTTGGGCAACTTCTGCTATTGTTGTCTGATCTTTAGCATTGGTTCCGAACATGCAGATTTATTGCCAGACAGTTGGTGAGCATGAACAGCAACAATTGTCTGATGGAGAATACAAATGGTTGGATTATCTGACACAACACGTCCATCAGACAATTATTGTTGTAAAATTGGATCGTGTGTACGGGCCTTTACAATGAATACTTTTAATTCAACTTGAATGTGTAACACATAGGAAACACAATTCTGATCATTGCTTTCCCTCCCTGCTATGCCTATGTTTAGCTCCTTGCATCACAGGAGGTGTGTCAAAATCCGGGTGGCCGGGGCGCAATTGTGACTAGAATTGGCGACCTGGCGCCCGAGGAAGCTTAGGTCTGCAGAAGGCCGCAAAGCCACGGCCTCAATTACTGGCCGGTGCGGCCCGGCACGATCGTGCGGCGGGGAAGGTGGGGACACACTGAGACACAGGATACCCCATCCTGTGTCTCTGTGCGCCCCCACCTCCCCCACCGCACAATTGCATCGGGCCGCGGCTTTGCGGCCTTCTGCAGACCTAAGCTTCCTTCTATGATATGGCGCCATCTTGTGGTGGCCATTGGCATGACAAGTAAACCAGCAATTCTAATGGATCTTCCCCAGTTTTTTCACTGCCATCTCCTTCCCTCTAATTAGAACCCCCAAACATAATATATATTTTTTATTCTAACACCCTAGAGAATAAAATATCTTTGTCCTCAGCATTATAATAACAATACAAACAATTATATTTGACAGTCCGTACAGTAAAGTCTGGACACCGTAGTTGCAGAGGCTTTAAAAAAGACTTGGCAAACCCTGACACCCAACACAAACCTTAAATTTAAATCATAGTTCCCAGTTGTTTGATGAACTGTAATAATCACCAAATCCAACCAAATATTTATTTCTTTATCGTACATCACGGGACACAGAGCGCATAGCCATTACACTTGGGTTATATGGGTACCTTCAGGTGTGGACACTGGTGTAATCAATTTCACAGGAAGTTTCCTCCCTATATAACCCCCTCCCACTGGGAGTGCTTCAGTTTTTTCGCCAGTGTCTTAGGTGTTGGTCACGTCTAGCTGTCCCTCGGAGGTCTCGGGACCCAGGATAGCTAGCCGGATCCGTCCGAAGTGCTTCAAAGCCAAGGTGTACGGTACCCGGGCCCTGCTGGAGTGGGGTTTTTGCCTATAATGCCTCTCCTTGGAGGGCTGGATTCTGGGCTCCAGTGCCTTAGTCTCTTCCAAGAACTAAACGCTACTGATGCCAGGATGCTATATAGGTCCAGGGGTGTGGGTTCCTTAACACAGGACCCCGGTCCCTGAAGGTCCAAGACAATACCCACGGAGATGGGGGAAGGCTGGGCCTCTTGCATTTTGCAATACCCTGCGGCGTGGAGCAGGTAAGAGGGAACCTGCGGGACTTGGTTCGACAGTAGGTATCCCCCTGGGGGTTCTGGGTTGGCTAATGGTATGCTTGTGCATCAGCCACTATCTCCACTATGTCTGTTGAGGCAGGATGGGATGTACTAATGTTTACCCAGATAACATGTAGATATATATATGCTTTTAAAAGATATGTATTTTGCTACTCCCCCCAGATTTGCCTGTTAGCATGATACTGCAGCCCCACGTGTATAGAGAGGAAGTGCTGACAAAACTTCTGTTTCCTAGGAAGCCTAGGGGGACAGCTTCCTCTATGTGTGCACTACAAAGATTAGTGGCTTACCAGGTGTCTGTGTTGCTAGCGCTGGTCCAGGCTTCTCCTCTGCTCTCTGCTTCCTCCATGTTGGTTTCAGCGTGGGGGGGGGGTGCGTGGGGGGGGGCGGGCCAGCAGCGTCAGTCTCAGATAAAGCAAAAAAAGCATTTCCTGGCTGGTCATTCCCTCCTGAGAGCAGTGGAGAGTGAGGACATAGAGAGCGCAGCTGAGCCAGTTCTGGCTAACAGTGACACCCAGTGGTGGTTTGTGGATCTTCAGGTCTGGACTTAAGGCCACACTGACCAGAAAAAAAAAAAGAGATTTTTTTTGCTTAAAGGGACTCCGCCTTAGATCTGGCAGTATCTGAGTCGGGCAACCTTGGACTCCAGCTAACGGGCATTGGTGTGGCAATACTCACAGGACTTTCCTCTGTATTGCCGCCTTCTCAGGCGTATGAAAATTTTGAAAAGATTTTACCATAGCCTGTCCTTATTAATGTTTCACTTCTAGCTACAACAGTTGGGTGTTGGCTGTAGGGGTGTCTCAAGGTTGTGCAATGGCTCCCAAGGGATCAGGACCAGCTAAGGCTGCAAAAGATGCCAAAAAAGTAAAGGGGTCTCCAACGGGGTCAGAGGATTTGGGCCAGGCTCCAGTGGTCCCACCCTCACCAGATAGACCACCGAACAGCATCGTGCAGGAGCCATTGAGGGTGCTAGGGGCAGAGGCGGCCCCCAATCAACCCATTCCCGTTTATGTTACGGAAGAAATGCTAGAATCCACCCTGGGTGGGCTAGAGAAAAGGTTAACTGCTTTGATTGCCCGCTCTTTGCCGGGTGGCAAACGGGCTAGATCCCCGTCACCTAAAACGGTGTGTTCGGATGCAGAGGTCCTCTCTTCGGAGGAATTGGACCCACAGGGGGATCAAGCGGACCTGAGTCCTGACGGGTCAGACATTGAAGATTCCACTATAGATGAAATTTTTTCAGGCTTCTCAAGCAGAGAGTCTGTGGATCCAGTCTCTGACGGATATGGTTCGCACTGCTTTTAAACTTCCAGTGTCAGAACAATTAGCCCCCGCGGTATCCTCTTTAGGTTCCTTGTAGGCACCATTGAGTGGTGCATCTTTCCCGGTTCACCCCCTTCTGGAGAGCGTGATTTTTCAGGATTGGGCTCGACCTGATAGGATTTTTATCCCTCCTAAAAGGTTTACCATTCTCTATCCTATGGAAGAAGAATTTGCAAAGAAATGGGCACTCCCTACCGTGGACGCAGCCATTTCCTGCGTAAATAAATCCCTGACCTGTCCGGTGGAAAATGTCCAGGTGTTTAAAGATCCAGTTGACAAAAAATTGGAGACCCTACTGAAGGCTTCTTTTACCACAGTAGGTGCCGTGGTTCAGCCAGCAGTGGCAGCCATTGGCGTTTGTCAGGCTTTAAAGGATCAGACTAAACAGATATTAAAGGACATACCGGCTCAGCAAGCTCGTGAATTGGCTGACCTCCCAAGAGCTCTCTGCTTTGCAGTAGATGCTATTAAGGACTCCGTTCAACAGGCGTCCCGTTTATCTCTGCTGTTGGTTCATATGCGTCGCCTTTTGTGGCTAAAAAACTGGTCAGCAGAGGCACCCTGCAAAAAGCTTTTAGCAGGATTTCCCTTTCATGGTGGGAGACTATTCGGTGAAGACCTAGATAAATATATCCAGACCATATCAGGTGGTAAAAGTTCTTTCTTGCCCATCAAGAAAAGATCGCGTGGGCCCGCATTTAAGCGAAAGGCCTTTACAGGCTCGGCCCCTTCAACTTTCCGTCAGTATCGACGGCCTCCCGGGCGTTCAGCATTTAATAGCCGCCCACAAGGACAAGCCACGACAGGCAAGAGGCCATGGCCTCGCAAGCCGGTTAAACCAGTCCTCAAGTCAGATTCATGAAGGGGCGCCCCCACTCTCTTGGGTGGGGGGAAGGCTTCGGTTTTTCTCCGAAGTGTGGAGGGCCAGAATTCCTGACTCTTGGGTAAGATCCGTGGTAACCACGGACTACAAGCTAGAGTTTCGGGAGGTCCCCCCTCCTCATCTTCGGGGGTCAAGTCTTCCAAGCGACCCATTAAAGAGGGCCTCTCTTGTAAAAGCATTGGATCGTCTCTGGCTCCAAGGAGTAATTGTAGAAGTACCAACCCAGGAATGGAGTCTGGGATTCTACTCCAACCTTTTCATAATACCAAAGCCCAATGGCGACGTCAGGCCTATCTTGGACCTCAAACGCCTAAATCGCGTTCTAAACATTCAGACCTTTCGTATGGAGTCCATACGTTCGGTGGCAGCCAGCCTACATCAAGACGACTTTCTAGCATCTATAGACATAAAAGATGCGTATCTGCACGTGCCGATCTACCCGGCACATCACAGGTTTCTTCGTTGTATGATAGATCACCACCATTACCAGTTCGTAGTCCTCCCTTTCGGGTTGGCAACAGCTCCGCGGGTATTCACAAAGGTGTTAGCCCCGGTGCTAGCCGTCCTAAGGACAGAAGGCATTTTAGTCTTGGCATACTTGGACGATCTTCTGGTTATCGACAGCTCAGCTTCCAACCTCAATCAGGCAGTAGGTCGCACAGTTCAGCATCTAGAGGAATTCGGGTGGATTGTAAACCTAGAAAAATCGGTATTGAAACCCACAAAGCAGTTGGAATATCTAGGCCTTCGGCTAGATACAGACTGCCAGAGGATAAGTTTACCTCAAGCAAAGATCAGATCAATAGCTCAAGCAGTTCCAGTGATCTTAGGCTAGAAGAGGCCGACTATTCGCCTATGTACGCGACTGCTGGGGAAGATGGTGGCCGCCTTCGAGGCTGTGCCCTACGCCCAGATCCATACCAGATATCTTCAGGCAGCCATTTTGTCTGCGTGGATCAAATCCATTCAGGCGTTAGATCGTCCGTTAGTGCTCTCCCCGAAGGTCCGGCGCAGCCTGTCTTGGTGGCTGGTCTCTCAAAATTTGTCAAAAGGGAAATCCTTTTGCCCCATCACGTGGAAGATAGTATCCACGGAGGCCAGCCTGTTAGGTTGGGGGGGCAGTTCTAGAAGAACAGACCCAGCAAGGGCTGTGGTCGGGGGCAGAAAAAC
Source organism: Rana kukunoris (assembly GCA_029574335.1). NCBI lineage: Eukaryota > Metazoa > Chordata > Amphibia > Anura > Ranidae > Rana > Rana kukunoris. Next base: position 133,098,853 of record CM056057.1, on the reverse strand, counting down.
TGCTTCCCATCAATATCTTGGAGATCAGAGCTGCTCGACTGGCCCTGATCGCCTGGACTCTCCCCCTTCAGGGTCTGCCAGTAAGGATACAGTCCGACAACGCCACTGCGGTGGCATACATAAACCACCAGGGGGGCACGAAGAGCCCAGCAGCCCAAAGAGAAGTAAACCTGATTTTCTCATGGGCCGAAGCCCATGTACCCTGCATCTCGGCGGTGTTCATCCCAGGGATAGACAATTCTCAAGCAGATTTTTTGAGTCGTCAACAGTTGCTCCCGGGGGAATGGTCTCTTCACCCCCAGGTATTCCAAGAGATTTGCCAAAGATTCGGAGTCCCAGATGTGGACATTATGGCAACGAGATCCAACAAAAAATTGGACAAATTCATATCCCGAGCCAGGGATCCCTCGGCCTACGGGACCGATGCGTTGGTTTGCCCTTGGCACCAGTTTTCTCTTCTGTATGCGTTCCCTCCACTGCAGAGGATTCCCCGCCTTCTACGGAGGATCCGGGTGGAGCGCAGGCCTGTGATCCTGGTGGCCCCAGCCTGGCCCAGGAGGGCTTGGTACGCACTCATCTTGAAGATGTCAGTCGGGCGCCGGGGCCGCTCCCCCTGCGCCCAGATCTGCTGTCTCAGGGCCCAATCTGCCATCCTGCTTCACAGCAGCTAAATTTGACGGCTTGGCAGCTGAATCCCTAATTCTTAAGGGCAGAGGCCTCTCAGATCAGGTCATATCTACGTTGATTCAGGCTAGGAAACGGGTCTCCAGAAATATTTATTACAGAGTCTGGAGGACCTATGTGGAGTGGTGCGAGCCTCAAAAATGGCATCCTCGAAAGTTTTTTTGACAGGATCTTGCGATTCCTCCAGGTTGGCGTTGACAAAGGGTTGGCTCTTAGTACTCTAAAGGGGCAGGTGTCGGCTTTATCAATATGGTTTCAAAGACCCTTGGCCACCCATTCGCTTATGAAAACCTTCTTGCAGGGGGTCTTGCATGTGAATCCCCCTATTAGAGCTCCCCTCTGCCCCTGGAATTTAAATCTGGTCTTGTCAGCTTTACAAAGGCAGCCGTTTGAACCTCTGACAGAAATCCCTCTTGTGCTACTAACCCGAAAGTTTGTTTTCTTGGTGGCTATGGCTTCAGCCAGGAGGGTTTCCGAGCTGGCAGCCTTGTCATGCAGGGAGCCATACCTTATTCTGCATAAGGACAGAGTTGTTCTACGGCCTCAACCTTCTTTCCTTCCTAAGGTCATATCCAGTTTTCACTTGAATCAGGACCTAGTCCTACCATCCTTCTTTCCTACTCCCCAGTCCAGAGAGGAAAGACGGCTTCATACTTTGGACGTGGTTCGAGCCATGAGGGTCTATCTCAAGGCTACAGAGAAGATTCGGAAAACAGAGGTGCTTTTTGTTCTTCCGGATGGCCCCAAGAAGGGTCAGCCGGCTGCCAAGTCTTCCTTGGCTAGGTGGATTAAGCAGCTGATTTTTCAGGCCTATGGTCTGAAGCGCGTTCCACCTCCCTTATCAGTTAAAGCCCATTCTACGAGGGCCATGAGTGCCTCCTGGGCGGCACACCATCAGATCTCTATGGCACAGGTTTGCAAGGCGGCAACCTGGTCTTCCGTACATACGTTTACTAAATTTTATAAGTTGGACGTTGCAAAGGGTACGGACGCAGCTTTTGGGCAGGCGGTCCTACGGGCAGCAGTATAGAATCCTCTGGCCCGGTTCACGCCCCCTTGTGTTTCTGTTGGTGGAGCCATGTTTTCTCCTGACAATGTTTTTATTTGGCTATTCTTGGCCTTACGGTTTCCCTCCCTTCATAGAGCATTGCTTTAGGACATCCCAAGTGTAATGGCTATGCGCTCTGTGTCCCGTGATGTACGATAAAGAAAAAAGGATTTTTAATAAACAGCTTACCTGTAAAATCCTTTTCTTGAAGTACATCACGGGACACAGAGCTCCCACCCCTCTTTTGGGGAACATTGTGTAACCTCGGGAGAATTGCTTGCTACAAAACTGAAGCACTCCCAGTGGGAGGGGGTTATATAGGGAGGAAACTTCCTGTGAAATTGATTACACCAGTGTCCACACCTGAAGGTACCCATATAACCCAAGTGTAATGGCTATGCGCTCTGTGTCCCGTGATGTACTTCAAGAAAAGGATTTTACAGGTAAGCTGTTTATTAAAAATCCTTTTTTTACCTAAGTTCCTTTAGTGTGGGAAAGCAGTCTTTATGAAACTTGACATCCTGGAAAGATGTACTGTGTCCCCCCCTTTTTTTTCCTTATACTGAAGGAAAACCAAACGTTACATGAAGCACAATATGGAAAGGTCCTAATGTATTATAAAAGTTGAGAAGGTCCTGCTGTATTATAAAAGCTAAGAATTTTTGTTTTTAGTTGCACAGCTGTGCATGAGAATTGGTCTCATGCAGATCTTGATTTTTGGAATTATTTTATATGTTTCTGGCTGTTAGAGACATGAAAAATCCTATAAATGTTTTTCTTTATCGTACATCACGGGACACAGAGCGCATAGCCATTACATATGGGTTATATGGGTACCTTCAGGTGTGGACACTGGTGTAATCAACTTCACAGGAAGTTCCTCCCTATATAACCCCCTCCCACTGAGAGTGCTTTAGTTTTTTCGCCAGTGTCTTAGGTGTTGGTCACGTCTAGTTGTCCCTCGGAGGTCTCGGGACCCAGGATAGCTAGCCGGATCCGTCCGAAGTGCTTCAAAGCCAAGGTGTACGGTACCCGGGCCCTGCCTGCGTGGGGTGTTGCCTATAATGCCTCTCCTTGGAGGGCTGGATTCTGGGCTCCAGTGCCTTGGTCTCTGCCAGGACTAAACGCTACTGATGCCAGGATGCTATATAGGTCCAGGGGTGTGGGTTCCTTAAACACAGGACCCCGGTCCCTGAAGGTCCGAGACAATACCCACGGAGATGGGGGAAGATTGGGCCTCTTGCAATTTGCAATACCCTGCGGCGTGGAGCAGGTAAGAGGGAACCTGCGGGACTTGGTTCGACAGTAGGTATCCCCCTGGGGGTTCTGGGTTGGCTAACAGTATGCTTGTGCATCAGCCACTATCTCCACTATGTCTGTGTGGGCAGGATGGGATACTAATGTTTACCCAGATAACATGTAGATATATGTATACTTGTGTAAGATATATATTTGCTACTCACCCCAGGTCTGCCTGTTAGCATTGATACTGCAACCCCACATGTTTTAAAAGAGGAAATTGCTGGTAAAAACTCCTGTTTCTTAGGAAGCCCATGGGGACAGCTTCCTCTCTGTGTGTGCACTACAATAAGATTAGTGCTTACCTGGTGTCTGTTGGTGCTGCCTAGCGCTGGTCCATGTTGTTCCTCTGCTCTGCTTCCTCCATGTGGTTTCAGCGTGGGGGGGGTGCGCGCGCGTGCGCGCGTGCACGCCGCCTTTTATAGCGTCGGCGTGCGTCGGGGGGGCGGGCCAGCAGCGTCAGGGTCTGTTTAAAGAGAAAACTTTTTCTCTGGCTGGTCTTTCCCTCCTGGAGGCAGAGGAAGAAAGGATACAGAGCGTGCAGCTGGGTCTTTTGGCCACACAGGGACACCTAGTGGCGGTTTTGTGGATCTTCAGGTCTAGGACTTGGGTCCACTATTGACCAGAAAAAAAAAAAAAAAAAAAGGGCTTAAAGGGACTCAGCCTTAGATCCAGCAGTATCTGAGTTTACCTTGGACTCCGGCTAACGGGCATTGGTGTGTCAATACTCACAGGTTTCCTCAGTATTGCCACCTCCCAGGCGGGTAAAAAAAAAAAAAAAAAAATTGTTTTGGGAAAAAAAAAAAAAAAAACTAGTTTTTTTCATTTTCCTCATACCTGTCCTCATATTGGTTACTCCTAGCTGCAACAGTCAGGTGTTGGCTATAGGGGTGACTCAAGGTTGTACAATGGCTCCAAAGGGATCTGGACCAGCCAAGGCTGCTAAAGGTGCCAAGAAACAAAAGGGGTCTCCATCGGGGTCAGAGGATTTGGGCCAGGCTTCAACGGCCCCACCCTCGCCAGTTAGAACACCGAGTGGCATAGTACAAGAGCCATTGGGGGTGCTGGGGGCAGAGGCGGCCCCCGATCCACCCATTCCCGTTTACGTGACGGAAGAAATGCTAGCAGCCACCATGAGTGGGCTAGAGAAAAAGTTAACTGCGTTGTTTGCCCGTCCTTGGCCAAGTAGCAAGCGGGCTAGATCCCCCTCACCCAGTGTGGGGTTTTCAGATGCGGAGGTCTCCTCTTCAGAGGAACGGGACCCACAGGGGGATCAGGCAGACCCAAGTCCCGACGGTTCAGACAGGGAAGATTCCACTATAGATGAATATTTCTCGGCCTCTCAAGCGGAGAGCCTGTGGATCCAGTCTTTGACAGATATGGTTCGCACTGCCTTTAAACTTCCAGTGCCAGAACTAGTAGCCCCGGAGGTATCCTCATTGGGTTCTTTAAAGGCTCCATTAACTTGTGCGTCTTTTCCAATGCACCCCCTTCTGCGGAACGTGATTTACCAGGATTGGGCTCGACCTGATAGAATCTTTGTCCCTCCTAAAAGATTCTCTATTCTCTACCCTATGGAAGAGGAATATTTAAAGAAATGGGCACTCCCCACAGTGGACGCGGCCATTTCCTGCGTGAATAAATCCCTGACCTGTCCGGTTGAAAATGTCCAGATGTTCAAGGATCCGGTCGACAAGAAATTCGAGACCCTACTGAAAGCCGCTTTCACCTCAGTAGGTGCCATGGTTCAGCCAGCAGTAGCAGCCATTGGTGTCTGTCAGGCCTTGAAGGATCAGGCAAAACATATATTAAAGGACATGCCGGCTCAGCATACTCATGAATTAGCAGAATTCCCTAGGGCTCTCTGCTTTGCAGTAGATGCTATTAAGGACTCCATCCAACAGGCATCCCGTTCATCTCTACTGATGGTTCACATGCGTCGTCTTTTGTGGCTAAAGAACTGGTCAGCAGAGGCACCCTGCAAAAAGCTTTTAGCAGGGTTTCCCTTTCATGGGGGAAGACTATTCGGGGAAGACCTAGATAAATATATCCACACCATATCAAGTGGGAAAAGTACTTCCTTACCGGTCAAGAAAAGACCGCGTGGGCCCACGTTTAAACGACAGGCCATTGTAGGCTCAGCCCCTTCGACTTCTCGTCAGTATCGACGGCCTCCCGGGCGTCCAGCGGTTAATAGCCGCCCACAGGGTCAAGCCGCGGCAAACAAGAGACCCTGGTCTCGCAAGCCGGCTAAACCAGTCATCAAATCAGATTCATGAAGGGGCGCCCCCACTCTCTCGGGTGGGGGGAAGACTTCGGTTTTTCTCCGAAGTCTGGAAGGCCAGAATTTCCGACTCGTGGGTTCGGTCCGTGGTAGCCACGGGATACAAACTAGAGTTTCGAGAAATCCCCCCTCCTCATTTTCAGGGGTCAAGTCTTCCAAGCGACCCATTAAGAAGGGCCTCTCTCGTAAAGGCGTTGGATCGCCTATTGCTCCAAGGAGTAATTGTAGAAGTACCAACCCAAGAATGGGGTCGGGGATTCTACTCCAACCTTTTTGTTGTACCAAATGGCGACGTCAGGCCTATATTAGACCTCAAACGCCTAAATCGCTTTCTAAAGATTCAGACCTTTCGTATGGACTCCATACGTTCAGTGACAGCCAGCCTGCATCAGGGCGACTTTCTAGCATCTATAGACATAAAGGATGCATATCTGCATGTGCCGATTTTCCCAGCACACCACAAGTTTCTTACGATAAATCAAAGTCATTTCCAGTTCGTAGCCCTCCCTTTCGGGTTGGCAACAGCTCCGCGGGTATTCACAAAGGTGTTAGCCCCGGTGCTAGCCGTCCTAAGGACAGAAGGCATCTTGGTCCTGGCGTACCTGGACGATCTCCTGGTTATCGACAGATCAGCTACCAACCTCAATCATGCAGTAGTCCGCACAGTGCGGCATCTAGAAGAATTCGGGTGGATTGTGAACCAAGAAAAATCAAGGTTACAACCCACAAGGCAGTTGGAATATCTAGGCTTTCGGTTAGATACAGAATGCCAGAGGGTATTTTTACCTCAAGGGAAGATCAGGTCGTTGATTCAAACGATTCAAATAGTCTTAGGCAAAAAGAAGCCGACTATTCGCCTATGCATGCGACTGCTGGGAAAGATGGTGGCCGCCTTCGAAGCAGCGCCCTATGCCCAGATCCATACCAGAGTTCTTCAGGCAGCTATTCTCTCTGCTTGGAACAAGTCCATACAGGCATTAGACCGTCCATTAGTTCTTTCCCCAGGGGTCAAGCGCAGCCTGTACTGGTGGCTGATCCCTCAAAAATTGTCAAAAGGGAAAACCTTTTGCCCCATCACGTGGGAAATAGTAACCACAGATGCCAGCCTAACAGGTTGGGGGGCAATCTTAGGAAAACGGACCCAGCAGGGACAGTGGTCAGAGGCAGAAAGTCTGCTTCCCATCAATGTCCTAGAGATCAGAGCTGCTCGGTTGGCCCTGGTCGCCTGGACTCTCCCCCTGCAGGGTCTGCCAGTAAGGATACAGTCCGACAATGCCACGGCGGTAGCATACATAAACCACCAGGGGGGCACAAGGAGCCTAGCGGCTCAAAGGGAAGTAAACCTGATTTTTTCATGGGCCGAAGCCCATGTACCCTGCATCTCAGCAGTGTTCATCCCAGGGATAGACAATTCTCAAGCAGATTTTTTGAGTCGTCAACAGTTACTCCCGGGAGAGTGGTCTCTTCACCCCCAGGTATTCCAAGAGATTTGCCAAAGATTCGGAGTTCCCGATGTGGACATCATGGCAACAAGATTCAACAAGAAATTGGACAAATTCGTATCCCGAGCCAGGGACCCCTCGGCCTACGGGACCGATGCGTTGGTTTGCCCCTGGCACCAGTTTTCTCTCCTGTATGCGTTCCCTCCACTACAGATGATTCCCCGCCTTCTACGAAGGATCAGGGTGGAGCGCAGGCCGGTGATCCTGGTGGCCCCAGCCTGGCCCAGAAGGGCTTGGTACGCACTCATCGTGAGGATGTCAGTAGGGGCACCGTGGCCACTCCCCCTGCGCCCAGATCTGCTGTCTCAGGGCCCGATCTACCACCCTGCTTCACAGCAGCTAAATTTGATGGCTTGGCGGCTGAATCCCTAATTCTTAAGGGCAGAGGCCTCTCAGCCCAAGTCATATCTACGTTAGTTCAGGCTAGAAAGCCAGTCTCTAGAAATATCTATTACAGAGTCTGGAGGACCTATGTGGAGTGGTGCGAGTCTCAAGGAGGGCATCCTCGCAAGTTTTTTATTGACAGGATCTTGCGATTCCTCCAGGTTGGCGTTGACAAGGGGTTGGCTCTTAGTACTCTAAAGGGGCAGGTGTCTGCCTTATCGATATGGTTTCAAAGGCCTTTGGCCACGCATTCGCTTGTGAAAACCTTCTTGCAGGGGGTCTTGCATGTAAATCCCCCTATTAGAGCTCCCCTCTGCCCATGGAATTTAAATCTGGTCTTGTCAGCTTTACAAAAGCAGCCGTTTGAACCTCTGACAGAAATCCCTCTTGTGCTGCTAACCCGAAAGTTGGTTTTCTTGGTGGCTATGGCTTCGGCCAGAAGGGTCTCCGAGCTGGCAGCCTTGTCTTGCAGGGAACCGTACCTGATTCTGCATAAGGACAGAGTGGTTCTGCGGCCTCAGCCTTCTTTCCTTCCTAAGGTCATATCCAGTTTTCACTTGAATCAGGACCTAGTCCTACCATCTTTCTTTCCTACTCCCCAGTCCAGAGAGGAAAGACTGCTTCATACTTTGGACGTGGTCCGAGCCATGAGGGTTTATCTCAAGGCTACAGAAAAGATTCGGAAAACAGATGTGCTTTTCGTTCTCCCGGAGGGCCCCAAGAAGGGTCAGCCGGCTGCCAAGTCTTCCTTGGCTAGGTGGATTAAGCAGCTGATTTTTCAGGCCTATGGTCTGAAGCGCGTTCCACCTCCCTTATCAGTTAAAGCCCATTCTACGAGGGCCATGAGTGCCTCTTGGGCGGCACACCATCAGATCTCTATGGCACAGGTTTGCAAAGCGGCAACCTGGTCGTCCGTACATACGTTTACTAAATTTTATAAGTTGGACGTCGCAAAGGCTACGGACGCAGCATTTGGGCAGGCGGTCCTACGGGCAGCAGTATAGAATCCTCTGGCCCGGTTCACGCCCCCTTTTTTTCTGTTGGTGGAGCTATTTTTACCTCCTGATATATTTTCTGTTTGGCTATTTTTTTTCATGGAGCATTGCTTTGGGACATCCCATATGTAATGGCTATGCGCTCTGTGTCCCGTGATGTACGATAAAGAAAGAAGGATTTTTAATAACAGCTTACCTGTAAAATCCTTTTCTTGAAGTACATCACGGGACACAGAGCTCCCACCCCTCTTTTGGGGAACATTGTGTAACCTCGGAGAAATTGCTTGCTACAAAACTAAAGCACTCTCAGTGGGAGGGGGTTATATAGGGAGGAACTTCCTGTGAAGTTGATTACACCAGTGTCCACACCTGAAGGTACCCATATAACCCATATGTAATGGCTATGCGCTCTGTGTCCCGTGATGTACTTCAAGAAAAGGATTTTACAGGTAAGCTGTTATTAAAAATCCTTCTTTTATCACTTGCTTAGATCCTAAATGTTAGGTTTTGAGTTTGTGTGAGCATGTTAACGGAGTTGCATGACCATACAATATTCTAATAAAGCCACAAGATGTTTTTATTCAGTGGACATTTATAGTAAAATTGTCTTATGTAAAAAGTCATCCTTCCTAAAACACAGAGCAGGATAAGGCTGTCAAAGTAACAACCCAGTCCTGCTTATTGTACTGGGAAAAGGGGAATGATAGAACCATGGCTCCATCCACTCTTTATTTCCTATGAAGCCCAAGACCGATGCCTTATCTGCCTTCTAGATCAACCTTGCCTGACCTTTAGCTATTGTATTCTTTATCTCAATATCATTCCAAGTAACACCCTGTATAATGTGATCTCCACAGGAGCTGCTGCATCAGGGCTGCGTATTCCAGGAGCGCCATGGCTGGGAGAGGCCAGGATGGTTTTACAGAAAAGGGTTGGCTCCGGTAAGTTAATAAATGTCTGGTGCAACTGCATCTGCTGTGTTTTACTGCTGACTGATAACTGCTTTTAGGTTGAATGCCAAGATAGAAGATGTAATCGTTAGGGATGGGCCGAACGGACCCCTGTTTGGTTTGGACCCGAACGGTCGAACACCGCGAAAGTTCGTACCCGAATAATGAACCCCATTAAAGTCAATGGGACCCGAACGTCCAATATCAAAGTGCCCATTTTGAATGCTTAAATGCAAGTAATTGGGCATACAATGGTTATAGGGGTTTGGGTCATGCCCTGGGGGACACGTATCAAGAAAAAAAAAAAGTTTTGTGAAAAACTTCATTTTTAAAGCAGTTATTTTTTTTATTTTTTTTATATTTAAAGTGAAAGCCCAAAAATGAAAAAATCCTTCCTTCCGATATAGTGCCTGGGGGGTCCCCTTAGTCTAACTGTAAAGTGGAAGATTTGTATAATGTCTAGAATCTGCTGCAGCAATAACTGAATTTATGAAGCCAAAAACAATTACATTTGTCCTGCAAGCTGCCTTTATTTTGCTCAGCAACAGCTGGGGAGACAGTGTGTATGATGAGGCCACACTGTAGTGCTCTGGGAACAAGATTACAGATTTTTTGGATACATTCTGATGTCACTTTGACTAAAATTGGTCTTTGGATGTCCTGGCCAACGCTGCATCCTAGCCTAGGCCAACAAGGCCCAGGCCTAGGGCAGCACTTTGCAGGGGGGCAGCACGGAAAGAGTCCCCGCTTGCTTGTGCTACACTGTTAGTGTAATGCAAACTGCTTCTAATTTTGACTGTCCTATCAGCCTGGACCACAAACCTTCCTCACTGTGCTATATGATTTCTGCTATACCATTGGCATGGTTATATCTTCTTAGTCCTCCTCTCCATAAAGTTATCAGAAATTTGTGCTTAAAGTAGAACTATAGACAACACTTTTTTTTTTTCATTTAGGACAGAGTCTGTCAGTTTATTTTTTTTTAAACATTCCTGTCCCATTGCAGAGTTTTCCCTTCACTTCCTGCCCCATAGCTAGGAAGTGAGAGGAAATCTATGCAAATTAAGGGAATCCATTGCCCCCCCCCCCCCCCCCCAAGGCCCTAAGAACTAGTGTCCCCACTTGAAAATTTCAGAGCAGGTCTTAAACATAAAGGGACGTGGCATTGACAGGAAGAGGTGGGTCTTATTTAAATTAGGGAGTGCACAAGTTTAGTCAGGCCTAGGGCAACACAAAATCGAAATACACTACTGGTCGTGGCGCCTTCCCACCGTAACCCTATAGAGATAATCTTGATGAAAGCAAGGATTTGCCTTGCTGTAAAAAATTGCTATGATATGCATCTGTTAGACAGGTACCTAAAAATTGGTCTTTGACCATCAGGTCCAACTTTGCCTGTGGACACATTTGTTGCTGGCCCCCTTACAGTGCCAAGGGAACATCTGCCTCTCCTTGTTGTCCTCCCAAACATTATTGGGGGGAAGAGGGCAGTGCTTATAAGCAAATGTAAAGGAGAAGTTGAAATCTGTACGTAGATGCACTTTAATCAATGTAAAGAGGTGTGTGTTGCCCTTTAATTTGAGTGCTCACACTACACGGACACACTACATGGATATCCCTAGACTGACACTAAACTAATATTCTACACTGACAATTGAAGCAAAATAGCACACTATAGCACACTATCTAATAGCACTGAACAAAGCCCTGTTCTATCTCTCTCCATGCCAACATCACACTGATAATGGCTGCAATTGCAAAAATACTTTTATACTGTGGGGCGGGAATGAGCCATTATTGGATACAGTCATGATGACAGTGTCCAATCATGACTCCGAGAGTGCTCTGTGCCCTGATTGGTTGAAGTTTTCACTGCTTCAGCCAATCAGGGCTAGCAGTGCACTATTCAGCGCCGCAATGCGGCCGGTTCGGGGGAGGGGGCAAACAAACAGTTGAACGTCCCGAAGGTTTGGCTGTTTCCCGACCAAACGAACAGCGAAAGTTCGCCCATCCCTAGTAATCATAGTACAGCTCCACTAATCTGTGTTTGTGGTTCTTATACATTTGCTTCCATTGTTCGGGATACAGGTTTAGAGCAACAGTGTACCTGTTGGCCATATCTCTCTTAGAATCTGCTATCTTCAGCTGCAAAGGCTTAAGTCTAGTATACACCACTAGTTTTTTATTTTTTTTGTTCGAACTGCAAAAAAACTGACCGCTCAGGTTGGAGCCGTTGTACTAACAATCCAATGTCAGTACAGCAATCTCCCTTGCTGTTATATTGTCTTCTGACAGTATATGGGGCCCCCCGCCAGAAAACTCTGGTCAGCTCCCTCAGCCATTATCTGGTCGGAAGACTTTTTTCGGTCATGAACCTTTAACAGAAGCCAATAGGCTTCTGTCGGACGCCCTTTCCATAAACGTCGGGCAGTTTCTATTGAACCGCCAGATGCCAACATTCGGTCTGTGTGTACTAGGCTTTAATCTGACAATGTATAGGCCATTTCACCTGTAACAACTAGTCAAATTGTACTGTGAATTTTCTGATCTGCACTAGAAACTTTGTAGGAGGAGTCCACTGCAAGAATTCCACTACCAGCTGTAAATCCTACAGTCATCTGATTGCTATGATCACACTAAAAAGGATTCTGGTGGTCTACAGCAGGGGTCTCCAAACAAGGTCAACAAAGCCCAGTCTCTGTTGACTTCCATCATCCAATCATGTGCAAGTAAAAATTCAGTATTTTTTTATTTCCTTGCGTGTGATTGTGTATACCTTTCAAAGTGAAGCTTTGCCTTGTTTGCTATACTCTGGAGCAAATTTCCTTTACCCAGTCTATTTTCCTTTAGTAAATCAACCCTTTTGTATCTGAGCTAAGATGCAATTGAGCAGATATCTCGAAGCAGACATAACTTCTGGCCATCCTGCTGTGTCTGGACCCAGCCTCACCTCTACATCATCATGACTGCATGAAGCGCAGGAAGGAGAGCTCTCATTGGTTCGCTGTAGCATAGACTTTTTTTGTTTAAATTTTGACCTACTGAAGATGGGGAGAGGCCTCGCACACATCTGCAGTTTCAACTATTCTGTGAATGTGAATAACTGTCGAGGCACAGGGACAACAAACACAGTCGGTGTTTTATTCTCAGGTTTTTCCCAAATGAGCTTAATAATCTATAGTAATGTAGTAATTATATAAGCAGCTAATGCTTTTAGTTCTTTTTTAAGCCATTCTTTACTTTTTTTTTCTTTTCTCTCTGTAGGTTCAAGATTATGATTATTATGGAGCATATGGTGTTCAGCCACACAAGGATTACACATACAGCACACTTCTGGAGAAAGAGTATACGTTTGACTTTCCCCCACACCATGATGTGGTAGGTGGGAACAGGGGTCTGGGAAAGTGTGTATGTGTTGGGGGTGGGATGGGTATTTAAAATACTGGCCACATTATGGGTTCAGTAAACAGATGACCCAGGGATGGGAAATCGGAAATCATCCTATAATTCCCTAATCCTCACAGAGCTGTCAGTCATCTATTTAAAACAGAACTTCAGTAATTTTTTTTAACTTTCCATCTATTAAATCTTCTGCCCTTGTTGTTTTAACTTTGGATAGTAAAACATATTTTTTTCTGCCAGTAAATACCTTACACAGCCCACTTCTGCCAGGAAGGGAGGGGGGCGAGTCATAAGAGGGCCAATGAAAGCTGCAGAGCTGAAGGTGTGCCTCTGTGTGTATGTGTAAATCCAGGAAGTGAACAGGCAGCAGTGTCAGCTGCCCACAGTTATAATGGTTGCAACCAGACTCAGTGGAGGGAGATTTCTGCAGCAAGTACAGAATCAGTCTATATAAAATAATATGCAAAGTAGTTGGAGGAAATCTGCAGAATGGCAAAGATGTTTTTATTACGAATTATGTGAGCAGACTGGAGTTCCTCTTTAAGGAATCCTAGCTGTTTGTTTTCTTATTTTCTTCTTACCTCTTAGAGACTTAGTAAGCTGGGAACCCATTCTCCTGAATGAATGGGCTGTAAAAACAATAGCCATAGCAGACCATGTAACTACTAAGAGGCCTAGAAGTTACCTGATTTATATAGGAAGCAAGAGCCCTTGACAAATACATTTGGATAAAGTGAATCCACGTTTTGGTCCTGTAAGTGGTTGATTCATCTTCAATTATTATAAACTGCTATATTATGTGACTGATTTTTCACAGGTCATTGGGTAGAGACATTGTAGTGGTAGATCTACCTTGCCTCTGGTGGCTTACTAACAAATATCTAAAGCTTAGATCAGGGGTCTCCAAACTTTCTAAACAAAGGGCCAGTTTACTGTCCTTTAGGGGGCCAGAATGCTCTAGTGCCAGTGGGAGTAAACAATGCCCCATCATTGGTTTTAGTGGGAGAAATAGTGTCTCATTGTTGGCATGAATAATGCCTCATTAAAGGAGAAGTCCAGCCTGAGCTTTTTAGGCTGGGCTTCTTCTATGGGTCACAGGAGTGCAATTCGTTTGTCACTCCTGAGACACATTTTCAGCGGAGAGCGGTTTGAAGTACGCTCTCCTCTGACGTCACTGCCATCAGTCGAGGCAGAGCGTCATCCCAACTTCCCAAGTTTGGATCTGCCAGCTGCCTTGATTGATGGCAGTCTCAGCGAGACGCTGAGACGGCTGGCACCCAGCCCCTCCACAGCTCATCGCTCCAATGGGCGTGGAAAAGCAGACCAGAAGCAATGCTGACTGACAGTCAGCATCACTCTGCTCAGCGAGGAGTGAGAACCAAGCCATCGGTGGTTCGGTTCTGAGTGCAGAGACGCCGGGGGACAGCAGCCGCATTGGTCTGATTCTCTTTCCACGGAGGTAAGTATGATTAACAAAAAAACAAAACATCCTTCTCTTTTAATAGTGTCAGATGGAGAAAAAGTGTCCCCTAGGACCAGATAAAGGCAAGCAGAGGGCTGCATCTTGCCCCTGGGACACAGTTTGGAGACCACTGGCTTATATTATAACACGTTTTATATTATAACAAACCTGTAAAGAAAAAAAAAACATGGCAAAAACATCTGAACAAATGCACTCTGATAATACACTATTCTTTCTCTTTAACCCTTTACTCAACCCCTGAACTGAGACGCTAATGCCTGTCCCTACTCAGGCATAATTTTAACCACGACAATAGAAGTGGCACCGCTTCCCTTATGATGAAAGTGTAACACAGCTTGTGGTAAACTGTCAGCATCAAAATCTTGGCCTAAAAATGTAATAAACCAGTGTTGATCCAAGACAGGAATCCTTTCTTTAAAAAGCAGTAGCATACATTTGTAAGTCTTTTTGTAACTTTTCCAAGTGACCAGCTGGATACGGTGCATTCTTGCTGTCGCGCTTTCCTTGCTGGCGCTGTCTTCATTACACCTAAAAATAGCTTTTTCTAATTATTCCATTCCTTGTTAATTTAAAGCAACGACTTTCCCTCCCCACAGCTCGCAGATTGCCGAACATTTGGCCTGCTATTTTTTCCTGCCTGACAGTTTTGTTTCGGCATGGGAAAATTAAACCTCTGAAAATTGTCACTAATTGTCGTCACATTAATAGAGTTCTGTGACCTGCAGAAAATCATTCAGCCTGCAAACGAAAAAGGATCGGTAAAGCTGAAATGACATTTACATTACATTATGCAGAGGAGCTGCTGATAACATTTAATGCATATAAAGTTTCTCACTCGACAAAAGAAAAGGAGCAATTTGGCATGTTCTGCGTTTTTCTGTTCCATCCCTTTGTTTTACATTTTCTGCCATTTTAAGCTAAATGAAACATAAGGCCTGGTTCACACCTATGGCATTTTTAGCGCTTTTTGCATTTGGCAGATTTGCACTACAGAATGTGTTCCATAGGAAACCATTTTAAATGGACTGTAGTCCAAATCTGCAAAATGCAAAAGGCACAAAAAATGCATAGGTGTGAACAAGGCCTAAATTGCACCTATCATTATAAAGGTATGAGACATTGATTGGTTCCTCCTGAAAACCTAATTTGGCTAGCCTTACTAGTCTGGCTTGGATACCTCCTCTGAATTAAATCACAAACCAGGAACTGAGGCTATATGGGATTACTATACAGGAACTAGGAGCTCTGATAAATTCTTCTAGGTTTAACACAAGGGCATAACTATAGATGTGTCAGTACATGCAACTACTAGCGTCCCAGCATTGTCTGGCTGCACAGCATTTTATGTAGGTGCAAACTGCATTTGATAAATACATTTAGATAAATAGAATGTTTGTATAATTTAGGAACCTCTTTAAAGGATGCTATAAAAGTAAATAGAGTAACAAAGTAAAGAGACTGCATTTGAGATGAAGAGTAAAGATTTTGGGCCCCCCAAACCCAAAGGAATGCTTGTGATTTTATTACTGTAGCACTTAACCCCACATCACTGATGATTGCCAAAGATCCCTTAATTGCTCGATCTCTTCTGACACACTTGGTTGTAGACTGATGCGGCGTACACAAGATCAGAAATTTCGACAACAAATGTTCGATGTGAGCTTTTGGTCAGAAATTCCAACCATGTGTAGGCTCCATCGGACATTTCCTACTACAAAAATTTGAGAGTTGGTTCTTGTCGGAAATTCCGATTGTCTGTCTGTATGCAATTCCGACGCACAAAAAACCTACTCATGCTCGGAATCATTGAACTTAATTTTTCTTGGCTCATCGTAGTGTTGTACGTCACCACGTTCTTGACGTTCGGAATTTCAGACAACATTTGTGTGACCGTGTGTATGCAACACAAGTTTGAGCCAACATTCCGTCGGAAAAAATCCACAGTTTTGTTGTCGGAAATTCCGATCATGTGTACGCAGCATAAAGGTTGTTTTTACACCTGTGTGACCTAAGAGTTAGTAAGCCACCACCACTAGCAATGCACAAAAATAGACCACAAGAAACTTGGAGGTAAATTAATTAGATGTATTAGGCAATGCAACTAAATGAAGCCCAGATCAATGGATAATTATACCAACTCAACAACACTATAATAGAGGAACGATCAATGGCCCACTAACTGGCACTCAAAGGACTATACCCAAAGTAAACTGAACTATAACAGGTATAACTAGAGTCTCTAGACCGTATCAGCTAACTCAAAAAAAATGCCAGGTTCCAAGTGTGCACGTTATAGGGTACTCCATTAAGATAGCAGAATGTACCTGGCTCCCACTAGTTCATGTTGCTTGGCTTCTGGTGGGGCCCTTCTTTAGGTGATGCACTGTCCCTTTAAGAGTGTTGGTGATGAATGTAGGTGGGCGGCTATGTTAGGTGAGTAAAGCTCACCACTCCTGGCAGATGACTGGTCTGGTCCCAAAGACTTTGCAATCAGCAGGTTGCAAGAGTCAGGTTCCACAGGGTACAGTCTCTCTGCTTCTGGACATGCAATTACTCTCCCTCTCCAGCTCAGTCCCTGTGGCAGCTTTGGCAGACACAGAATGCACATTTTTATCTATCCTTGCTGGACTGTTTCAGATGGCAAGATGTGAAAAGGGTGACACTCTCCTCCTCCAGGTGCAGAGATTTGTGGAAATTGTAGTCCACCACCTGTTAGCCCTCATTGACAAGTGTTGTGTAGCATTCCTTTAAGAACTAAAATTACCAAAATTCATGTCATCTGCACAGCCAGTCCTCCTTCCCCCTGATTGGCCCAATTCCTTGTCTACACATACCACGCAGAGCACTCTGCCGTCGGTACCTGGCTACATTACTGTAGTGCAGTCAGGCTGCATGTGCAGGAATAAATCTGCTTCTTTTTACTTTTGTAAGCTGCCTGTACTGGCAGCACATAGTAGAGACTAGGGATGAGCTTCGCGTTCGATACGAACGTATGTTTGACTCGAACATTGCCTGTTCGATCGTTCATCGAAAATCGAACAAAACGGGTCATTCGTGCCAAATTCGAGTGACGCCCATAATTCACTGCGGCGTTGCACGCTGATGATTGGCCAAGCATGCACCATTACCCCGCATGCTTGGCCAATCACAGTGCCCATAAAACAAAGAGCCATAATTGGCCAAAGCCTGGGTGCTTTGGCCAATTATGACTCGGGGCTTTAGCACACGCCCCACACTATAAAAGGCCGCCTTCCGGGCGGCCTCGTGTAGTGTGTTCCGGCTTTGTCAAAGAGAGCAGTCAGAGAGACAGAGAGATTATCTTTTTAGCTAGCTAGATAGAGCAGGCTAGTAAGTTTAGCTTTATTACAGTGTGTAGAGAATATATAGTACATCCTTAGGAGTTGTACATATATTTATACACTGTATAGCTTAGATAGATCTGCTATTAGTATTTGTCAGGCAGGAGATTGTGCAGGCAGGAGATTGTGCATAGCTGCAGTGCTCTAACGTGTTGTATTGCCTGTGGCTGTGTGCTGTGTTTAGTTTACACCTAAACGTACTGGGTGTTACTGCAATTGTCCTGCTTATTTGCACCTAAGCGCATTTGCTTTAAGTGCAAGTTTGCTGTGTAATCGCACGTAAGCGCATTTACTGTAAGTGCACGTTTGCTGTGTAATCGCACGTAAGCGCATTTACTGTAAGTGCAAGTTTGCTGTTTAATCACACATAAGCGCATTTACTGTAAGTGCACGTTTGCTGTTTAATCGCATGTAAACACATTTGCTGTAAGTGCAAGTTTGCTCTTTAATAGCACGTAAGCGCATTTACTGTAAGTGCACGTTTGCCATTTATTTGCACATAAACGCTTTTACTGTTAATGCACGTGGGCTATTTAATTGCACATAAACGCAGTCGCTCTTACTGCGTGTGTGCTGTTTAATAGCAACTAAACGCATTTGCTGTAACTGTGCGTGTGCTGTTTAATAGCACCTAAACACATTAGCTGTCACATGTCACAGAGGTGGCAGGCTGGGCTAAGTGATGGCAGGATATTGGGAGGTGGGATGGCAGGGTGCTGGGAGTAAGGATTGCTGTGAGCAGGAATGGCAGGGTGCTGGAAGTGAGGATTGCTGGGAGCAGGATGGCAGGGTGCTGGAAGTGAGGATTGCTGGGAGCAGGAATGGCAGGGTGCTGGAAGTGAGGATTGCTGGGAGCAGGAATGGCAGGGTGCTGAGAGTGAGGATTGCTGGGAGCAGGAATGGCAGGGTGCTGGAAGTGAGGATTGCTGGGAGCAGGAATGGCAGGGTGCTGGAAGTGAGGACTGCTGGGAGCAGGAATGGCAGGGTGCTGGAAGTGAGGACTGGTGTCAGCAGGAATGGCAGGGTGCTGGAAGTGAGGATTGGTGTCAGCAGGAATGGCAGGGTGCTGGAAGTGAGGATTGCTGGGAGCAGGAGATGGCATGGTGCTGGAAGTGAGGATTGCTGGGAGCAGGATGGCAGGATGCTGGGAGTGAGGATTGCAGGAGAAGTTTGGTTTGTGGAGAAAGAAGCAACTTTGAAGGTATTTTTATTTTGTTTTTGAGCAGCCATTAAAAAGGTCAGGGCAAGCACAAAGGGGGTGTGGTCAGAGGAGGAGCAAAGGGGGCGGCAAAATAAGGTTTCACCTAGGGTGTCAAAAATCCTTGCACCAGCCCTGAACACGTGCCACTACTATAGACACCCAGCAGGTGTAATATTTAAAGGAACGTTTAATTTTTTTTTTTTTACTTTAAGCATCATTAAAATCGCTGCTCCAGAAAAAACGACCGTTTTTAAAACTTTTTTTTCCATTAATACATGTTCCCTGGGGCAAGACCCCGGTTCTGAAAGACGTTTTCCAACATTAAATTGAATATTGGTCTTTAAAATGATCGTTTTTGAATTCGAACGTTCGAGTCCCGTTCGAGTCCCATCAATGGGGTTCTAAATGTTCGCGCGAACCCGCGGTCTGTTCGAACGTTCTGGTGCGAACCGTACGCGGGTATGTTTGGCTTATCCCTAGTAGAAACAGACCACAGCTCTAACCAGTGGCAGCCACTCCATCCCCCTAATCCATGCACCCGGCCCCTAATCTACATGCAGGGTGCCGAACCCATGGATTTAAAAAAAAAATTATTGTGTTTTTTTTTTTTTTTTGCAGCACATGATTAGAGCCCAAGGTTTCAAAAAGGGGTGGTCTCGGGGCGCAGAGTACTGTGCCCTGAGCCCACCCAGTTGTGTGACATTAGCAAATTATTATTCCCTAATGTCTTCCTGCTTCTCCTCCCGGCCAATCAGAACCAATTGGCCAGGGAGTCTTAGGACCCACTTGCTGTTCGGCCAGGAGGAGAAGCAATGGCCCCAGTGTTCCATCATAATCGGTGACCCACTACCAGCTGGAGGGAGGAGCAGTGGCAAGTGGTGCTTAAAATTTTTGGGGGGGCGCTAACAAACTACAAAAAAAACATCAATTGCCGCCACTGTGCCCATCAATTGCCACCACTGTCCCCATCAATTGCCGCCACTGTGCCCATCTATTGCATTGCATGAATCTATCTATGGTGAGAGAGAAGTGGCAGTAGAAAGGGGGCAGCGCCCGCGCGCTCCTTATGGACGCACAGCCACTGTGCTGGGACAGGGGACATGTTGGACTGCTGGAGCGCCACAATGTGATTCTCCTATGTACTGCCAGCACAGGGTATTTTAACCACTGTGACAGCATGTAAAATGTTAAAAAGTAGAAGTCAGACTACATATCAGTTATAAATATAAAGGGTTTACTTGGGCTTTAGGGTTTTTCTATGGACTCCTACACACACAGTTTCACTCTCTGCTGTAACATATTCAAACAGTCTATAACAAAGTTATATCTGTTTTTGCATTGCAATTCATTTGACAGCAGTTTTACTTCTTTTTTTGCTTATATCTAGCCCAGTCTAGTTTTTGTTTTTATTATCTGTATGAAAAAGGAGGTGATACGGATGAGATTCGACCTACCCCTTTGAGAAATTGCACCTCTTGCTGAGGGGATGCTGTGTGCCGCCATTCAATGCTGCGATTAATCCTGGAAGCTTTGCTTGGTTAAGAATACATAGGTTCTATTCTGTGCCACATGCTTTGACAAGATCCTGAGATCAGGAACAATGCACGTTAGCGGGAGAAATTCCACATGACAGCCTGACTCTCTCTTCGCTGTGTGGATGGATTCCCATTATAATTAGAAAGCTGCAGGATTTTCACCTACGTTGCATCTGGAGTACAGCAAAGGCTTATTTATTAAAGCAACATGAGGAACAGCTGTGATGCTCTAAGCAAGGTAACCCGCAAAAGCCAATAATTTTAAAAGTTTACCAGTTCAGGGCATCGCGGTCACAACAGGGAACATCAACTGCTGATTAGTTCCTGTTGGTTAACTTTGGACCTAGCATCGGATATATTTGTATTTATTATTTCTCACAGAAATCGCAGTATTCCCCAATAGCCTTTATCTGCTTTTCTGATCGGTAGTATGGTGCCAAATTAGTTCAGATCTTAACCCTGGCCTGCATCTACAGTGCCTTAAAGTATTCATACCCCTTGAAATTTTCCACATTTCGTCATTTTACAACCAAAAAAGTAAATGTATTATATTGGGATTTTTGTGATAGACCAACACAAAGTGAAAGAAAGAAAATGATAAATGGTTTTCAAAATGATTTACAAATATCTAAAAAGTGTGGTGTGCATTTGTATTAAGCCCCCTTTACTCTGATACCCCTAACTAAAATCTAGTGCAACCAACTGCCTTCAGAAGCCAACTAATTAGTAAATAGAGTCCACCTGTGTGCAACTTAATTTCAGCATAAATACAGCTGTTCTGTGAAGCCATCAGAGGTTTGTTGGAGAAGCTTGGTGAACAAACAGCATGGGGAAGGCCAAGGAACACACCAGACAGGTCAGGGATAAAGTTGTGGAGAAGTTTAACCACTTTAGCCACGGACCCTTTGGCTGTCCAAAGATCAGAGCACGTTTTGCAATTCGGCACTGCGTCGCTTTAACTGACAATTGCGCGGTCGTGCGACGTGGCTCCCACACAAAATTGGAGTCCTCTTTTTCCTACAAATAGAGCTTTTTTTGGTAGTATTTGATCGCCTGTGCGGTTCTTAATTTTTTGGGTCATAAACAAAAAAAAGAGTGTACATTTTGAAAAAAATAAAAACTTTTTGCTATAATAAATATCCCATTTTTTTATATCTCAGTTTAGGCCGATACGTATTCTTCTACATATTTTTGGTAAAAAATAAAATAAAAATAAAAAATCGCAATAACCTGCGTTTTTGATGTTTTGCACTATAAACAAAAATAGAGTGAAAATTTGGGGGAAAAAAAGCAATATCTTGTACTTTTTGCTATGAAAAAATCCCCATTTTTTTTTTAAAGCTATTTTTTTTTCAGTTTAAGCCAATACATAATCTTCTACATATTTTTGAAAAAAAATTATCGCAATTAGCATATATTGATTGGTTTGCACAAAAGTTAAAGCGTCTACAAAATAGGGGGCAGTTTGATGGAATTTTTTTTTTTTTTTTTGCTGACTGCAACATTATGACGGACACATCGGACACTATTTTAGGACCATTTTCATTTACAGCGATCAGTGCTATAAAAATGCACTGATTACTGTATAAATGTGACTGGCAGTGAAGGGGTTAACCACTAGGGGAGGGAAGGGGTTAAGTGTGTCTTAGGAAGTGATTCTAGGGGGTGTGGCTTACTGTGACATGTCACTGATCGCTGCTTCTGATGAGAGAAAGCAGACCATCAGTAACATGTCACCAGGCAGAACAGGGAGATGCCTTTTTAACAAAAGGCATCCCCCCCCGTTCTGCTGTTCTGTGCCGCGATCACGGGACACCGGCAGACATCGAGTCACGGAGACAGCGGTGGGCGCGCCCTCTAGGGAGCAGGTTTAAAGCAACGTATATATACATTGCTTTGCCTGCCCGTGCCATTCTGCCGACGTATATCTATGTGAGGCAGTCGGCAAGCGGTTAAAGCAGGGTTAGGTTAGGTTATAAAGCAGGGTTAGATTATAAAAAAAAAATCCCAAGCTTTAAACATCTCACAGAGCACTGTTCAATCCATCATCCAAAAATTGAGAATATTGCACAACTGCAATCCTACCAAGACATGGCTGTCCACCTAAACTGGCAAGGAGAGCATTAATCAAAGAAGTAGCCAAGAGGCCCATGGTAACTCTGGAGGAGCTGCAGAGATTCACGGCTCTGGTGGGAGAATCTGTCCACAGGACAACTATTATCCCCCCGCACGCACTTTTTCCATCGGAAATTCCAACCGTGTATATGCCCCATCGGATTTTTTTCATCAGAAATTCAGAGGAATTCCGTTGGAGTTTAGATAGAGAACATGTTCTCTTTTACTCCGATGTAATTCTGATGTGATTTTGGTCGGACAAAGGTCCGACTGTGTGTACGGGCAGGACCGCCATCAGGAGGGTACAGGCAGTACACCTGTAAGGGGCCTGGAGGTCCCCAGGGGCCTGGGTGGCAACCCCCCTAAAAAAATTGTTTTAGGGGTCCGGAGGTCCCCAGGGGCCTGGAGGCCCTTTTTTTAATTAATTTTTTAAAATATATTTTTATTTTATTTATTATTAACCACTTAAGCCCCGGACCAAAATGCAGCTAAAGGACCAGGCCCCTTTTTGCAAATTGGCACTGCTTCGCTTTAACTGACGGTCGTGCGACGTGGCTCACAAACAAAATTGGCGTCCTTTTTTTTCCATAAATAGAGCTTTCTTTTGGTGGTATTTGATCACCTCTGCGGTTTTATTTTTTGCGCTATAAACAAAAATAAAGGGACAATTTTGACACATTTTTGGGACAATTGTCATTTTCACAGCAAAAAATGCATTTAAATTGCATTGTTTACTGTGGAAAAGACAGTTGCAGTTTGGGAGTTAACCACAAGGGGGCGCTGTAGGGGTCATGTGTTCCCCGTGTGTGTTTACAACTAGGGTTGTCCCGATACCACTTTTTTAGGACCGAGTACAAGTACGATACTTTTTTTCAAGTAGTCGCCGATACCGCATACCGATACTTTTTTTAAATGTGTCCCCCACATATGCAGCAATGTCCCCCACAAATGCAGCCATGTCCCCCCAGCCATGTCCCCCACAAATGCAGCCATGTCCCCCCAGCCATGTCCCCCACAAATGCAGCCATGTCCCCCCAGCCATGTCCCCCACAAATGCAGCCATGTCCCCCCAGCCATGTCCCCCACATATGCAGCCATGTCCCTCCAGCCATGTCCCCCACATATGCAGCCATGTCCCTTTAGCCATGTCCCTTTAGCCATGTCCCTTTAGCCATGTCCCTTTAGCCATGTCCCTTTAGCCATGTCCCTTTAGCCATGTCCCTTTAGCCATGTCCCTTTAGCCATGTCCCTCCAGCCATGTCCCCCATACCTAGCAGCTGCCCGGGGAACATGACAGCTTTCATTTGAATAGCTGTAGTGTTCCCGCGCGTATAGACACTCCCCCTTGCTCGGGATTGGACAGATCACGATCACCCATCCAATCCCGAGCAAGGGGGAGTGTCTATACGCGCGGGAACACTACAGCTATTCAAATGAAAGCTGTGATGTCCCCGTACGCTTTAACCATGCGGCGTATGCGGCGGCTTTCATTGCGGCGTGTACGGCGGCGGGACAAGTATTCTATTTAGGTATCGGGGGTATTTGCGGGAGTACAAGTACTCCCGCAAATACTCGGTATCGGTCCCGATACCGATACTGGTATCGGTATCGGGACAACCCTATTTACAACTGTAGGGGGGTGTGGCTGTAGGTGTGACGTCATCGATTGCGTCCTCCCTATAAAAGCGATGACATGATCGATGCTGTGAAGCACGGGGAAGCCGTGTTTACACACGGCTCTCCCCATTCTTCAGCTCCGGGGACCGATCGCCACACTCCAGTGGCGATCGAGTCCCGCGGTCCCGGTTCCCGGAGCTTCGGACCGGGTCACGGGAGTGACTCACGACTGGGTAGTAGTACAGGACGTACCTGTACGTAGATCTGTCCAGCCGTGCCATTCTGCCGACGTATATGTGCAGGAGGCGGTCCTTAAGTAGTTAAAGGGACAATTTTTTTCTTTTTTTTTTAGAGGTCCCCAGGGGCCCGGAGGCCCCCAGGGCCCTGGATGGCAACCCCCTTTTTTTTTTTTTTCTAAAAAAATATATGTATTTTTTATTAAAAAATTTTTTTTTAGGGGTCCAGAAACAAAAACCTTTTTTTATATATATTGTTTGTAATAAATATATATATATATATATAAATTATTATTATTAAAACATAAATAAATATATATATTTTTTATTTTTATATATATATATATATATATATATATATATATATATATAATTATTATTATTAAAAAATAAATAAATATATATATATTTTTTATTTATATATATATATATATATATATATATATATATATATATATATATATTTGTTTTATTAAAGGGCTTAGAGGTCCCCAGGGCCCCATGTGGCAAACCCCCCTTTTTTTTTATAAATGTTTATTTTTTTATTTTTGTTTATATATTTTTTTATTTATTTTTTTATTAAAGGGCCCAGAGGTCCCCAGGGCCCTGGATGACAACCCCCCCCTTTTTTTTTTCTTTTTTTATAAACTACTTTACAACCGCACACCGTCAAATGATGGCAGGCGGAATATCCTATTGTTCTGACAGTATGACGTCCTGTCATTTTAAAGCCGTTATTTTAACCTGTCACGTTACTGGGAACACAATGCGCATGCCCGGCGGCCGTGATGGCCGCTGGGCACCCGCGATTGCCCAATAACTGAGCAGGACAGTGGATCCACGTCCTCTCAGGGAGAGGAGACCGATGCTGTGTCCCTTGTACATAGGGACACAGATCGGTTACCTCCCCCAGTCACCCCCCTCCCCCTACAGTTAGAACACTCACTGGGCTACACATTTAACCCCTTCCCCGCCCCCTAGTGGTTAACCCCTTCCCTAAAAAAAATGTGTCAAAAGTGTCCGATGTGTCCGCTATAATGTCGCTGCCATTCCCAGTAAAAAAAATCAATAAAAAAAAATCATTATTATGTCCCCTATTTTGTAGGCAATATAACTTTTTGGGATATTTATTATAGCAAAAAGTAAAAAATATTGTGTTTTTTTTTTCAAAATGTACGCTCTTTTTTTTTGCTTATAACCCAAAGAACCAATCAAATACCACCAAAAGAAAGCTCTGTTTGTGGGAAAAAAAGGATGTCAATTTTGTTTGGGAGCCACGTCGCATGACCGCACAATTGGTTAAAGCGACGCAGTGCCGGAAGCTAAAATTTCATCTGGGCAGGAAGGGGGTGTATGTGCACAATAGGCAAGTGGTTAAAGGGCCCAGAGGTTTTTTTATTTTTATTAAAGGGCCCAGAGGTCCCCAGGGCCCCGGATGGCTACCCCCCTGTTTTATATATATTTTTCTTTATTTCTTCCTGTTAAGGGCCCCCCCGCTTCTCAATTCGTGGCAGCCCCCCCGCTTCTCAATTTCAGGTGGCAGCAGCCCCCCCCCCGCTTCTCTGCTCCAGGGGGCCCATGCCTGAAGCTGTGTAAGGGGCCCCATAATTCCTGATGGCAGCCCTGTGTACGGGGCTTTAGTGGTGCACTCCACAAATCTGGCCTTTATGGAAGAGTGGCAAGAAGAAAGCCATTGTTGGAATAAAGCCATAACAAGTCCTGTTTGCAGTTTGCGAGAAGCTATGTGGGGGGCACAGCAAACATGTAGAAGAAGGTGCTCTGGTCAGATCAGACCGAAATTTAACTTTTTGGCCTAAAAGCAAAATGCTATGTGTGGCGGAAAACTAACACTGCACATCACCCTGAACACACCATCCCCACCGTGAAACATGGTGGTGGCAGCATCATGTTGTGGGGATGCTTTTGCTGAGCAGGGACAGGAAAGCTGGTCAGATTTGATTGGAAGATGGATGGAGCCAAATAAAGGGCAATCTAAAGCCCCATACACACTATCAGTTTTCCTGACGGTTTTCTCTTCAGGTTTACCAAAACCATCTAATATGAGGTCAAACCTCAAGAGTTTCAAATTGTATGCAATCAGGCAGGCCCTTGCACTACATGGTTTTGGTAAACCTGAAGAGAAAACCATCAGGAAAACTGATAGTGTGTATGGGGCTTTAGAAGAAAACCTGTTAGAGTTTGCAAAAGTTTTGAGACTGGGTTGGAAGTTCACCTTGCAGCAGGACAACGACCCTAAACATACAGCCAGAGATACAATGGGATGGTTTAGATCAAAGCATATTCATGTGTTATGCCGCGTACACACGGTCGTTTTTTGCGATGAAAAAAAACGACGTTTTTTAAAACGTCATTTAAATTGATTGTGTGTGGGCAAAACGTTGTTTTTTGTCTTCAAAAAAACGACCAAAAAAAAATTTTTTGTGTCGTTTTTCAAAACGTCGTTTTTTGTTTCACAAAAAGTCACCGTGTGTAGCAAAAACGTCTTTCAAAGCGACGTTTTTCAACCCGCGCATGCCCAGAAGCTAAGTTATGAAGCGAGCTTCAATGGAAAAGAGTGGTGAACGTAACCTCGCTTTTTGTGAAAAAACGATGGTGTGTATGCAAAATTGTCTTTGAAAAGTGACGTTTCAAAAACGTTGTTTTTTACTTCACAGAAAACGTAGTTTTTTTTCATCGCAAAAAACGACCGTGTGTACGCGGCATTAGAGTGGCCCAGTCAAAGTCCAGACCTAAGGCTCGATTCACATCTATGCATGTTGCTTTTGAGCATTTCTGCAGTGCTTTTTGCGGTGCTTGCCACGTTTATGGACACTGATTGCCGCGATTTGCATTTTATTTTATTTTTTTACACTGTAAATAGCTGGTTGCTAAGAAGGCAAAAAAAAATAGATTAAATAGATTAAAAAAACTGTGTGGGGTCCTCCCTGGTCCATACCAGGCCCTTGGGTATAGTATGGATTGGAGGGGACCCTCCATACCAGACCCTTATCCGAGCATGCAGGTTTGGAAAGGGAGGGGACGAGCGAGCGTCCCCCCTCCTAAACCATACCAGGCCACATGCCCTCAACATGGAGGGGATGGGTGCTTTGGGGCAGGGGGGGCTTTGCGCCCCCCCACCCCAAAGCACCTTGACACCATGTTGATGGGGACAAGGGCCTCTTCCCAACAACCCTTGCCCGGTGGTTGTCAGGGTCTGCGGGCGGGGGAGGGGGGCTTATCAGAATCTGGAAGCCCTCCTCCCCACGCTGTTTTTCTTTTCTTTTTTTTTTTCTTGGCATCTCTCTTTTTTTACATTCAGCGGGAAACCCGCTGACAGCTAATGACTCATCGGTTGTTAAGGATGCGGCCAGCTATATACAACCAGCTATATACAGTGTAAAAAAACGCGATACATTGGATACGGCTCCATTGAATTCTGTTACATGCAAAACACTGCTTTTTGTGGGTAAAAAAGTCCCCAAAACCTTTCCAAAAACGCAGAGGCACAAAAAAGCATTTATGTGAACATGTCTCATAGGAACCCATGTTAAAAAATTACCCTGCATTTCTGCAAAATGCAAAATACATCAAAAAACGCATTAGTGTGAATAAAGCCTAAATCCAATTGAGAATCTGAAACTTGAAAATTGCAGTTCAGACACTCTCCATTCAATCTGACAGAGCTTGAGATATTTTGCATAGAAGAATGGGCAAAAATGTCACTCTCTAGATGTCCAATAACTCAGGGGGGCCGAATACAAATGTACACCACACTTTTCACATATAAGTTTATAAAAAAAAATTGAAAACCATTTATCATTTTCTTTCCACTTTACAATGATGTGCCACTTTTGTGTTGGTCTATCCTATAAAATCCCAATAAAATACATTTACATTTTTGGATGTAAGATGACAAAATTCTGGCCTCTGCCACAGGCCTAGTACTTGAGGAACATGAACTTGAAATGAGCTAGTCCTCCCAATAGATTTAGTTAGAGTCCCTGGATCCCCAATGGTTCATTCAAGCCCTATTGGATCACCTGCCTCCGGGTTCTCCTCAAGCTGATCCCCCACCATACGGCTCCCAGCCTGGGATCTTTTAGGGTGAGTTCGGGACCCAGCAGCTACTGGGATCCCTCTCCATGTTAGAATGAAGCCTTGCCTGGTGCGCAACTTCGGCCAGGTAGGCCACGGCTGCGGGGTCCATGGATGCCCGCACCCTGAAGGTGAATGCCACACCTAGAACTCGGACCCCGCAGAAAGCAAGAACGGCCCCGAGGCCTAGGCGGCTGCCCCAGATGTAGCCTCCCTCAGCACGCCCTAGTGAGGGCACTAACCCCTCTGATTGGCTGCTGAGGAAAACGAGTCTGCCAGAACCCCTCCAGCGCCAGCTACCGCCCAGGGGTGGAAACACACCCCTGGAGTGCAGACTGGCCCACAGGTCAGTTCAGGAAAATGGCAGCAACCTAAATTTGACAAATTGTGAATGAGAGCCATGTAACTCTCCCATTCCCCACTAACTTTAACGTAACGCCCCCACAAAAAAGCAAGGCGGCACTACACATATATACTGTATGTGAAACCGCATTGCCACATCAAGGCACCTCTGCTAGGTGTGGTCCCTAATTCAAAACTATAGGACATTTATAGCAATTGTGAGGGGGTTAGCTCGGCACCGGGTGTTTATGACCCCCTGGACGAGTTCACTATACAAAATTAGGCACAGAAAAACAGCATTGCAGGTTATTTACACTATATACAATGGAATAATAACAGCAAAACAAAAAGAAACATGAAAATAAATCCTTGTCAACTTGACCACTTACTACACACGCAGGTTCCCTATCTATTAACAAGGTAGAGCCTTGTGCTGCCCCAGCACCTATCTCTCTGTTTTAGAGGTTTTCCACACAGGCGTTGTCTCACCGCACAGGACAGAACTGGTTCCAGGATGGAGCAGCTCCCTTTTCTTGCTGGGGTTTTTTGTAGAGGCCTTAATGACCCAACTTAATTCCGCTGGGCTCATTACATCTAGCCCTGCAGGACTCTCGGCGCATAAAGCCTAAATCTGGGACACACATATTTTCCATCCTGAATGCAACCAGGGGTTTTTACCTGCCTGTTGTCGCACAATGTATAAATTGAGAGCAGGCTTTCGGGGAGGCAGCAACTAACCTGAAGCCCTACATTTCTCAGGGTGGCTGCAGACCACCAGTGTCTGCAGCTGTTCTAACAAAGCACCAATGGCAGACACTCCAACCAATAGAAAGCCCAAGACAGCCCCTTCCCCTATGTATGTTATATATAATTTACCATTTTCCAAAGTCTTCAGGCTGGTTAAATGACACACAAGGTCCTCTTCTTCCCATTTTCTCCCAGTGGTCTTTGATGATGCAGAGGGTGGCTCAGACCAGATAAAATTAGTTTTGCTCTCTGCATCTTTATACTGTGGATGACCGCCATGGTGTTTGCTTAGTTTTTTGGCTTGAATGACACTCGGCATGTACATACTTACACTCTTCCTGAGTGTGGAGTCATTCCTGACACCTTTAAAAACTAGGCATCTGTCACCTGCCCTCTCTTTTAGATCTTTCAGAGAGAGCACAGCTTATGCAAAACCCACTGAAGGAATTTTTCTCTACATCACAGGACCTAAACTGACTTGGTTATTCAGATCTGCTCAGCCATGTCATGCTGTAGAGGAGGAGTGGCCGCACACAGCAGCCAAAATTCAACTCTGCGCATGAGCACTTGCAGTTAGAAGCAGCGCAACAGCATAAGTAGTATGAGACAATTGGATATTTTATATTTAAACACAATGCTGTGGTTTGTTTTGAGGCCAATTCATACACAAGCAGTACCTAGTACTCCATGGAAATATAAAAATAGATTGATCACAAATTTTCAGAAAATCGTCTGCTTTCGGTAAATTTGTCTGCATATATACACAGCACAGTCTTCAGTCAGCAGAGATTATATTATTAAATTAAAAACAACACTCTCCAGTTGCAAAAGGTCATTCTTTGCAGTCATCCAATAAATATAAACGCGGCTGATTGGCTTTACACAACGCAGTTCTTCCACAATGTGTCACCATAGGCCATGTACTGTATCTTATGAGATTGCTACCCAGAGAAAAGATGTAACAGACCCACTAGTGACAGGTCAGGGAGCATTGCTATATCATGCTCATGTACTTTGCCGCATTTGCAGCTATACAGAATTTATTTCAATGTTTTTTTCAACGTCTTGGCTTTAAATAAGCCTGATATTTACAGAGGAAAAAAAATAAAAAAAGAGGAATGGAACAGATTTTCTAATTCAAATCTCGCTTTGCTGGTAGTACGGAACAGTGCAACATGCCAGAAAAGAGTTACAATTTATTTTTAGTAACCTTTCTGTATCTTTATCACCTGACAAAAAGTTCAGAATGACTCATTTTTTACTTACATTTTTTTTTTTTTTTTTTACAGTTTATTTCCATCTCTGCTTCTCTTGCTAAGTGTTCAAAGCTCCCAATCTCTTCTGTCTTCCCCTCCCATTAATGTTCATCTGTTGTGTTTGACACACTGTCATTTTTAGATCAGGAACGAGTGCCTTGTGTGTCGGAACGCCGCAGCTGTCTTCGACATGTCCTACTTTGGAAAGTTCTACCTTGTTGGACCAGATGCCAAGAAGGCGGCGAGTTGGCTCTTTACTGCAAATGTTGACAAGCCCCCAGGTATTCTCTGAGGATAGCTAGAAGTGTGACGCTAACGTCACTGTACAAACGTGTGCCAAAGAGACAACCTTACTTTTGTCTCGTAAATGACGAGCTGGATTATGTGAAAAAGATTTTAATAACATTCATGTGTAAATTTTTTAGGGAATAATAAAAGCTAGGGTTGTCCCGATACCGATACCGATACCAGTATCGGTATCGGTACCGATACCGAGTATTTGCGGGAGTACTTGTACTCCCGCAAATACCCCCGATACTTGAATAGAATACTTCCCCCCCCCCCCGCCGCCGCCGCCGCATACCACAGAGCCGCCGCGTTAATCCCCGTGCATTACAGCACCGCATTACAGGCACCTTTCGTTTGTACTTGTAATCCCCGCCGCGCCATGTATACACACTCCCCTTCTCGGGATTGGACGGATCTGTCCAATCCCGAGCAAGGGGGAGTGTCTATGCGCAGAGCCGTGTGTATAGACACTCCCCCTTGCTCGGGATTGGACAGGTCGGTCCAATCCCGAGAAGGGGAGTGTCTATACATGGCGCGATGGGGATTACAAATACAAACGAAAGGTGCCTGTAATGCGGCGCTGTAATGCACGGGGATTAACGCGGCAGCAGCGGTGGCATCATCATCTACTACTAGATATGGGGGACATGGCTGCAATATGTGGGGGGACATGAGTGCATCTATGGGGGACAAAATATGGCTGCATCTGTGGGGGACATGGCTGCATCTATGGGGGACAGGACATGGCTGTATATATGTGGGGGACATGGCTGCATCTATGGGGGACAGGACATGGCTGCATATATGTGGGGGACAGGACATGGCTGCATCTATGTGGGGGACATGGCTGCATCTATGGGGGACAGGACATGGCTGCATATATGTGGGGGACATGGTTGCATCTGTGGGGGACATGGCTGCATCTGTGGGGGACATGGCTGCATATATGTGGGGGACATGGCTGCATATATGTGGGACAGGACATGGCTGCATATATGTGGGACAGGACATGGCTGCATATATGTGGGGGACATGGCTGCATCTATGGGGGACAGGACATGGCTGCATATATGGGGGACAGGACATGGCTGCATATATGTGGGGGACATGGCTGCATCTATGGGGGACAGGACATGGCTTCATATATGTGAGGGACATGGCTTCATATATGTGAGGGACATGGCTGCATCTATGGGGGACAGGACATGGCTGCATATATGTGGGGGACATGGCTGCATCTATGGGGGACAGGACATGGCTGCATCTATGTGGGGGACATGGCTGCATCTATGGGGGACAGGACATGGCTGCATATATGTGGGGGACATGGCTGCATCTGTGGGGGACATGGCTGCATCTATGGGGGACATGGCTGCATATATGTGGGGGACATGGCTGCATCTATGGGGGACAGGACATGGCTGCATATATGTGGGGGACATGGCTGCATCTATGGGGGACAGGACATGGCTGCATATATGGGGGACAGGACATGGCTGCATATATGTGGGGGACATGGCTGCATCTATGGGGGACAGGACATGGCTGCATATATGTGGGGGACATGGCTGCATCTATGGGGGACAGGACATGGCTGCATATATGTGGGGGACATGGTTGCATCTGTGGGGGACATGGCTGCATCTGTGGGGGACATGGCTGCATATATGTGGGGGACATGGCTGCATCTATGGGGGACAGGACATGGCTGCATATATGTGGGGGATATGGCTGCATCTATGGGGGACAGGACATGGCTTCATATATGGGGGACAGGACATGGCTGCATATATGTGGGGGACATGGCTGCATCTATGGGGGACAGGACATGGCTGCATCTATGGGGGACAGGACATGGCTGCATCTATGGGGGACAGGACATGGCTGCATATATGTGGGGGACATGGTTGCATCTGTGGGGGACATGGCTGCATATATGTGGGGGACATGGCTGCATATATGTGGGGGACATGGCTGCAATATATGGGGGAACATGGCTGCAATATGTGGGGGGACATGGCTGGATATATGTGGGGCTGGATATATGTGGGGGGACATGGCTGAAATATATGTGGGGGGACATGGCTGGATATATGTGGGGGGACATGGCTAGATATATGTGGGGGGACATGGCTAGATATATGTGGGGGGACATGGCTGCAATATGTGGGGGGACATGGCTGCATTTGGGGACACATCTAAAAAAAGTATCGGTATTCGGTATCGGCGAGTACATGGAAAAAAAAGTATCGGTACTTGTACTCGGTCCTAAAAAAGTGGCATTGGGACAACCCTAATAAAAGCAGTTTATTTTTATTTTTATAGAAGACCAGGCAAGCAGATAAATGCACAGGTCATTTAGATATATATGTGAACTGTCCTATCAGTGAGCAAGCTATATCGCGTTACTTTAGTGAAGCACAGCTGGCTGTACTGTCTAAAAGGGTCAATGATCACACAGCTGGTTGAACAGAATTGTGATCTAGAACCCCTGTCAGACAGTACAGCCATGTATACAGCTTGCCCACTGATCCCCCCAAACCCCAGCCTGTAGATTGGACAGTAAAGAAGCATCACCACACTAATGAGGTCATCAATTTACATATCTCTGTCTATCTGTCAGCCAGCACCCTCTGTTAGATTGACAGCTCTGTGCAATTAAACATCCAATGCTTGCCCTGCCTCAACCAAAGCGGATTGCACAAATCTAGAGACGATTTTCAGGTACGTATGTTACCTGTATTCAAAAATATGTTTCTAATCTATAAATGTGCATAAATGCATTCCTTGTGTTCCCCCACTGAACTGTTCGGCCACCCACAGAGAGAAGCCCTGTATATGCTCAAGTTTCAGCAGAACACAGGTTCCCTTTCCAAAGAAGATGGGGGTTGAACAATTGGTTATGAAAGTGAGCTAATTCACTTGCAGTACTTTTTTTTTTCAATTTTGTATTTTTTAATCTTTATTTCCATTTACGCTGGTGCCGTGACTTCTGACCCAGGTTGCCTATTTCACGTGGCTTCTTTCTCTTACAGCATCCTTTTCGAGCAACCCTTGCATGCAGGGACTAGTGTTGTGTCTCCCTACATTGTATGCATCAGTAGAAACACACAGTCCCTTAGCCTAGGATGGCAAGCTGCTCTCATGTTCCTCCCTCTTCCTCTCAGCTAAACAGACTGTTCATTGTTTCCTGTGAAAACTGGAAGTTCAGGGAAGGAGCACTGAGTGCGCAGGAGACGGCAGCATTGATAGTTGCAAACTGCAAGTGCTGGCATAAGAACTTTATCAAAAAGTTCACTGGGAAAAATGTATTAATGTTCTATTTTGTGCTTAATTTGTTAAGCCAAAAAATGCTCAGGGTTTACTACTACGTTAATCATTACAAAATGAATGGGAAACAATATGTGGGATTTGTATCACTGTACTTGGGATACAAATACATAGTTAGATACAGTATTTCACAAAAGTAAGTACACCCCTCACATTTTTATAAATATTTTATTTATATCTTTTCATGTGACAACACTGAAGAAATTACACTTTGCTACAATGTAAAGTAGTGAGTGTACAGCTTGTATAACAGTGTAAATTTGCTGTCCCCTCAAAATAACTGAACACACAGCCATTAATATTCAAACTACTAGCAACAAAAGTGAGTACACCCCTAAGTGAAAATGTCCAAATTGTGTCCCAAAGTGTCAATATTTTATGTGGCCACCATTATTTTTCAAGACTGCCTTAACCCTTTTAGGCATGGAGTTCACCAGAGCTTCACAGGTTGCCACTGGAGCCCTCTTCCACTCCTCCATAATGACATCATGGAGCTGGTGGATGTTAGAGACCTTGCGCTCCTCCACCTTACGTTTGAGGATGCCCCACAGATGCTCAATAGGGTTTAGGTCTGGAGACATGCTTGGCCAGTCCATCACCTTTACCCTCAGCTTTTTTAGCAAGGCAGTGGTTGTCTTGGCGGTGTATTTGGGGTCATTATCATGTTGGAGAACTGCCCTGGGGCAGTTTCCAAAGGGAGGGGGATAATGCGCTGCTTCAGTATGTCACAGTACATGCTGGCATTCATGGTTCCCTCAATTAACTGTAGATCCCCAGTGCCGGCAGCACTCATGTAGCCCTAGACCATAACACTCCCACCTCCATGCTTGACTGTAGGCAAGACACACTTGTCTTTGTACTCCTCACCTGGTTGCAGCGACACACGCTTGACACCATCTGAACCAAATACGTTTATCTTGGTTTCATCAAACCACAGGACATGGTTCCAGTAATCCATGTTCTTGGTCTGCTTGCCTTAACAAACTGTTTTCAGGCTTTCTTGTGCATCATCTTTAGAAGAGGCTTCCTTTTGGGACAACAGCCATGTTGACCAATTTGATGCAGTGTGTGGTGTTTGGTCTGAGCACTGACAGGCTGACCCCCCCACCCCTTTATCCTTTGCAGCAATGCTGCCAGCACTCATATGTCTATTTCCCAAAGACAACTTCTAGATATGATGCTAAGCACATGCACTTTACTTCTTTGGTTGACCATGGCAAGGCCTGTTGTCAGTTTAACCTGTCCTGTTAAAGCGCTGTATGGTCTTAGCCACAGTGCTGCAGCTCAGTTTCAGGGTTTTGGAAATCCTCTTATAGCCTAGGCCATCTTTATGTAGAGCAACAATTATTTTTTTCAGATCCTCAGAGTTATTTGCCTTGAGGTGCCATGTTGAACTTCCAGTGGCCAGTATGAGAGAGTGAGAGTGATAACACCAAATTTTACACACCTGAGACCTTGTAACACTAATGAGTGCCATGATATGGGGAGGGAAAATGGCTAATTGATCCCAATTTGGAAATTTTTACTTGGGGGTGTACAGACATTATTAATGGCTGTGTGTTGAGTTATTTTGAGGGGACAGCAAAGTTACACTGTTTTACAAGCTGTACACTCACTACTTTACATTGTAACAAAGTGTAATTTCTTCAGTGTTGTCACATTAAAAGATTTAATAAAATATTTACAAAATGTAAGGGGTGTACTCACTTTTGTGAGATACTTTATATACATAAAGTATAATTTAATAATACAAATACATATTGCACATATTATCACATAAAACACACATGCCAATGCTTGTTGCATACAACAAGATGTCTTGTGTATGTTGCTTTTCACCCAACACATAATAAATTTTGCCACATACTGTATATCATGGGTGCTCAACCTATGTCCCTCCATCTGTTGCAGAACTACAAGTCCCATCATGCCTCTGCCTTTGTGAGTGTTGCCTGTAACTGTCAGCGGCTTGCAGTGCATCATGAGACTTGTAGTTACGCAACAGCTGGAGGGCCACAGGTTGAGCTCCCATGCTGTATATAATACTGTTTCAAAATGGTCAACGCGTTTCACATAGATTTTCTGTTTGAGTAATTGGTGAAGAGCAGGAAATATAAATGGTGGTGCAGAAAGAGGGCAAATGCCTCTCACTCTTGTAATTCCACAGAACAATTGGCTGTACCAAAGTTTCAAATATCTAATTTCCTGCCCAGGAGAGGAAACCTTTATATAACAGTAAACACAAAATAATAATAAGGTTTGGATAATTATAATAACCATTACATAATAGTAAATGTTCTTTCACCTAAGGTATTTTTTATTTTTTAAAGTTTGCTATAACTTTAAGCCAGTGATCTTGTTGCCTGTGCAGGTTTTACTGTATACACCTGTATGTTGAACAAGAATGGTGGAACGGAAAGTGATCTCACAGTGAGTAGGATAACCCCCGGGAAGTCGCCCTCTGCCCTGGCACCTGACTTTGAAGGTATGTATTAAGGTAGATCATACCTGTAGTATCTCTAATCTCCTATTTGCATACATTCACAAATAACGAATGTGGAGCTGCATCCCCTTAAAGTGGAACTATACATGATCTGAGCCCCACAATGTCTCCATGATCTATTTTGTTGAGAAATCACTTTGAAAAACACCCCCTAGCATCTCTGGCCTTGGCCATCTTGAGTAAGGGCAGATGATTGATGTAGAATTTTTACTTTCTGTAATCCACCTGTCCTTAGCTTAGGCATACAAGCAGAAGAGGGTGTGCTTAGCTGAGAAAGGTCCTCTTCCCCTACTGAGGACTCCGAGGATTTATGACATAATTTGCCTAGGCATGGAAACCAGAAAGTACCGTATTTATCAGGGAAAAATCGTGGGCGTGCGATATACGCCAATCCCCGCTTCCCGCGATGTGTTTAAAAGCCGCCACCAACATATACCGAGTGCAGTACACTCGGGTACACTTGGCCAGGCTCAGCTCCCCTCGCGGTCAGGAGCCGAGCCTGGCCGAGCGTGCCCGAATGTACTGCACTCGGTATATGTCGGGGGTGGCGTTCAAACACAGCGCGGAAAGCGGCGATCGGCTCAGAGAAAGAGCGGGAGAAGCGGGGAGGACACCACCAAGGTCGCAGACGGACGCCGGACCGGACAAGGCCGCCGATGGATGCTGGGCAAGACACCGACGAGGGGCATTCAAACTGTAAGGCCGCGAACACACGGAGGGAGATGTCCGATGGAAACGGTCCGCGGACCGTTTTCATCGGACATGTCTCCTCTGGATTTTCGTCCGGCGGTGTGTACACACCATTGGATCAAAATCCCCGCCGGCAGACAGCGCGGTGACGTGGCGGTGACGTTGATGCCGCCACGTCACCGCACCAGGTAGTAAAAAACTTCCACGCATGCATCGCATCCATACGACGCTTGTGTGGGCAGATATGTCCGCTGGTTAGTGTACTAACCAGCGGACATATCCGACGGACATGTCGCCAGCGGACAAATTTTAAAGCATGCTTTAAAATTTGTCCGCTGGTCAGACATGTCCGCTAGCCCATACACACGATCGGATTTGTCTGCTGAACTGGTCCGTCGGACCAGTTTCAGCGGACAAATTCGATTGTGTGTACGCGGCCTAAGTTTTTTTTTTTCTGAAATTTCCCGATAAATACGGTAACTGAATAAATGTAAAAAAAAAAAGTTTAAAACAAGTAAATATGATATACTTTCCTATCCATTCACGAATGCTAGTAGCGTAAGGATTAAATATAGTCTATGTTGTTTGAGAGAGTGAAGTTTTAATACACAGACCTTCTTTAATCAGTGAGAGTGCAACAGTGCAACATGTATATCAGAACTTTACCATAGAAGTTCAAGTTTATTGAGATGTAAAAGGAATACATACAGAAATCAACGTCAATGGGCCAACATAGCCCTAAGATTGCACGGTACAGCAAGTACTATTACACACATCCTACAAATTCCATGTACTTGGCGTATATTAAAGGCATAGGCATCTAGACATCTCGTCATCCCCATACAAAATAAACACATTTTAGTATGTATACCCACTTTATATACCAAAATAACTCTTTCCTGCTTCTTCCTACCCTGACTCGTGTTATTCTCCAAAATAAGTTGGTCGGCTCGTGCAAGTTTCACCATCCCCCAGCCATCTCTCCCATACACTGTCAAATTTTTGCGGTCTCCCTCTATGTATATATATAATTTTCCTGTACGGGAGAATGGCATTGACCTCTCTCTTCCAGTCCTCCAGTGTTGGAGCCCCTGGCTGCATCCAGGCCTTTGCCACCACTTTTCTGGATATCAGAACTTTACCAAGTGCTTTCTCTGTGCACCTCCTTGATTTAGTTCTACTTTCTAACTTGGGTTTGACTTTGGACTTCATGGGTACAGCCTGCCGTCTGGCATCTTCTTCTGTCCAAAGACCATGCTCTTACTGGTCACCAAAGCTTTCTTAATAGACATTGAAATTGCAGATGGCAGGATTTAGCAAAAAAGTCAAAGGGAGTCAAAGGGAGTCGAGCTCTAGTAAAAAAAAAAAAATCTAAATCAGAGAGGAGTATAGAAGAAACTTTTCTGAATGATAACAATAATGAAAGGTACCATGGTGTGGTGTCTGCACTCAACAACATTTTTCAAAGCAACTTTAAAATGGAACAGAAGTTAAATTGGCAGCAAGCTTCTCCCCAATACTACCTGACACATGCTACATAAGGACCTCAGACACTGCGAAATGCAGCTTAAGACTTTTCACATACATGTAATAAAGAACTGAAAACATGAGTTTCAAACTGCATTAGCATTACAGTGCCTACTTGTAATTGCTGCCTGGATAGGCCCTTTAAATCAACCAGTCAGAAACTGTACAGATTGCTGCAGTGACCCTGGTCAACCGATTCAAGCAGCTATTGTGTTTATTGCCCAGCTCCAGCAGAGATGAGGGACTCTACATATCTTACTGATGTTCCCTATTGTCTTGTTCTAGATACCGCCCCAGGCAGTGGAGTTGGCGGTCGGCAAGAATCGCAGACAGCTATGTGCCAAAGGCACAGCAGAAACATTTGTCTTTACAAGTTAACTCATTCAAGTGGCATTGCAAAACTGAAAGTAATTCTGATTGGATGCACACAGCTGTGACACACATGGCCAACTCCATGGAGGCTGCTGATTAGTTTTCCATTATCCTGACTAATGCATGTATAGTGATTACTTCATAGGGAGACACTGGAAATAAATGGGCTCTCCTACCTGTCCCATGGCTACCTGCCCTATGTCTGGATCTAATAGATCACTGACAAACCTCTGACAATAATCAAGTTCCAGGCACTATTTTTTTTTTACTGCAGTTGTCAAACTGGAGAAAGGCTTTAGGCATGCAAGATACCCAACAATAGTGCAAAAAGGAGGACAGATATACTGAATTAGCAGTAAGTTCTAAAGTAGATGCTGATAGAGGACAGACAAAAAAAAAAATGTAACTTCCTAAACCAGCCACAGTGTTTCCTTGCTCCTGACCTCTGTCCCCCTAGAAGTAGCCCAAAAGATTCCTTGTGAAAAGAGCCCTCTTCCAAGGTCCATTTGCAGCTTGCCTCCCAGCTACTTTGTGACCCACTTTAGTCAAGGGTATTGCCGTTTAGCCCTTTGTATCCACGGTCCTCAGCACATGACTGTTTTAGTTCAGACCCTAAAATCAGTTTTAAAAAAAAAGGCTTCATTCCAGGAAGAAGCCCCAGGGTAGAGAGAGTTCTAGAATAATGCTCCTAAATCAATTATATATTGTGAGGGATTAACTCGGTAGCGGGTGTGTGTGACCCCCTGGATGGGTTCACTACACGCTGAACTGTACAAAACGGCACTTGAGGATGACTGAAAACAAATGATATGGTTTATTTTTCCATTTTGCGGGATACACGTGCAAGCATCAAAACAGCATAAACAAAACAAAACATAAAATAAACCCTTGCCACTTGGGGCGTCTACCTTCCCAACAAAGGAACCTACCTATGGAGTCTGGCACAGCCTACTGCTGGGCAGACACTGCTGGTCCTACAGCAGAAAACAACAACAAAAGTCTCTGATATTTCTTGCACAGAAATATCTATCAGCACCTCACCTCTTCAGAAGTGCTTCTGACTGCTCCTTCACTTCACAAAGCAATCCAGCAATCAGTCGTTATCCTTAGGCTTTATTTATAGGGGCTTTAATTGCTTCATTTTGAACAGCTGAAGGATTCTAACTCCCCAAACCTCTCTGGCCATTTCTACAGCCGACGCCCAATAGTAATTGGTGTATTGTCTACACAAGGCAGAAAAGTATCTTCCGTCAGGGACAACACACACAGATTTACCTGACTTCCTGTCACATACCCCCCCTCTTGTTTCAACCCTAGGGTTGGGACACAGGTTGCCAGGCACGCATGCACTCGGGACACCCCATCTGCATTCCCCATTTTAACACCGGGGCGATGCGTTACGACAAAACGAAATCCCTGAAGGGCCAGGAACCACCTATTTATTCTCCTATTGGTCTTCAAATTTCGGCTGAGGTACATAAGAGGGTGTTCCTTGCTCTGTAATATAGTCATTTTCAGTTGTAAACCATGCAAAACCTTAATTGGTTTTTCAATGGACACAAAGGTTTCCCTCGATAGCTCAATCCCTGAAGAACTCAGCGAGTCATAACCAATACCAAGAGCTGACAACACTGTGCTCTGCAATGGATCATCCATGTGGATGCCCTGTTCAGATGTAAACACACCAAGACTGGAATCCTCCAAAGCAAGGTGACACCCAAAAAAATCTGTTCTTCTATGAACTGGACTAAAGTCTGACGCAGAAGACCTCTGATAAACTGATGTACTAGGCGGTTTTTCTTCCCTTTGGTGCGCTAGACGGAAATCATTACTTGTCAATTCTACATTTCCAAGCTTCTTACTTTGTGATAGTTCAGACTCAGGCCTCGTACACACGAGGCAATCTATTTGTTCAAATCGGTCGGACCGACCGATTTGAACAAATCTGTCTGCTTGGATTTTGGTTTGCTCGCGTGTACACACGAGCAAACCAAAATCCCTGCCAGCAGACAGCGTGCTGACGTGTCGGTGACGCCGCCACGTCACCGCACCAGGAAGTAAAACACTTCCGCGCATGCGTCGAAATCATTCGGCGTGTGTGCGAGAAGACATGTCTGCTGGTTAGCGTACTAACCAGCAGACATGTCGGGCGGACGGGTTCCCAGCCGACAGATTGGTAAGCATGCTTTCAAATCTGTCGGCTGGCCAAATCCGTCTGCTCGCCCGTACACAGGATCGAATCTGTCTGCTGGGACGGTCTAGCAGACCGTTTCCAGCAGACAGATTTGGTCGTGTGTACGCGGCCTCAGAAGTATGGTGAAAATCTATCAAACCCAATGTAAGGTTTTCAGAAACTGAATCCTCGTCACTTTCTTGAACCAACCGCTTACTCTGTGCATCACTTGTTCGCACACCCCTATTCTCACCAAGAACTTGACAATTGCTATCGGACACATCATTAACTGAACTAGACAACATTTCTTGTCTAGCAGAAACAATCACTTTTGAAATTGTGTTTATGGCTAGTTCAACTATCTTTGCCTCATAGTCTCCCAAAAATGTTTTAGTATTTGTTTCTTTGAAACCATCGACTATTGGACACAAATTCTCATATTCTTCATTCCTTTCAAGACATTTGGAAAAAGCATCCAATAAATTAGTACATTTAGCCTCTCTGACCACTTCAGTGATGGAGGTTTCACCTGCCATTACAGATTCTACACTTTGAAAAATAGATTTTACTTCCCAAGGAATCTTTGTAGTCAAGTCCAAAGTATTATCCTGCGTTACTTGCTCTGACAGAACACTTTCTAAAGACTGGGTTTCACAGGATGTGACATTACCTTTATATTCAAATCCGATTTCATTAACATAAAACTTAACACATTCCTCTTCAACATGCAAATAATTCACAGAGGCAAAAATAGCTTCAGTCTGGGTGCATATTTCCTGCAATTCAGATTCCTCAATGACCCTGCTCCGCTGATCATCAACTATGAGAAAGTCATGAATATCACCTGCCTTACTACATTCACAAGGCTCGGTGGATATTGGACACACTTTTTCTACATCATTTAGTGCAGTGTCAGAATTAAGTTTTTCAGCTTTATTTCCATCAAGCAACTGACTGAGAACTGAAGATGTGCAAACCCCTACTTGCACTTCAGCCACTTCATTTGCCCTGAAGCGGTCAGGGATTTCACTTTCAACCTCACTTCCAGAAAGTTCAGCTTCATTTTCCATAAAGTCCTTCAGATTTAGCTTTCTAAGAATTTCCTCCTCCTCATCGTCGTTATCTTCCACACATTCTTCATTATTTATCGTTAGTCTATTCTGAGGGTTGGCTGTTTCCGTAGGACAATCATCAACTTTAACATCTTCATGTTCCGTTTCTACTTTGGTAATCTTGGTGACACCAGAAACTCCTAACTTGGCAGAGTAGGCCCAAAGAAATGAACAGTGATCCATACAGCCCTGGCACCCCATCTCATGCAACTCAACTTGCTCCGATGGAACTGCCCCTAGGTGCCGACCACGAAACCAGTCCTCACTCACCACACACTGGATCATCTCATCTGGGGTCTCATCCTCAGGATCAGGGTACGGTCTCTTACATGTGCAGTAGATGCCAAAGAAATTGTCCTTGTAATTATTAGCCAGGTTTTTCTTCTCTTTATCCGGATATAACTTGCAGTCTCGCTGTTTAAATTTGGCATTTCCACAATTGCAGCGAAATTTCCTCTTGGTGTAGAGCTCAAACAGGTCGTGACCTTCATGACACTTGTATGTACAGGCCAGACATATCCCAGCAGGCTCCTCTTTATCCAGGGTGCAGGTACTGCAGGCGTACAGCGCTTGTCTCTCCACATAACCCAGGGGGTAGGAGCATTTTTCGGAATCGCTCCCCGCCAGCACAGCAGACACCTCATCCTGCAGGGCGTCATCCTCCTCCAGGACATCCAGCAGTGACAGGACCGGCTCCTTCTTTACTGCCATTTCTACCTTTACTTCCACCTTCACTTCCTCCTCTTCATCTTTTGCACCACTTTCAACTTCTGCAAGCTCTTCGCTGTCGGCATCATCAGATGGTAGAAGATGGAAATCCTCAAACCCGGCCTCATTTTCTTGTTTCAAAAGTTTATTGAAGATAATGTAAACATTACATGTGACAAAGCATAAACTCTTCTCACGTTGGTACCGGCCTCATTTTCTTAATTTTTTCTGTTGGTGAAAGAACCGGAACAGAGAGCAACTGCTTCATTCATTAGGTCACTTTTCTAATTTTCAGCATGAGCCTTTGTACACCTAAAAGATTCTTGATTTGGACCATCATCTTGACAGACAAATTTGCCAGAGCGGAGTCCTAGCAACTCATCCATAACCCCTATCTTGGAGTCATTTGTATCAGGCTGGCTGGTGTTGGACTGTGATTGCTTAATCTTTCCTGAGCAGAGATCTAACAGTTCCCCCATATTTGCATCCATAGCATTCTCATCCATATTGTCCATCACAAGTCTTTGCTTGGCAGAGCTGTACTTGCTCCTGTTGCGGTCAACATTTAGAAAACCATCAGCATGCATGACCATGATCTCTTCGTTGTAATCCTCATCACTCCAAAGTAAGCTTTCCGTGCAAGAATCGCTGAGCGTCTCCTCATTACTTAGTCTTGTATATGGACGGCATCCATGATCGCTGCTTTTATCGGAACACGGGGCCTTATAATCACTGTTGAGCTTTGAAGGTTGTAATTTTTTTGGTGAGAGCTCCTTAGAAACCCCTATTTCTTTCTCGTACATCACGGGACACAGAGCGGCATATTCATTACTATATGGGTTATATGGAGTACCTTCAGGTGTGGACACTGGCAATCTCAAACAGGAAGTCCCCTCCCTATATAACCCCCTCCCCTAGAGGGAGTCCCTCAGTTTTTTTGCCAGTGTCTTAGGTGTTGGTCACGGAATAGCTTTGCTCCACATCCTTGGGATTAAGGGATCTGTCCAAGGAGCCTCAGTGCCAAAGTGGACAGTACCCGGGCCCCAAACCGTGGGGTTTTGCCTATAATG
The DNA here is from genome assembly GCA_029574335.1 of Rana kukunoris. Classification (NCBI taxonomy): domain Eukaryota; kingdom Metazoa; phylum Chordata; class Amphibia; order Anura; family Ranidae; genus Rana; species Rana kukunoris. The sequence goes on along the minus strand of CM056057.1, from coordinate 133,054,546 downwards.
CTCCTCTCTGGAGGGCTGGACCCTGGGCCCAGGACTTGGAGTTTGCAAAAACCATAAGTTCCTGTTTGCCAGGGTGCTATATAGGTCCAGGACAGTGGGTACCTTCATAGGACCCCAGGGCCTGAAGGTCTACTACGCTACCCACGGAGATGGGAGAAGATTGGATCAGTTTGCTGGACAAACATCCTGCAGCATGGAGCAGGTAAGGGGGAGCCTGCGGGACTTGGTTCGACAGCAGGCTCTCCGGGGTAACCTAAAAGGGGGGATAGCCTAAGTATGCTCTGCATGGGCAACCTTGTTCACTATGTCTGAAGAGAGACAGGATGACACCTTTTCTCCCCCATCACTAGGTTCCCCTGTCTAAGAATGTGTTGCTAGCTAACCTGCTGTTTTCTTCCTAGGACTAGTAAGGATCCCTAGGGGCCTTTTGGAGAGTCCTACCTGGCCGGGGGTTTGAATCTGCCGCCTGTTTCTGCAGTCCTGGATCTCCAGCAGCGCGGCTCCTCCATGTTCCTCCTGTTTCCGGCATACGCGCGTGCGCGCGTGCGCGCGCACGTCTTATAGACGTTTTTCGCGCCGTTCACACAGGAGGGCGGGGGGGGGGGCGTGCCTGCGGCGTCATACAGGGGCGCGCCTTGTGCTGTTATAGATCAGCAGGCATTGTCAGTGCTCAGTCTGAGGCTGATTTCAGAAGGAGAGGACGCAGAGCGGCAGAACAGTGACTCCCGGTGGCGGAAGAGGGGTAGTACATGCTGGACTTTGTTCCAATGCCTTTTTTGTTAAGCCAAGAAATTCCCCTTTTTGCGGCAGGTTGGAGGCTGGCAAACTAAGTTTGGGGTCACTGTGTGTTTTAAAAAAGAAAATATATATAATATATATTTAAAAAAAAAAAAAAAAGAGAAAAACATACGGGATCCCATCAGTTTTTGGGCATTAGTGATCTATTGTCCCCTAAGCTCTGGTTTTGTAATCCTGGCCACTACAGTCTGTTGTGTGGGCGGAGTCCCTCGATTTTGTATTATGGCTTCCAAAGGTTCGGGGTCAAAGGGTACAAAAAAGACCAAAAAACAAAGGGGTTCCCCTTCTGATTCTGATGATATGCCGATACTTTCCCCGCAACTTATTAACATAAAGAGCGCCTTGGATGAGCCATTAGGGGGATCTGGTGCGGAGGCTGGCCCAGATCAGCCCAGCCCTGTGTTTATCACAGAGGAGATGCTAGCCGTATCCCTAGGGGGGCTAGAAGAGAGAATAGCAGCATTGATCGCTAGAGCTATTCCTGGTAAGAAACGGGTTAGATCCCCATCACCAAGAGGTGTATCCTCAGATGCTGAGATTCTCTCTCCGGAGGAATTAGAATCACAGGAGGATCAACTAGACCTGAACCAAGAGGGTTCAGGGATTGAGGGATCTGCCTCTGAGGAACCATTTTCAGACTCCCAGACAGAAAGACTGTGGGTACAGTCTTTGACGGACATGGTCCGCTCGGCATTTAGTTTACCATTGACAGAGCCTCAGGTTCCTCCGGTATCCTCTCTGGGCTCTTTGAAAGCTCCGTTAAGCAACGCAGTGTTTCCGGTCCATCCTCTCTTGGAGGAATTGATCTTTCGGGATTGGGTACGGCCGGACAGGATTTTTCTGCCACCGAAAAGATTTGCGGTCATTTACCCCATGGAGGAAAGATTCTCCAAGAGGTGGAGGCTCCCAATAGTGGATGCAGCCATCTCATGTGTGAATAAATCACTAACTTGCCCGGTGGAAAACATACATATGTTTAAAGATCCGGTTGATAAAAGGTTAGAGACACTTTTAAAAGCATCCTTTGCTACGGCAGGAGCAGTGGTACAGCCAGCTGTGGCTGCAATTGGTGTTTGTCAGGCGTTAAAAGACCAGACAAAAGAAATGTTAAAGGACATGCCTACCCAACAAGCAGAAGAGTTTTCTGACATTCCCAGAGCTCTGTGTTTTGCTGTAGATGCTATAAAAGATTCCATCCAGCAAGCCTCTCGTTTATCACTAGTTTTGGTGCACATGAGAAGGCTCTTATGGTTGAAGAACTGGGCGGCGGAGCCCCCATGCAAAAAGCTTCTGGCAGGGTTTCCCTTCCATGGAGGACGACTCTTCGGAGAGGATCTGGATAAATATATTCAGACTATTTCAAATGGCAAGAGTACCCTTTTACCGGTCAAAAAGACATTCCGGGGTCCTACATTTAAAAGGCAGCTCTTTCCTGTCTCGGGGCCCTCAAATTCCAGGCAGTATCGACGGCCGCCTGCACGATCCAACGTTAACAGTAGATCGCAGGGACAGGCCCCTGGGGGTAAGAGGCCATGGTATCGCAAGCCGACAAAGAGAGCCCCTAAGTCTGCCTTATGAAGGGGCGCCCCCACTCTCGCGGGTGGGGGGAAGGCTTCGTTTCTTCTCAGAAGTTGGGAAGCCAAGATCCCCGACAAATGGATCCGGGCATCTGTAACCACAGGCTACAGACTGGAGTTTCTAAGGTATCCTCCGCCTCATTTTCAAGAATCAAGGCTACCAAGGGATCCAGCAAGGAAGGCATCATTGCTGGCAGCTTTGGATCACCTGCTCTACCAGGACGTAATAATAGAGGTGCCAGCCCAAGAGCAAGGGCTAGGTTTCTATTCCAATCTCTTTGTCATACCAAAGCCCAACGGCGATGTCAGGCCAATCTTGGACCTAAAGAGGTTAAACGGTTACCTAAAGGTTCGTTCCTTCCGGATGGAATCCATCCGGTCAGCAGCCGCCGCGCTTCAGAAAGACGATTTTCTGGCCTCCATAGACATAAAGGATGCTTACCTTCATGTACCAATCTTTCAGTCACATCAAAGATTTTTACACTTCGCGGTGGGGCAGCGACACTTCCAATTCAGGGTGCTCCCCTTCGGGCTGGCCACGGCCCCCCGGGTATTCACGAAGATCCTAGCCCCAGTTCTGGCCAATTTAAGGATCCAAGGGGTCACAGTCCTAGCATACTTGGACGACCTTTTAATCATAGATCACTCACGACCGGGTCTGCAAAAGGCAGTAAACCTCACGGTTCGGTACCTCGAAGAATTCAGCTGGGTCCTAAACCGGGGAAAGTCAGCGTTCCAGCCTACAAAGCAGTTGGAATACCTCGGCATGAGGTTAGACACAGAACAGCAAAGAGTGTTCCTGCCCCTGGTAAAGATCGAGGCTATCAAGGGGCTGGTTCAGTTGGTTCTAAACAAGAAAAAACCAACTATTCGCCTGTGTATGCGATTACTAGGCAAGCTAGTGGCCACGTTCGAGGCAGTACCATACGCTCAGATCCACACTCGCGTCCTACAGGCAGCCATTCTAGCAAAAAAGAAAAGGCTACCAAACAATTAATCTCCAAGAGAGGAGGAGATCACCGTTGATAAAAGGAGCTACTATTGGCAATAATGGGTCATAAACGCTAATACAAAATAGTATAAATTTATTACAAAAAGTACTTAGAACCTCCAGTACCTAATAGGGTGGCTAAATGAGCCAATACCATATAGGTCTCTGGAATGACAAACAATAATGCATAAATGAACAACCAGCTCACAGTGTGCGTGTTGGTGACCAACACACAGGGACAAATACAAACATATACCACATAAATTGAAAACAAAAAGACAAAGACAGAAACAGATGTCCAGACATGTGTGTACGCACTAATTGGAATTCCCAGCGGCAATGTCACCGTAATATAATAGTAAAAACTTTATTTTGTGTGTATATGGGAACAGTTCCACTTAGTGCGTCTCCGCGGAGTATGAAAATAATGGAGGTGGGAAAAACCAGAGGGGAACTCTAAATAGCAACTAGATTGCTATATAACCATGAACTTGAATGGACTGTGGTTGTGTATGAGACATCAAATAATATCTCATAGGAACGACACCATCATGACACGATGGACTGCTGATGTATCAAAAAATATATATCAAAAAAATATATAATAAATTATAGTCCTGTAGTTGATGCCAAAATGGTAAGAGATAGTTCAAAAACTGGAAATAATGTTAATTACTGGTGTATCTTCATGTGTGAATTTCTAAACCAGGCATCAATGGGATAATTTGCAGTCTACCTCTTGATGAAAAGTTCTGATATATTCCTCAAGGTAATAGTGTCATATAGATCTAAACACAGTCTCCAAATATATCAGAATTGTTGCATATTACCGTATCCGCCGTGTCTGTGATGGGATGGCGTTTTTTTCTTTATTTCATGTGCGGCAATAATGCAATCAACTGAGAATCGTAGCGGGAAAAAAGATTGAAGGTTCGTAGAGCAGTCGTAGTTGCAAGAGAAGGTTTTTTAGGAGACCATTGCAGTGCCGTGCGTTGTCCTAATAGGAGTAGTTGGCACCTGTATGTTTTGGAGTTTCTCCGTGTCCCGTATACCACTCCAGTCTGCTCCGGGGGATCCGACACACAGACGTCCTGGACCTCTGACGTCATGAAATAAAGAAAAAAACGCCATCCCATCACAGACACGGCGGATACGGTAATATGCAACAATTCTGATATATTTGGAGACTGTGTTTAGATCTATATGACACTATTACCTTGAGGAATATATCAGAACTTTTCATCAAGAGGTAGACTGCAAATTATCCCATTGATGCCTGGTTTAGAAATTCACACATGAAGATACACCAGTAATTAACATTATTTCCAGTTTTTGAACTATCTCTTACCATTTTGGCATCAACTACAGGACTATAATTTATTATATATTTTTTTGATATATATTTTTTGATACATCAGCAGTCCATCGTGTCATGATGGTGTCGTTCCTATGAGATATTATTTGATGTCTCATACACAACCACAGTCCATTCAAGTTCATGGTTATATAGCAATCTAGTTGCTATTTAGAGTTCCCCTCTGGTTTTTCCCACCTCCATTATTTTCATACTCCGCGGAGACGCACTAAGTGGAACTGTTCCCATATACACACAAAATAAAGTTTTTACTATTATATTACGGTGACATTGCCGCTGGGAATTCCAATTAGTGCGTACACACATGTCTGGACATCTGTTTTTGTCTTTGTCTTTTTGTTTTCAATTTATGTGGTATATGTTTGTATTTGTCCCTGTGTGTTGGTCACCAACACGCACACTGTGAGCTGGTTGTTCATTTATGCATTATTGTTTGTCATTCCAGAGACCTATATGGTATTGGCTCATTTAGCCACCCTATTAGGTACTGGAGGTTCTAAGTACTTTTTGTAATAAATTTATACTATTTTGTATTAGCGTTTATGACCCATTATTGCCAATAGTAGCTCCTTTTATCAACGGTGATCTCCTCCTCTCTTGGAGATTAATTGTTTGGTAGCCTTTTCTTTTTTGATCCATTTATGCTAGCTACGGTAATTACCCCCACCACGGGTTGCGGTCTTCCTGCCACATATGAACCTCTCTGGGTGCTCTTATATTATAGCAACCCAACGCCCTGTATCTTATTCTTTGTTTGTTTATATGCAGCCATTCTAGCAGCCTGGGGCAAGAGGGCACATGCCTTAGAGTCCCCTTTGACGCTATCATCAAGGGTCCGACAAAGCCTGGCCTGGTGGTTGAACCCCCAGAATCTTCTAAAGGGAAAATCCTTCAGCCCTGTTGTCTGGAAGGTAGTTACCACAGACGCCAGCCTGGCAGGCTGGGGGGGCGGTCTTCGAGGGGTCCTCTCGCCAGGGAACTGGGGTGAAAACAGAGAGGCAGCTCCCCATCAATATCTGGGAGATCAGAGCTGCTCGCCTAGCCCTTCTGGCATGGACCTCCAGATTAAAGGGGTTCCCGGTGAGAATCCAGTCAGACAATGCCACGGCGGTGGCATACATAAACCACCAAGGGGGAACCAGGAGTCGGGCCGCTCAGAGGGAGGTGAGCTTGATTTTTCAGTGGGCAGAGGTTCATGTACCCTGCATTTCGGCGATATTCATTCCCGGAGTGGACAACCTGCAGGCAGACTTCTTAAGTCGCCAGAGTCTGTCGCCAGGGGAGTGGTCTCTGCATCCCCAGGTCTTTCAGACAATCTGCCAGAGGTGGGGAATGCCAGACGTAGATATAATGGCATCCAGGTTCAACAAGAAACTAGACAGGTTCGTGTCTCGAACGAGGGATCCTATGGCCTGCGGAACCGATGCGTTGGTTTGCCCTTGGCATCAATTCAAACTTCTATATGCATTCCCTCCGCTAGAGTTACTCCCTCGCCTGTTGCGCAAGATCAGAGTGGAGCACAAGCCAGTCATTTTAGTAGCTCCGGCTTGGCCCCGGAGGACTTGGTACTCACTAGTCCTGAAGATGGCAGTGGGAGACCCTTGGACTCTTCCTCTACAACCAGACCTACTCTCACAAGGCCCGATCCTCCACCCTACATTACGGCGTCTAAATTTGACGGCCTGGAGGCTGAATCCCTGATTCTCAGGGGTAGAGGTCTGTCTAGGCAGGTAATGCCTACCCTGATTAGGGCTAGAAAGCCGGTCTCCAGGGTGATTTATTACAGGGTGTGGAGGAACTACGTAGGCTGGTGTGAATCCAAAAGATGGAATTCCCGCAAATATACTATTGATAGGGTGTTACGTTTTCTCCAGCTAGGAGTGGATAAAGGCCTGGCACTAAGCACAATCAAGGGACAGATCTCAGCTCTGTCAGTGTGGTTTCAGAGGCCGCTGGCCACCCACTCGCTGGTAAAGACCTTCTTACAGGGGGTCTTGCGTATTAATCCTCCTGTCAAGTCACCACTTTGTCCATGGGACTTAAATCTTGTTCTGTTATCCCTACAGAAACAACCTCTTGAGCCGTTGGCTGAGGTACCTTGACTTTACTGACTAGAAAGTCGGTATTTCTGATCACCATAGTTTCGGCCAGGAGAGTATCGGAATTGGCAGCCTTATCTTGTAAGGAACCATATCTCATTTTGCATAAGGATAGGGCGGGGTTCCGTCCTCATCCTTCCTTTCTACCAAAGGTTATATCCAGTTTCCACCTGAACCAGGAGGTGGTACTTCCATCCTTCTTCCAAAACCCACCTCTAGAAAAGAGGGGTTGCTGCATACGTTGGATATTGTCAGGGCCGTAAGGGCCTATCTTAAAGCTACAGAGAAGGTTCGGAAAACAGATGTGGTGTTCGTTTTACCGGAAGGGCCCAAGATGGGTCAGGCAGCCGCTTGATCCACCATCGCAAGATGGATTAAAACAATTAATTGTTCGGGCCTGCGGTTTGAAGAGGTGCCTCCTCCTTTGTCGGTAAAGGCCCATTCTACCAGGGCCAGGGGCACCTCCTGGGCAGCACATCATCAGATCTCTATGGCTCGAATATGCAAGGCAGCAACGTAGTCATCAGTCCACACGTTTACAAAATTTTATCAAGTGGACGTAAGAAGGAATGCGGATACAGCCTTTGGGCAGTCAGTACTACAGGCCGCGATTCAAGCTCCTCAGGATCTGAGGGGGCTCCCTTGATTTGATTTGAGATTTACATTTCTCGTTTAAGTTGGATTTACTAGTATCTGAGTATACCTCTAAAATTAAATCCTTCTTTGGAAGATGTCTCCCTCCCCTCATTAAAGCATTGCTTTCGGACATCCCATATAGTAATGAATATGCCGCTCTGTGTCCCGTGATGTACGAGAAAGAAAAAGGGATTTTTAAATACAGCTTACCTGTAAAATCCTTTTCTTGGAGTACATCACGGGACACAGAGCTCCCACCCCTCTTTTGGGTGACCATTTTGGGAGGCATACTGCTTGCTACAAAACTGAGGGACTCCCTCTAGGGGAGGGGGTTATATAGGGAGGGGACTTCCTGTTTGAGATTGCCAGTGTCCACACCTGAAGGTACTCCATATAACCATATAGTAATGAATATGCCGCTCTGTGTCCCGTGATGTACTCCAAGAAAAGGATTTTACAGGTAAGCTGTATTTAAAAATCCCTTTGTTCTCTTCCCTACCAGACATCTCTGACTTTGCTTTCTTTTTCTTCTTATTTTTCTTTGACTTCAGACTCAAGAAATCTTTGAATTCTTCTTTAACACTTTCAGACAGCTTGTCTGGCTTGCGATGAGACTTCTGGATTAAGTTCTCTGTGCTTTTGTCTTTTACGGACGGTCGGTGGGAATTTGAACTGTTTGTGGTGCGTCTTCTCTTTGAGCTTTGCTGACTGGCCTTTTCGTGAGATAAAGAGCCTCCTGTCTGCATATGCCTCGTGACAGGACTCTGATCCTGCTCTGACTTGTCAACGCCAGGGAAATACTTCATATGGTAATGCAGCAATTTGGCTTTGCGAAAAAATTTGGAGCAATCCAAAATCTTGCCTTTTAAACTTGTTGGGTTCCAGTTCCAAGGTAACAGCTTTGGTAGCTGGATCATCAAGTTTCTTCAAAGTATTTGCTAAAGGTTCTCTACTGTCTTTGTGATTCAGCTTCATAGGAGCTGCTACTGCAGGGACAGCCGGGACCTCCTCAGCACCTCCTCAGCACCTTCTTGTACATAAGGGTCTTTCTCTTCTGGTTTGATCTCGTCTGGTTTGACCTCTGGAACGCCATTCACAACATTGGTTTCCACAGGCTCTACAGACTCTTCTACTACTAATGGCGGCTCCTTTACTTCAGGAGTTTCAGGCTCTGCCAGGGCACACTCCTCTGGCTCCACTTCTTGTTCCTCTGGTGAAGTACTACCCTCTGGTGATGATTCTGTCTCAACAACAGACGTGGATTCTCAATCAGAGAGGGCTTGCTATCCTTTTCCTCTGTTCTCTCAAATAGTTTCGCGATGGCCTCCATTTGCTGCTGGTGAGCTGCCATGCTCTTTTGGTGAGCCTGTTGTTGAGCTGCAAGGCTCTCTCGGTGAGCTGCCATGCTCTTTTGGTGAGCTGCAAGGCTCTCTCGGTGAGCCTGTTGTTGAGCTGCAATGCTCTGTTGTTGAGTTGCATTTGCTATAATCAGCTGTTTCAGCATCTCCTCCATTTTGAGTTTACTTTAACTGCCCGCATTCTCCCCCATGTGCGAGGGATTAACTCGGTAGCGGGTGTGTGTGACCCCCTGGATGGGTTCACTTCACTCTGAACTGTACAAAACGGCTCTTGAGGATGACTGAAAACAAATGATATGGTTTATTTTTCCATCTTGCAGGATACACGTGCAAGCATCAAAACAGCATAAACAAAACAAAACATAAAATAAACCCTTGCCGCTTGGGGCGTCTACTTTCCCAACCCAGGAACCTACCTATGGAGTCTGGCACAGCCTACTGCTGGGCAGACACTGCTGGTCCTACAGCAGAAAACAACAACAAAAGTCTCTTTGATATTTCTCACACAGAAATATCCATCAGCACCTCACCTCTTCAGAAGTGCTTCTGACTGCTCCTTCACTTCATAAAGCCCCAGGATCCAGCAATCAGTCGTTATCCTTAGGCTTTATTTATAGGGGCTATAATTGCTTCATTTTGAACAGCTGAAGGCTTCTAACTCCCCAAACCTCTCTGGCTATTTCTACAGCCGACGCCCAATAGTAATTGGTGTATTGTCTACACAAGGCAGAAAAGTATCTTCCATCGGAGACAACACACACAGATTTACCTGACTTCCTGTCACAATATATATATATATATATATATATATATATATATATATATATATATATATATATATATAATATGTGTGTGTGTGTGTAAATTATATATATATATATATATATATATATATATATATATATAATCTCCTGAGACCATTCCTCTGAACAACACGATAAGGGTTTGACTGAGTCAGGTGAGCATTCATGACCTAGTGGGTAATCCTTCCCATACTGATTACTGGTTCAACCCACCAGTCAAACTCCAGAACCAGAAAGGGTAAGTAACAGCTCAGGCTGGTTACAGCCCTGTCACAGCACACTCTACATTTAGATTTCGACACAAACTGCATTAGGTATGGTCCCTATACGTGTATAATTTTTAAACAATTTCCACAATGGGAAGCTACCTCTGTTGCTCAGCATAATTTAGTGACCAGCAGGAAAACCTCACAGGGGATCTTACCATTTCCATCTAAAGATGAAGGAAAGACCTAAAGTTTCTGCTGGTGTTTCTCTTTAATCCTTGCATTGTTTGAATATCACAACTGCATGCTTTACTGGGCTATGTATGACATCTTCTAAAATCTGCCAGCCGGTTATTTAAATTGTTAAAAAAAAAAGTACACAAAATTAGCAAAATATATTTCATTGTGACGGAGAATAATCTGGATAGTTGTTTCCTATTTCAATCTCTAACATACTAAACCTAAATTCTTTGATTTATTGTTCATATACTTCAAATCTTTTTACAGTTGACCTGCCAAGTTGTTCCATTTAATCAATGTTATATGAGAGCATTGTGGGGGCACAGATTTGTAGAACACTGAATGATATATATTCCCCATTAGTGTCCCTATCTCTGCCAATTCCCTGCATGCAGCCATGACCTCGACCCAAGGCTCTCTGTTCCTTCTCTGGCTTTGAAGCTCTCATTCTAATCTCTGATGGAAGCACAGAGTGGTGCTGTGTGCTCGGTTCAAGGGCTACGCTGCATGACAATTTGATATTTTTACTCTAAAGACCATCTGATGTTTCTGCATGTCCTAGATTCATCCCTAAATGTCTATATGCAATACTAGACTTCTTGTATATGGGTTTGTGTGCCTCTGTATTTTATCCATCCTGAGTCACCCCTATTTTTTTTATATATATCTTGGATGTTATTCTGCAATAATTCTCAACTATGTTCCTGTGCATCTGGGCATTTTAGGTTACAACTAAGAGGGGATTTCCCCATACTTAAAGTGTATTTCCACTTTTGCAGTCAGCTTCGAGAAACTCCAACTATGTTTTGTTACCATTTATATGCACACATAAAAAGCATTTAAAATCGATTTAACTTTCTAGTTGTTTATGAATAGGACTCTGTAGGAAGCTTGAAATTGTTCACAATAGCTTATAATATGCTATTTGTTGGCAGATGTAGGGACAGACATATTTTTAGGAACATCAAGATACAATATCACCCAAGTCTTGGGATCCTTAAAGTGGTTCTAAAGGCTCAAGACTTTTTACCTCAATACATTCTATGCATCAAGGTAAAAAACCTTCTGTTTGCAGCCCCACCCCCAAAATACTTACCTGAGCCCTATCTTGATCCAGCGATGTGCATGAGAGCATGAGGGTCTCTCTCTCCTCATTAGCTCAAATAGGAGAAGAGAGAGTAGGGGGCAGGGCAGAGCTGAGCTCCGTGTGTGTGATTGGACACAAAGAGTACAGCTTGGGAGCGTTGCAATGGGCTTACTGTTGGGGGCACTTGGCAGAGAGGAGGAGCCAGGACTGCCAGCGGGGACCAGAAACAAAAGGGGGGTTGGTGCTGCTGAATGCAAAACCATTGCACAGAGCAGGTAAGCATTACAGGTTTTTTTTTGTTTTGTTTTTTAAAGTCTTTCCTTTAAAAACACTTTAACCCTTTATTAGGACAGACTGTGTGATCATCTTGTTTACAACTGATAGTGAGATCTGCCAGCACAGCACAGGCAGGGTTAAATATGGTAACTGTAAATCCCCAGACCACCCATTTACATTACATAGAAGGGTAATGACATAAGGATAATTATTAAATACAACAATCTAATTTTGTCTATTTTATATACTCTGGTCACCTAAAATCTGTAACTTGCTCTTAACCACACGGTACGATCTGGGGGAGGAGCAATTGAGAACCCTCTGATGAAGGCGCCTGAGGTGACTGGGAGGACATGCCATTTAATGTGTTGGCGATGCCCCCTTAGGTGACGAAGGAGTCAGAGGCCTCCAGTGTAAAAAAAAATGGGAAGCAAACTGCTTCCTCTATGTAAACTTGAGGAGCATGCACACTAAGGGCCAGATTCAGGTAGATGGGAGCATCTTTGCTCCAGAGTAACGCTTCTCATTTGCGTTACGCTGCAGAAATTTTAGGAGCAAGTGCTGTCATTCACGAAGCACTTGCTCCTAAAGTTGCGGCAGCGCATCGCAAATGAGCCGGCGGAATTCAAATTGGGCGGGTACGGGGCGTGTAGTATTTAAACGAAGCGCGTTCCCGCCGCGAACGTACTGCGCATGCGTCGAGTGTTAAAACATCCCCGTGCGCATGCTCCAAATTTTGTGAATGAACGTCAATGACGTCACATTCCCATTCATGAACGTTTTACGCAAGCGACGTTTTTTTATTTTTTTCCGACGCGATGACGACGCCTATACCTAACATAGGATATTCCAACCCCATGTAGGTATAACTATGCGCCGCGTATCCCGTCCGGAAACGTCGTAACGTCACTGCGTCGCGCCGGAATGCGATCGTGAATTGCCGATTTCCGCTCATTAACATATTTTTTGAGCGGAAATCGTCGGGAACGCCCCCGGCGCCATTTTTAAGTTGAAGTAACGATGCGATGGCGAAACTCAGTTACGCTGCTCGCATCGGAGCTTCAACCCGGCGTTTCTTATTTTCTGGTTACAGAAAACAGAAACGCCGGCTTAAAGTCACAGTTAGGCTGGCGGATCACTGGATCCGCCAGCCTAACTGTTCCTGAATCTGGCCCTAAGAGTGGAAACAGAGCACCCACAGGAACTGGAGCCATTGCATTGCAGCTAAAATTAAAGAAACCAATATAAATGGCAGGATCAATCAGGTATTTTCTGAGGAAGTAGTAACATAAGCAGCATCTTTTTAAAGTTATGTTGTGTGCATGGGAACATGTACCAAATGCAGTGGAAGTGAAGTAGAAGCGAAATACACTTTGAGAAAGATTCTCCTGTTGTGCCTCTAAGTTAGATATAGATTGAAAATCTCCATAAAAGGGCACAAATAGCAAAAAAAAAAAAAAAACATGAACCAAGGTTGCAACAATTCATCATTCGTAGTCTCAAACTGAAAGAAAAAATAGCATTGCCATATACAGCTGTGGCCAAAAGTTTTGAGAATGGCATGAATATAATATTTTCACAAAGTCTGCTCCTTCAGTGTTTTTGGATATTTTTGTTAGATGTTACTATAATATACTGAAGTATAATTCCAAGCATTCCAGAAGTGTCAAAGGCTTTTATTGACAATTTCATTAAGTTTATGCAATGAGTCAATATTTTCAGAGTTGACCCTTCTTTTTCAAGACCTCTGTCATTCACCCTGGCATGCTGGCAATCAACTTGTGGGCCACATCCTGACTGATGGCAGCCCATTCCTGCAGAATCAATGCTTGGAGTTTGTCAGAATTTGTGGGGTTATTTTGTTCACCCGCCTCTTAAGGATTGACCACAAGTTCTCAATGGGATTAAAGTCTGGAGAGTTTCCTGGCCATGGACCCAAAATTTGATGTTTTGTTCCTCAAATCACTTAGGTATCTCTTTTGCCTTATGATGAGGTGCTCCATCATGCTGGAAAAGGCATTTTTCCTCACCAGACTGTTCTTGGATGGTTGGGAGAAGTTGCTTTTGGAGGATGTTTTTGTCCCATTCTTTATTCATGGCTGTGTTTTTGGAAAAATCTGTGAGTAAGCTCACTCCCTTGGCTGAGAAGCAACCTCACACATGAATGGTCTCAGGATGCTTTACTGTTGGCATGACATATGACTGGTGGTAGTGCTCACCTTTTCTTCTCTGGACAAGCGTTTTTCCAGATGCCCCAAACAATTGGAAAGGGGATTCATCAGAGAAAATTAATTTCTTCCCCAGTCCTCAGCAGTCCAATCCCTGAACCTTTTTCAGAATATCAGTTTGTCCCTGATGTTTTTCCTGGAGAGAAGTGGCTTCTTTGCTGCCCTTCTTGAAACCAGGCCATCCTCCAAAAGCCTTTGCCTCACTGTGCGAGCAGATGCACTCACACCTGCCTGCTGCCATTCCTTAGCAAGCTCTGCATTGGCGGTGCCCTGACCCCGCAGCTGAATCGCAGTGGAGATGGTCCTGGCACTTGCTGGACTTTCTTGGGCGCCCTGAATCCTTCTTCACATATGCAGTGGAAATGTTTTTTTATGGGATTAAGTTCATTTTAACCACTTAAGACCCGGACCAAAATGCAGGTAAAGGACCTTGCCCCTTTTTGCGATTCGGCACTGCGTCGTTTTAACTGACAATTGCGCGGTCGTGCGACGTGGCTCCCAAACAAAATTGGCGTCCTTTTTTCCCCAAAAATAGAGCTTTCTTTTGGTGGTATTTGATCACCTCTGCGATAGAGCGACAATTTTAAAAAAAATAGAATATTTTTTACTTTTTGCTATAATAAATATCCCCCCAAAATAAATATAACATTTTTTTTCCTCAGTTTAGGGCGATACGTATTCTTCTACCTATTTTTGGTAAAAAAAATTGCAATAAGCGTTTATCGGTTGGTTTTCGCAAAATTTATAGCGTTTACAAAATAAGGGATAGTTTTATTGCATTTTTATTAATTATTATTTTTTTACTACTAATAGCAGCGATCAGCGATTTTTTTCATGACTGCGACATTATGGCGGACACTTCAGACAATTTTGACACATTTTTGGGACAATTGTCATTTTCACAGCAAAAAATGCATTTAAATTGCATTGTTTACTGTGAAAATGACAGTTGCAGTTTGGGAGTTAACCACAAGGGGGCGCTGTAGGATTTGAGTGTTCCCTGTGTGTGTTTACAACTGTAGGGGGGTGTGGCTGTAGGTGTGACGTCATCGATCACGTCCCCCTATAACAGGAATGACGTGATCGATGCTGCGGCCACAGTGAAGCATGGGGAAGCCCCGTTCTTTAGCTCCGGGGACCGATCGCCGCACTGCAGCGTCGATCGGGTCCGCGGTCCCGAACCTTCGGACCGGGTCCCGCGGCTGGGTACTAGAACCAACATATATATACGTTGATGTGCCCAGCCGTGCCATTCTGCCGACGTAAATGTGCAGTAGGCGGTCCTTAAGTGGTTAATGGCAAAGAGGGACTTTGCAATTAATTGCAATTCATCTGATCACTCTTCATAATATTCTGGGGTATATGTAAATTGCCATCATAAACACTGAAGCAGCGGACTTTGTAAAAAATAATATTTGTGTCATTCTCAAAACTTTTCGCCACCACTGTACATTTAGGCACACTGCATGTGTTTTTAATACAGCTGCAGCATTTCTCACTAATATTAAACATTTTTCAGCTGCTTTTACTGTCCTTGATTGGCCAGTGATCTTAAGCCCCGTACACACGGCCGAGGTTCTCGGCAGAAACCAGCGAGAACCTCGCTGGGAGCTGCATTCTGCCGAGAACCTTGAACGTGTGTACGCTCTCGGCGAGCCCCGCCCGTCGGGAAACCCGTCGAGCAAATAAAGAACAGGTTTCCCGACGGGCGGGTCGCCGAATCTGACGGCCGGCAGAGAACCTCGACGGGCGGAACGATGTGTTCTACCCATCGAGGTTCTCTGCCGTGTGTACGCGGCATTAGTCTTCTTTTAATCAGATTGTATCCCTTGCTGGAAGCTTCACCAAACATTTCTATGCAGGACAGCCACATAGGGGTTTATTTACTAAACCTGGTGACCGCAAAATCTGTTGAAGCTCTGCATAGAAATCGTGGTCGAAACTGATTAGCTACCATGCATGGCTGCACCAAATGTTGCACTCTCCAGGTTTAGTAAACAAATCCTATAATTTCAGGAGGGTGAGATATCAGTAGTTACCTGGTGGGGCACAGAACAGATATTTTGCACAAAACGGATATTTGAACTTTTACTGACTGGAACATTTTACAGGGGATGGATTCTACCTGGCAATTGGAGGAGCAGTCGCTCAGCACAACTGGAGTCATATCACCACTGTCCTTCAAGATAAGAAATTTAACTGTAAACTTATTGACTGTTCAGAGGATCTGGGGATGATCAGCATACAAGGACCTGCCAGGTAGGGAAACTAGAAGGATCCTTGTATACAATGAGTTGTATTAAGTTATACATTCTGGGCCAGATTCAGGAACAGTTAGGCTGGCGGATCCAGTGATCCGCCAGCCTAACTGTGACTTTGAGCCGGCGTTTGTTTTCTGTAACCAGAAAACAAGAAACGCCGGGTTGAAGCTCCGATGCGAGCAGCGTAACTGAGTTTCGCCATCGCATCGTTACTTCAACTTAAAAATGGCGCCGGGGGCGTTCCCGCCGATTTCCGCTCAAAAAATATGTTAATGAGCGGAAATCGGCAATTCACGATCGCATTCCGGCGCGACGCAGTGACGTTACGACGTTTCCGGACGGGATACGCGGCGCATAGTTATACCTACATGGGGTTGGAATATCCTATGTTAGGTATAGGCGTCGTCATCGCGTCGGAAAAAAAAAAAAAAAGCGTCGCTTGCGTAAAACGGTCATGAATGGGAATGTGACGTCATTGACGTTCATTCACAGATTTTGGAGCATGCGCACGGGGATGTTTTGACACTCGACGCATGCGCAGTACGTTGGCGGCGGGATCGCGCTTAGTTAGCATACTACACGCCCCGTACCCGCCCAATTTGAATTCCGCCGGCTCATTTGCGATGCGCTGCCGCAACTTTAGGAGCAAGTGCTTCGTGAATGACAGCACTTGCTCCTAAAATTTCTGCAGCGCAACGCAAATGAGAAGCGTTACTCCAGAGCAAAGATGCTCTGGACTACCTGAATCTGGCCCTCTGTATTTAGGGTCTTATGCATTCAGGGACGAATGGAGATTTTCTGGGGTCTAAAAGGGTAGCACAAATTACAATCTGATCAAAATGGATTGTTGGCAGATTGTACAGAAATGTATAATTACATTGTACATGGCTTCCAAAAATCCTTAAAATTACAGGAGTGATTCTCTTTTAAAACCAGATCCCTATGTCCCTCTTTCTTAATAAAACTAAACTTAGCAAAATACTCACCTCCTCATTGTAGCAATGTGGCAGTTAAATTCCTCGCTGGCCACTGTCATCTTTTCCTTAGTTATTTCTGGGTGGCAAGTGTGATGGACCGCCTGGCACCCAGCCTGGGTGCCCCATCAAGATAAAGCTTCCTCCACTCAGGAACCCGGTATTATAGCTGAGAATTGAACCCAAGAACTAGACGAGACTAGCTTAAGTGCAACCTGAAACTGGCTCTTTATTGTAAATTAGCACAGAATATATAGCACACAAAATCAGGTAAGAGCTTGATCACATTACCCTAAACACTGCAAACTGTAAAAATTAATATCAGTACAAGGGGTCCCCGGGTTACGAACCTGTTAGGGACTTTCCTCCGGTTTGTAGATCAGAAATGTTCGTAAGTCAGCCGCGCATGCGCAGACCGGCAATTACGGACATTTCCGGTGTTCCGTCGAATGCGGTTCTGTGCATGCGCAGCCAATTACGGACATTTCTGAAATTTCTGAAGTTTACAGTCCGCCCAAAATGGCAGAGGGTGCCCGCAGCGTCCGGTTCATAAGGAGAAGTTCGTAACTCGGGCATTCGTAAGTCGGGGACCCCCTGTACATCTAACAGTACATCTAATGAACAGCTACCATAAGCATATACAGTAAGCTAATGAACCTAAACATATAAATATCCCACAATAGTTTGGTAACAAGGTAAAGTAACAAGGTAAAGTGGACACAATGCTAGTCACATCTCCAAGTTGAATAGCAGACAGACAGAAACAATAGGTGACACAATTAACAATAGAAATTCATACCTAGTAGGCACATGATGGGGAAATTATACTATGAGAGAGACACCTTAGTAAACGGATTATAGCAGGAGACCCCAGCATCAGGTTGTTTTGAGCTGATTGTGTTATGAATTGCTCTGAGTCTGAGTCAGGGGGGGATTGAAATCTGTATCCAGGTCCTAGGTTTCTAGAGTCTTTTTGTTTTGGGGAGACATGGACCTGAATCCAAAACAATACCACTCCAGGCACACAACATCCAAAGAATAGAGCCCCCTTAAAAGCCAGGGCCCATAGTCAGTAGGCAAGAGGCTACCCTGCAGTCCCTTCCAAAAGCCCCTGTTGGGTCTGTCATGTCAGGTTTTCGGCCTCTTGATTGATCGGTCCGGGAAAAAGATTATCCAATGCACATTTTTGAGAGTCCATAATTTCAGCTCAGCTGGAGTGGCGGGAATGCACACAGAGTTGCGCATGCAATAGAAGACTGCGAGCAGGTAGGCAAGTGTTGCCTTCAATACAATAGCTGGCAGTAGAGATTCCTCAATCAATGCTGTTGGTGTGGATGGGGGCTTTCTTTCATAGAGCACACAGGCTGAAATTTGAAGACTTCTGTGCATATTCTCTTTCTGCTTTGAGCAGCATAGTGTGTGCTGGTCTCATGCAGTCCTTACCATACAGGCAGGTGCCACCACTTGTACATAACAATGAGCAAACCTGAGAAAAGCAGGCAGAGCCAGAAGAACGCTGTACACTGTAGAACCACAGGAGCCTAAGCAAAGCAATGGACAGGAGATTTGCCTAGGGCCATTTCACACCTGTCTATTTTGGTGTGCACATCACTGCAATGTACCATACTTGTATTTGCATGTTGCACAGCTAATGTTTTTTAATGGTAACATATGGCAACACACCTCTGACTTGCATGCATTACAGTTCACCACAATTCACGATGATGCACTACTGTACGTTGTGATGGACTGCATCAGACAAAATACTGCATTTATTTGAATGGGCATCCTAACACACGTTAACATAAGACATAATATGCATGACATAAAGAAACACACCTGGGCAAACAAGACTGAATGGGTCATAAACTGTACACAGGGGGACCCAGCACACATTCAAATTAGCCTTTCTTGCTCATACATCATGGGACACAGAGATTTTAAATACTTCATGGGTTATGTAGTCACCACAGGTGATTGGACACTGGTAACCCCAATTAAAATTGAGTTCCTCCCCTATATAACTCCTCCCAAATGGAGAGTACCTCAGTTTTTTCACCATTGTCTAAGGTGGTTGGTCACGTTGAACATGTGCTAAGAAAAAAAAGCTCTTTTGATTGTCTTCTGCGGAGGCCTAGGAGCTATAACCAGATCCATACCTCGGGCCGATATCAAAAGCATAAGATCGGTGGTACCCGGGCCTTGTGTAAAGAAGAAACAAGGTTTCCCTGTAATGTCTCTCTGCGGAGGTCTGGGCTCTGGGATCCAGGCTTTGGTATACTAATAAAACTGTGCCACAAAAAGTTACTGGCAGAGTCTTCTACAGGTCCAGGTATGAGGTTGCTCTAAGTAGGAACCCTTGGTAAACCTGAAGGTTGGCACAACATACCCTCTGTGATGGGTGAAAGCTGGATATACTTTTTAGTAGATTTCCTGCGGCGTGGATAAGGTAAGAGAAGATAATTTTTTAAATAAATGTTCTTTTAAATTTTCTGTAAGTAGGATGTCTTTCCTGGTTTTCACCACTAGAGGGAGTAAGTACATACCTGGTGCATTCTTACATAGCCATCTAGGACACGCTCAGTGAAGTCGGTCAGTTAAACACCACTCACCTCCTCCGCTGCAGGCTCTGCCACAAAAAACGCATACAGGGGTCCCCCAAGAAACCCCATTAATCTGCTCTCCATTCCTCTTCAACATGGGCACCACCATGATGGTCGGCGCGCGGGAGCGTGCTTATTGTACTGTCTATGGTCAGATGGAGAAGGGGAGGGCCGTAGTTGCTCGTGCCTGTGTGCAGGCACGGCGCACCTGTGTGCAAACACCAAGAATCTGATTTAAAGCCCAGCACGCCAAAAGCCTTCTGTAAAGCGGCATGGACACAGAACTGTGGGCTTTAAGCATCCCTGTGGATTGAACCAGGCAAACCTAAGACTCCTACTCGGCATCAGGTTGTGAATTTTGGGGGCTTCTTACACAGCTTTAGGCATGGGCCTCCTGGAGCAGAGAACTGGGGGGGTTGTGCCGCCACAAGTTGAGATGCGGGGAGGAGTGTCGCAAGTTGTTGAGAAGCGGGGGGCAACGTGAATTGAGAAGCAAAAAGTAAAGGGAGATACCTTAGAGGTTGGGGGGCTTTGGGTGCTGACTAACAAAAAAAAAGGGGGGGGGATGTCATCCGGGCCCCTAGGGACCACTGGGCCCCTTACAGGTGTACTCAATCGAGGCTGTTCCTTTCACCCAGTTTCACGCAAGACTTCTGTCCGCTTGGAACAAAGATGTGCAGGCCCTGGACCTTTCTATGATCTTATCTCCAAAGGTTTGCCAGAGCCTCAATTGGTAGTTCCCCCAAAATCTTTCAAAAGTAAAAAGCTTTACTCCGGTTACCTGGAGATTGGTAACCACAGACGCCAGCCTTCTTAGCTGGGGGGGGGGGGGGTAGTTCTAGAGGAGGCATCTGCCCAGCGGAAGTGGTCCAGAGCCGAAAAACTACCCATCAACATTCTGGAGATTCAGGCAATTCATCTGGCCTTCAGAGTCTGGTCTTACAGACTGCAGGGTTGTCCTATTCAGATTCATTTCGACAATGCTACAGCTGTGGCCCATATCAATCACCAAGGAGGCACCAGAAGTCTGGATGCTCAAAGAGAGGTAAATCACATGGCCTGGCCTGGGCAGAAAGGCATATTTCTTGCCTATCTGCGGTCTTCATTCCAGGAGTAGAAAATTGGCAGGCAGATTTTTTAACCTGTCAGCAGCTGAGTCCAGGAGAATGGTCTCTACACCCTGACATATTTCAAATCATATGTCAAAAATGGGGTACCCCAGATGTGGACCTGTTGGTTTCCAGGTTCAACACAAAGCTGGACAATTTTGTGTCAAGACCAAGAGATCCTTGTGCTCAAGGGTCGGATGCCCTGACAATTTCATGGGATCGATATTCTGTGATTTATGCGTTCCCTCCAGTTCTGCTTCTCCCACGATTCCTTTGGAGTCAAGAGGGAAGGAAATCCGGTGATTTTGGTCGGCCAGGAGACCCTGATACGCAGAAATAGTAGGGATGGCAGTAGGAAGACCTTGGGTTCTTCCACTATGCTCAGATCTACTATTACAGGGTCCAATATTTCATCCTGCCTTAGAAAGTCTAAATTTGACGGTTTGGCTGTTGAGACCCACATTCTGAGAAAATGTGGCCTCTCAGGCCCAGTCCTGTCCACTCTGGTCAATGCTAGGGAGCTGGCCTCCATGCTCATCTACTACAGAATCTGGAAGGCATATATTTCCTGGTGTGAACCCAGAAGGTGGCATCCTAGGAAGTATGCCATTAATAGGATTCTTGCCTTTCTTCAGTTGGGCTTAAAGGGGTTGTAAAGGTAAAAAAAAAATCCCTAAATAGCTTCCTTTAACTTAGTGCAGTCCTCCTTCACTTACCTCATCCTTCGATTTTTCTTTTAAATGTCCTTATTTCTTCTGAGAAATCCTCACTTCCTGTTCTTCTGCCTGTAACTACACACAGTAATGCGACACTTTCTCCCTGATGTGGAGAAAGCCTCTTGAGGGGAGAGGGGACGAGCAGGCAAGTCAGGAAAGTCTCTACTTTGCAGATAGAGAAAGGAGCTGTGTGTTAGTGGGCGTCTTGACACTCCTGTGCGCCCCCTCCCCCTCAAGAGGCTTTCTCCACACCAGGGAGAAAGTGTTGCATTACTGTGTGTAGTTACAGACAGAAGAACAGGAAGTGAGGATTTCTCTGAAGAAATAAGGACATTTAAAAGCAAAATCGAAGGATGAGGTAAGTGAAGGAGGACTGCACTTAGGTAAAGGAAGCTATTTAGGGAAACATTTTTTTTACCTTTACAACCCCTTTAACCACTTCAATACTAGCCCATAGTCATATGACGTCCACAGATGGGATCTCCCATCTTGGGTGGACGTCATATGACGTCCTGGGCTTTGCGGGGGGATAGCTGAATGATGCTTTCAGCTAGAGGAATCATTCAGATATTCATTAGTGCTGGCGATCCTGCGCACCATAAGAACGATCATATCGGCGGTGATCATTCTTATAGGCGGCAGGAGGGGACATCCCGGGCCCGGAGAAGGAATCGTCCGGCGCAGGCAGAAAGTATAGAGATGACTGGTGACCAGATGGTCACCAATCATCTCTATGATTGTCGTAGGACCCGGGCGCGATGTGATGACGTCACGCCCGGGTACCCATAAGTAAACAAAGCCGCACTGATCATGAGATTGGTGACATTTTTTACACCGATCTCATGCTTTCCAGCCTGGAGGAGAGACCCCGCATCTCTCCATAAAGAAGACCTGTCACACACATTTCCTATTACAAGGGATGTTTACATTCCTTGTATTAGGAATAAAAGTGATTAAAAAAAAAAAAAAATGAAAATAAAAAGTGTAAAAAAAAATAATAAATAAGTAAAAAAAAAAAAAGACAAAAAAAAAAATTTAAAACAGCTAAGCCGGTAGCTTGCGAGCAGAAGCGAACGCACACGTAAGTCCCGCTGACATATGTAAATGCCGTTTAAACCACATATGTGAGGTATCGCCGCGTGCGTTAAAGTGCCAGCAACAATTCTAGCACTAGATCTCCTCTGTAAATCTAATCTGGTAACCTGTAAAAAAAAAATCAAAGCGTTGCCTGTGGAGATTTTTAAGTACCGAAGTTTGGCGCCATTTCATGAGTGTGCGCAATTTTAAAGCGTGACATGTTAGGTATCTATTTACTCGGTGTAACATCATCTTTCATATTTTACAAAAAAGTTGGGTAACTTTACTGTTTTTGTTATTTTTTTTAAATCATTAACAATTTTTTCCAAAAAAAAGGCGTTTTCAAAAATGATTGCGCAAATGCTGTGCAAGATAAAACATTGCAATGACTGTCGTTTTATTCCCTAGGGTGTCTGCTAAAAAAACATATATAATGTTTGGGGGTTCTAGCAAAAGAATGATGATTTGTACATGTAGGAGAGAAGTGCCAGACTAGGCCCGGTATTGAGGTGTGTATAAAAGCCCGGGAAGAGGTGGCCTTGAGCACTATCAAGGGCCAAATCTCGGCCTTGTCGATATTCTTTCAAAAAACGCTTGCCTTTCATTCCCTTGTCCGGCCTTTGTTCAGGGAGCACTACGACTGAATTCGCCGGTTAAGTCCCCTGTGTGCCCATGGGATTTGAATTAGCTATTTTCTGTTTTAGAGAAATTACCCTTTGAACCATTACACCATGCTTCTTTAACTCTTTTAACAAATAAACTGTTGTTTTTCGTAGCCCTATCCTCAGAAAGGAGGGTATCGGAGTTGGCTCTTTCATATGAAGAACCGTATATGACTATTCATGATGACAGGGTGGTGCTGTGTCCTCATCCAACTTTCTTACCTAAGGTGGTTTCAGGATTTCATCTGAATCAAGATATAGTCATACCATCTTTTTTTTCCAGATGCGCAGTCTGTGGAGGAAGAGAGTCTGCACTCTCTAGATGTTGTAAGAGGGATAAAGGTTTATCTGCAAGCTATGGCTCAGATACGAAAGATTGATTGTCTGTTTATTCTGCCACAGGGCCCAAGGAAGGGCCAAGCAGCATCGAAATCTACTGATGCATGTTGGATTTGACAAGTCATTATTCAGGCCTATGGTTTAGAAAAGAAGATTCCTCCTTTTCAGGTGAAAGTGCACTCGACTAAAGCAGTTGGTGCTTCATGGGCAGTGCATCACCAGGCCTCCATGGCTCAGACCTGTAAGGCTACATTTACTAAGTTCTACCAGGTAGATGTGAGAGAGTACGAGGATGCCGCCTTCAGGGTTAGTGTACTGCAGGCAGCAGTATAGATCCTCTGTCCCGATGGCGATCTTATTCTGATCTGCGTCTCCCTCCCCTCAATTTTAGCATTGCTATGGGACATCCCATTGAGTGATTAAAGGCTCTGTGTCCCATGATGTATGAGCAAGAAAATAGGATTTTTTAATACAGCTTACCTGTAAAATCATTTTCTTGGGAATACATCATGGGACACAGAGCTCCCACCCCTCTTCGGAGTTAAACTTGGGACACTTATTGCTTTGCTACAAAACTGAGGTAAGCTGTATTAAAAAATCCTATTTCAACTACTAAGTTTATTCACTGCCTGCCAAGGCACCTCTGGTAAGTGTGGTCACTAACTCTATACTTTGATTTTCCCAACTGTGGAACATATATATTAATGCACAAAGAGAAGAGGCAGCCTTTATCCCCTTAGGGCCTCTTTCACAAGGGTGACGGTGCTAAGAGCCCTTTGGAAAATGACCAGAAGCAACCGGGAAGAGGTTTGCAGGTATTAGGGAAATATACTGCTGTCTCCCGAATGCAAATTTGAACAACAAAAAAAACAGTTTTTTACCACCCCTTTGCTGTCCATGTGAATGAAGTCTAAAGATGCAGCAACACACCAGAAGCCCAGACATCACCAGGTAGCTAAAAACGTCCTGTCCACCAAATCCAAAAAGGCAACAATGGCAGACGCTCTGATCCTTTTGAAACAAGCAAAAATTCCCACAGCACAATTTCAAGCTAGCCAGAAAAAGATCTAACTAATTAGTTTCAACTACTCAGGTTAAAACAGAGATTTTAAATGCATACATTTGGAAGCCACACTGAATGGGTCTTGAGGCTTCATACACATTGGTTTATTGTGAATGCTGTGTCTCCTGACGGGAGAAAATCTGCGTTAAAAAAACTCACCTAAGCTGAAATTTTTCAAACAAGTTTAGGTGAGTTTAGCAGCATGTTGGGGGTTATTTACGAAAAGGCAAATCCACTTTTGCACTACAAGGGCAAAAGGCACTGAAATTGCACTTGGAAGTGCAATCGCTGTAGGTCCGAGGGGGACATGCAAGGAAAATTAAAAAACTGAAATTTAGCTTGCACATGATTGGATGATAAAATCAGCAGAGCTTCCTTTCATTTCAGATCTACCCCACAGATTTACAGCAACTGCACATCCAAGTGCACTTTCAGTGCATTTTCAAGTGCACTTTGCACTTGTATTGCAAAGTGGATCTGCCTTTCGTAAATAACCCCCATTGTGTTTAACCACTTCTGACCGGCCCCACGTCCAAAGACGTCATTTTTTTGAAGATGGATATCTCGGTAACGGCAGCAGCTGCTGCCACAACCGAGATATCCATCTCTTCGTGGGGCGGTCCTGTTAACGATAACGGCGGTCATCGCGGCGGATTCGCCGCGAGATCGCCGTTACCGGCGGCGGGAGAGGGTGCCCCCCCCCTCCCGCCGCTCTCCCGCGATCGGGTGCTGTTGCTGGCTGTCCGGGGATGCGACTGAGGGAAAAAATGTCCCTCAGCCGTCCCCATACCTCTGCTGGGAGGAAGTGACGTCAAAACGTCATTTCCGCCCAGCCTCTTAAAGAGACATTTAATTTGTTTACATTTTGACTTTTTTTTTTTATTTTTTTTATTTATTTTTTTTGCATTTAAGCCTGAATATGAGATCTGAGGTCTTTTTGACCCCAGATCTCATATATAAGAGGACCTGTCATGCTTTTTTCTATTACAAGGGATGTTTACATTCCTTGTAATAGGAATAAAAGTGATAATTTTTTATTTTTTTTTTCAGTGTTAAACATTATAAAATAAATAGAAATAAAAACGAAAACCAAAAAAATTTTTTTTTAAAGTGCCCCGTCCCGTCCCGACGAGCTCGCGCGTGAGGTATCGCCGCTATCATTAGAGCGAGAGCAATAATTCTAGCCCTAGACCTCCTCTGCATCTCAAAAAATGCAACCTGTAGAATTTTTTAAACGTCACCTATCGAGATTTTTAAGGGTAAAAGTTTGACGCCATGCCACGAGCGGGCGCAATTTTTAAGCGTGACATGTTGGGTATCATTTTACTCGGCGTAACATTATCTTTCACAATATATAAAAAAATTGGGCCAAATTTATTGTTGTCTTATTTTTTAATTCAAGAAAGTGAATTTTTTCCAAAAAAAGTGCGCTTGTAAGACCGCTGCGCAAATACGGTGTGAGAAAAAGTATTGCAATGACCGC
Source organism: Rana kukunoris (assembly GCA_029574335.1). Classification (NCBI taxonomy): domain Eukaryota; kingdom Metazoa; phylum Chordata; class Amphibia; order Anura; family Ranidae; genus Rana; species Rana kukunoris. Next base: position 133,028,585 of record CM056057.1, on the reverse strand, counting down.
CATTTTATTCTCTAGGGTGTTAGAAAAAAATATATATATAATGTTTGGGGGTTTTAAATAATTTTCTAGCAAAAAAAACTGTTTTAGTCTCGTAAGCACCGAATCTGAAAAACAGGCTCGGGGCTGAAGTGGTTAAGAAGTTTGTTTATTTCAGTGGCCAGAATTTTTATTTATTCTGGCCAATGAAATTATTTAATGCTGAAGTGCTAAATTAACCTGAGTGCGAGTTTAGGTACGTTCAGACGCGTTTATGTGCGATTGGAGTTTTTTTTTATGCCCAAAAGCTCCTCTCCTGAACGCGATTATGATTTTAGGAGAAGAACTTTGCCTCTAAACTTTTCTGCTCTTAAATGTGTGCATGGGCACATAGGCTTTTATTGAGTTGGGTTTTAGGGCTTTGGCAAAAACTGCCAAAAACTTGAGTTTAGGAGTAGCAGTGTGCATGAGGCCTAAGTCACAGCACAAGTCCTAGATCGCTGAACTTGTGATGGGCAATGTTCTCAATGTAGGCTACCCGTATAACTGACAGGACCTTTATATAATAATATTACCAAAAGTGCCTTTCCACCTTTACGGTTTACAGCATTCTACGGTAAATTGTCAGAATTCACCCGCCTTCCTTAAGGTCTTTCTGTACAACCTGCCATGTCTGTTTAAAATCAACAAGCCCTCTCTCTCTCTTGTCTGCCCCCCAGTATGTATTCCTTTCAACTTGTATCAATCTTTAATGCGGGTGGCTTACATACTGCAGGCGCGTGTGTGTGTGCGCAAGCCGAGCACCATGTGACAGGCCAAAGCAGGAAAATATTGCATTAACTCCTAATAAAATAAATCGCTGCAATCCTTATTGCCACATGCAAAATTTCTGTACAGCTTGCATATCTAGCCAACTTCAGAGGGGTGTTAGAATAGTGTAAAACCAAATTGCCACCTTTAAAATAGCTAAATTAGAATGTTAAATAAAATTATTAGTTAGTGGCATTAACACTTTGACATGTGTCACTATAGAAACTTGGGCCCGGATCCACAAAGGCTTTACGCCGGCGTATCTCCAGATACGCCGCCGTAATTTCAAATGTGCGCCGTCGCATCTTTACGCCTATCCACAAAGCTAGATACGCCGAAAAACATGGCTGGACGCATTCGGCGTTCCCATTAAAAATATGCAAATGAGCAAGATACGCCGATTCATTAACGTAGATGCGCCCGTTGCTGTAAGCTACGCCATTTACGTAAGGCGTAAGTCCGGCGTAAAGTTACCCCTGCTATATGAGGTGCAGCCAATGTTAAGGTATGGACGTCGGAACAGCCGTAGAATTTTATGTCGTTTACGTAAGGCGTACGTTACGCTCACATCGTATGCAGTGTTCGACGTATCTTAGGAATTCTAGCCGGCGTAATTCGGAGCATGAGCAGAGGGATACGTTCACGGACAGCGCATGCGCCGTTCGTTCGGCCATGCATCTGCATGGGGTCACGCTTCGTTAGCATACAACACGCCCCCTACCTGCCTACTTTGAATTACGCGGGCTTACGCCGGCCCATTTACGATACGCCGCCGTAACTTAGGACGCAAGTGCTTTGTGAATACTGCACTTGCCTCTCTAAGTTGCGGCGGCGTATTGTAAAAAAGATACGCTACGCCGCTTTAAAGATACGCTGCCCTACGTGAATCCGGGCCTTGGTCACTATATCTGTGCAGTAAGAATGTAAAAGAACCCAAAAGTCAGGATATTATTATGGATTAACTCACTAAATTTTACCCTTTTACCTCCTTTCCTTGTGAAGAGAGAAAAGCTAATAGACAAACCCAGGACTTGACACCCCAACCAACTATGTGCTCATGTCTGTGGTTCTCTACTACCTGACTGCTTACCTAACATGATTGTACATGAAGGTCCTGTCCCTGTCCTTTGCTGATAATGTTTTATATTCTTTCCCTTTCCAGTCGCTCGATTCTGCAGGAAGTTCTGGATGAAGATTTGAGCAATGAAACTTTTTCATTCTCCACTCACAAAATTGTAGCTGCAGCCGGATTCAAGGTACATGGGTTCATTGAAAAGGTTTGCAATTGTTTCATTTGTGTCTGAGATGCTTTGTACAAAAATGTTTACCAGTGGGTAGAGCTTTAGACTCCTTTCCTGTTGTTTTTAAAGAGCTCAACAGCTCAAGCTGACATACACACATACCAGTGAAGAAGTCAGAGAACTGACTCTTCTCCTCTCTTCTTCTCCTTCTTCTGTCTAGTCAGAGATTGAGTATTTGAAAGGACATAACTGCTGCTGCTGCTGCACTCTTTTTTCTATATCGTACACCACGGGGGGAAAAGCCATATTCATTACATAATGGTTTGTATGGTCACCAGAGGTGATTGGACACTGGCACAACCAATGAGAGACAGTTCCCCTCCATATAGCCCCTCCCATCAGGGGAGTTCCTCAGTTTTTTGCCAGTGTCTAAGGATTGGACTTGTGGAGATGTGCTAAGGGAAGATCGACTAAAGAGCCCTCTGGGGGCTAAAGGAGCTAGAACGTCGGGTCCATCCAGGACATTATGCCAAAAAATTATGCCAAAAATTGATGAGATCCGGGCCTCACGCATGAGGCATTGCCTGTAATGTCTCTCTTCGGAGGACTGGGCTCTGAGGTTCCAGCACTTTCGCTATTGTAGCTAAAAGGCCTGGTCAGAGTCTTTTACAAGGCCCAGGGAAGAGGTCTCCTTTAAATAGGAACCCATATCCCTGAAGGTTGGCAAACAAACCCCGCCGAGATGGGGGAAGATTGGTACTGTCTGTAAAAACAGCAGTTAAATATGTGGCGGGGATAAAGGTAAGGGGAAAAGGAGCCTATGATTTTTCTTAAAGACCTTTTTCAAGAATTTTAGAGGGTGTCTTCTCATATTTGGCCGTTAGAGGGAGTAAAGACTTGAGTTTACTCACCTCACGCCAGAGAAGTGTCAGACCACAGGCACGCTTTTTGCTGCAGAGCTCTGCTCACACTGTGCTGTTCCCTTCCATTCAGAGACCTGAAAAGAGGTCTGTTAAAGCAGGAAGAAGCCCTTCTTGCTTTCAGGCAATAAAATTAGGCGTGCACGGAGGCGCAATATCGAGAAGGGACAGGAAGTAGACGGGAGCGTGCATGGGCACGCACGTTGAAATTCGAAAGATGGCGCTCAGACAGAAGCCAGAAAGCAGCCAGAAAGCCAGCAGCTCTCCCTTGGGACACAGCAGCAGTTTTTCGTGGGACGCGTAAGCTCTATGTGGTTGGTGGGGATGGGTGGTATCCACTGTATCCCTAGGGTACAAGCTGGAATTTCGAGAGATCCCATCTTCTCAGTTACAAAGTTCAAGGCTCGCCAAAGATCCTCTAAAAAGGGCACCCTCTTCAAGGGATTGGATCACTTGCTGTCCCAAGGGGTGATCACAGATGTACCCTTAAGGGAGCAAGGTTCCGGTTTTTATTCAAACCTCTTTGTGATCCCAAAACCAAATGGAGACATCAGACCCAGCATCCTAACAACCAATCAGGTGCTTGGAGGACTGGCATTGAGAGGAGGTATATGTAACTTCCTTCTTCCCGACTTCCGACCTGCTGACAACGGAAGGGAACAGGAGATGACTTCTATCTGCTCTGGGACACTGCTGAGATGACTGGCTGTGAGTATGAGGGAATCTGTGTGCTGTCAATATCTGGACACTTCTGACAATTTGAGTGAGGATAAAGTGAGCAGAGGAGTCACACTCGGGGAGGGGGAGTGGGTCACACTGAACAAGTGTAGAGGGAGGACATGCTCTCCCAGGTCCTAGAGTTGTGTAACCTGCTTTGCAACATTTCCCCCTCTACAGAAATGTGGAGGGATGGGGGAGCCATTCATCACCACACCATCCACAGTACCAGTACCATGTCTGCAGTCTCTCTGACTCTCCCTTTCATGCCTGCATTCTCCCTGTCATGCCTGCATTCTGTCATGCCTGCAGTCTCTCTGACTCTCTCCCTGTCATGCCTGCAGTCTCTCTGACCCTCTCTCTATCATGCCTGCAGTCTCTCTGTCATGCCTGCAGTCTCTCTGTCATGCCTGCAGTCTCTCTGACTCTATCCCTGTCATGCCTGCATTCTCCCTGTCATGCCTGCAGTCTCTCTGACCCTCTCTCTGTCATGCCTGCAGTCTCTCTGACTCTATGCCTGCATTCTCCCTGTCATGCCTGCAGTCTCTCTGACCCTCTCTCTGTCATGCCTGCAGTCTCTCTGTCATGCCTGCAGTCTCTCTGACCCTCTCTCTGTCATGCTTGCAATCTCTCTGTCATGCTTGCAGTCTCTGTTATGCTTGCAGTCTCTCTCTGTCATGCCTGCAGTCTCTCTCTGTCATGCCTGCAGTCTCTCTGACCCTCTCCCTCTCATGCCTGCAGTCTCTCTGACCCTCTCCCTCTCATGCCTGCAGTCTCTCTGACCCTCTCCCTCTCATGCCTGCAGTCTCTCTGACCCTCTCCCTCTCATGCCTGCAGTCTCTCTGACCCTCTCCCTCTAATGCCTGCAGTCTCTCTGACCCTCTCCCTCTCATGCCTGCAGTCTCTCTGACCCTCTCCCTTTCATGCCTGCAGTCTCTCTGACCCTCTCCTTCTCATGCCTGCAGTCTCTCTGACCCTCTCCCTCTCATGCCTCCAGTCTCTCTGACCCTCTCCCTCTCATGCCTGCAGTCTCTTTAAGGCCGTGTACACACAATCAAATCTGTCTGCTGGAAAGAGTCGCCCCGACCGTCCCAGCAGACAGATTCGATCGTGTGTACGGGCGAGCTGACGGATTTGGCCAGCAGACAGATTTGAAAGCATGCTTTCAAATCTGTCGGCTGGGAACCCGTCCGTCCGACATCAGCAGACATGGTTTCGACGCATGCGCGGAAGTGTTTTACTTCCTGGTGCGGTGACGTGGCGGCGTCTACGTCACCGCCACGTCAGCGCGCCATCTGCCGGCGGGGATTTTGGTTTGATCGTGTGTACACGATCAAACCAATATGTCCCCAGCAGACAGATTTGTTCAAATCGGTCTGTCCGACCGATTTGAACAAATGTGTCTGCTCGTGTGTATGGGGCCTGACCCTCTCCCTCTCATGCCTGTAGTCTCTCTGACCCTCTCCCTCTCATGCCTGCAGTCTCTCTGACCCTCTCCATCTCATGCCTGCAGTCTCTCTGACCCTCTCCCTCTCATGCCTGCAGTCTCTCTGACCCTCTCATGTCTGGCTAGTAGCTCAGGACTTGAAATTTTGAGCCCTGTCATAAAAATAGCACTAAGAACGCAGTGGAAGCTTCTGCTTCCTCACGATCCATTGTCACAAGGTCCAGTGTTCCATCATTCCTTACAAGGGCTAAATTTGACGGTTTGGCTGCTAAAACCCACATTCTGAAGAAGAGAGGGCTCTCAGGTCCGGTACTTTCTACGCTTATTAATGCCAGAAAGCCAGCTTCCAGACAAATTTACTACAGAGTATGGAAAACATATGTTTCATGGTGTGAAACTAACAAATGGAATCCTCAGAGATATGACATGAGTATGATTCTTGCTTTTTGCCAGCTAGGAGTGGATATGAAATTAGCCCTTAGTACCATTAAGGGTCAAATATCGTCTCTATCAGTCTTCTTTCAAAGACCACTGGCATCTCATTCCCTAGTGCAGGTTTTCATTCAGGGGGTACTGCGGATCAATCTGCCAGTCAAGTCTTCCTTGTGCCAATGGGATTTGAATCTAGTATTATCAGTGTTGTAGAAGCAAACCTTTGAACCTAATTACCACATTCCGCTGATTCTTTTAAGCAGGAAGTTAGCCTTTTTGATTGCTATCTCTTCGGCTAGAAGAGTATCCGAATTAGCAGCTCTTTCATGTAAAGAGTCTTAATTAGTTTATGGTCGTGGCCCTCTGACCGAGAGTGATGTGGATCACATAAACACGCGACAAGACTTACAACATAAATAGACCTGAAGTGTGCCTTGGTGGTCTGGTCAGTATGCCAAGAAAAGGGGGCATACCCAAAGTAAGTAATGGGTAGTTAATTGAAGAAGGATATGCTGAGAAGTGCCCTGAAAAAGGGAAGGGCGGGAGGGTGTCGAATGCGATTGAATGCGCAGACTCACGGACATGAGGTGAGCTGGGAAGAGTCGGCCCAGTGACGTGTAGTACTGCACACTGAACCGACAAAGAGCATGTGTGAGTGGGCTGCTTAAATACCCTCCGGGCTCCTCCCATAAACTCAGGCCACCATACTGGCCTTCTTATTTATGGTCGTGGCCCTCTGACCGAGAGTGATGTGGATCACATAAACACGCGACAAGACTTACAACATAAATAGACCTGAAGTGTGCCTTGGTGGTCTGGTCAGTATGCCAAGAAAAGGGGGCAAAAGACTCAGATAGGGAAATAGCTTATATTGATTTCTTGTATTTATTGAGCCAGCTTGGTAAAGGCTTGTGCCATTTCTTCCTGAGGATTTGGGATGTATGTGGCAAAACAAGGAGACTTCCCATCAGCCTGGTGTCTTGATTACGTGGTCTGGTACTCCCTGTTGTGAGGCAGTTGAGGCTGCTCTAATTCGGAAAGAATGTCCTGAGAACAGACTGGGATTTGAAGCCCAAGTTGCTTAGGATTCTGACATGCTTGACAAACTGGCTGCCACTCTGGAAGCTGGTTTAGAAAGGGTAGCAACAAGCTACCATCAGATTGGCTGGGTAGATGGAGCAGTAGTTGGTCGAGCACCGTCACTGGGCGTCAGGCATTGTTAGTCTGAAACAGGTTGATGTCAACCCCCGGGGCTGGTTTGTTGCGTTTGCAAACTGAGAGTGTAGGGGTTCGAAAGCGAGTCGGGTGGCGTCGGAGCAGTGTCTGACTGCCGGAGCCACTGATTGTAAATTCACTAGGCCGTAGGGAACCGTAGAAGGCCTGGTAGATGGCTGCTAGGATGACTATGCTGGGCAAGGCCCTAAATGGGGAACGAGTAAGGATTTCAGACATGTGCTTAAAGAGGGCACTCTTGAAAGTTAGGCGCTTGCTACTGACTACAGGTTGGTACTTCTGTATGCTCTGTAGGAGGGACTTGACTGCATGGGCTCGAGAATACTGACAGTTTACTGGGGTCCTGCAGGGACAGGAAATGCTGGACGCCATCTAGATATGGCGTGATAGTATTGTGAGAAAGGGTCAGCTGCGTGTGGCAATACGATATGAAGGCTAGGACGTGTCTAACGTTGCCTATTGCTGCTCGGAGGCAAGTGGCCAAAAATTAGCAGTTAGTATTCCAAGCAGTGTATTAGGCCTTCAGTGTGTTGCGTGCCAAGGAGTTAATAAGCTGGGTTGAGTTGGTGAGATGCTACTTCAGTCCATCGTCAGCAATGACCAGGGTGGGACAGGGATGGTTATTGGGTCAGCTCCAGGCTCTTGCTGGAAAAACAAATAAGGTTAGAATGGGACAGAGCATCAGCTGCGATTTTGCATTTGCCTGGAATATGACTACAGAAGATATTAAACTGGTGACGGAGTGACAGCTGCGCGAGCCTGCGCAGGAAGGACGTGATGGGGAGAGGCTTGATCTACCTTAATTGATTAAAATCGGCTGTGGCCTGATTGTCTATGGTGAAGAACACTGTCTGTCCAGTTCAAGTGTGGCCCCAAACCTGGGCAGCTGCCACAATGGGGTACAGCACGAGACGTGATGAAGACTGGGTGAAGCAGAAATTTAAGAGAATTTCTGGGGGCCAAGGTTTGGAGAACCAGTGGCGGACGAAAAATGCACGCAAAAGCCTGTGGTGGCTTGGCTGACACTGCCGGGATGAAGATTGAAATGCTGTTCTATCAGGTAGGGAAGTTGTCCCACATAGCTAAGTCTGCTACTGATGCTTTGGTCTAGTTTGAGAACTTGGACTGGATCTTGCATTGGTGTGAGAAAATCAAGACAATACACAGGTGCTCAACAAGATGATATACGTGCACTCGCTGACCAACGTGCACTCGCTGACCAACGTGCACTCGCTGACCAACGTGCACCCGCTGACCAACGTGCACCCGCTGACCAACGTGCACCCGCTGACCAACGTGCACTCGCTGACCAACGTGCACTCGCTGACCAACGTGCACTCGCTGACCAACGTGCACTCGCTGACCAACGTGCACTCGCTGACCAACGTGCACTCGCTGACCAACGTGCACTCGCTGACCAACGTGCACTCGCTGACCAACGTGCACTCGCAGACCAACGTGCACTCGCTGGTGCTGGATGGAAACCTGAACTAACTGCAGGGAAAAAGACAGGGAAAAGATGAGTGGCCCGCGTGCCACTAAAGATGAATGGCCAACTGGGTGCCACTGTGTGTTTGTTTGGCTGATTGTCACTGAGGTGTGTTTGCAAGTTTAGTTTGTATTCAGGTTTGCACGTAGGTGCATGCTGCAAAGTGTTTTATACTGCTGCAGACAATATTGTGTGGTTGCAAGGGTCTCAGTCTGGTTTGCTGAGACGATATTGCGTGGTTGCAAAGGTCTCGATGATTACGAGGTTTGTTTTGAGATGGCCTTGTGTGGTTGCACGGGTCTCAACAAGTGAGGGGTTGCTGAGACGATGTTGCGTTTGCAATGGTCTCAAGTGAGTGTTGGGCTGCTGAGATGACTATGTATGGCTGCAAAGGTCTGAACGGGTGTCAGGTTGCTGAGATGATATTGCGTTTGCAATGGTGTCAAATGAGTGTCAGTTTGCTAAGACGACTTTGTATGGCTGCAAAGGTCTGAACGGGCGTTAGGTTGCTGAGACAAGATTGTGTGGTTGCAAAGGTCTAGATGAGTGTGAGGTAGCTGAGATGATATTACATTTTGCAAGGGTCTCAAATGAGTGTCAAGTTGCTGAGACAATATTCCCCCCTTTTTTTTTTTTTTTTTTTAAAACGACTGTAAATGAAACGCTGGTAAACATGAGTTACCACATGTGGCTGTGTTTACAAGCTGTTACAGGCATCGGCGTTTCGAATGCCGTCTGAACCCAATTTTTTTTTTTTCGAGAAGGTTTCTGAACTCAACTGCCTAGAAATTACTATAAATGCTCCTGTGTACATGTACTGATAAGATAACATAGAGGAGTGATTGGGGATCCTGTGTAGACGTACTGGTAAGATAACATAGAGGAGAGATCAGGGGTGGCTGAAAAACACCCATTTTTCTGGCTGCAAGGGTCTCAATGAATGCCATGTTGCTGGGGCGAGACTGCGTGGTCACAAAGGTCTTTGATGAGTGGGAGGTTGCTCGAGACGGTATTGCGTGGTTGCAAGGCTCTCGATGAGTGTGGGGCTGCTGAGACGGTATTGCATTTGCAAGGGTCTCAACAATGGTGTGAGGCTGCCGAGACGGTATTGCGTGGTTGCAAGGGCCTTGATGAATGTGGGGCTGCTGAGACGGTATTGCGTTTGCAAGGGTCTCAACAATGGTGTGAGGCTGCCGAGACGGTATTGCGTGGTTGCAAGGGCCTTGATGAATGTGGGGCTGCTGAGATGGTATTGCGTTTGCAAGGATCTCAACAAGGGTGTCAAGCTGCTGAGACGGTTTTGCGTGGTTGCAAGGGCCTTGATGAATGTAGGGCTGCTGAGACGATTTTGCGTGGTTGCAATGGTCTCAACAGGTGTCAGGTTGCTGGGCCGAGATTGCGTGGTGGCAACGTTTTTTTTTTTTTGCGTTTTTTTTTTATATATATATATATTTCTTTGCGTTTTTGTAAGGGCCTTGTGTAGCAAGGGTCTTAACAAGGGTGTCAGGCTGCTGAGATGATTTTGTGTGGTTTCAAGGGTCTCGATGAGTGTGGGTCTGCTGAGACGGTATTGCGTTTGCAAGGGTCTCAACAAGGGTGTCAGGCTGCTGAGACGATTTTGCTTGGTTGCAATGGTCTAAACAGGTGTCAGGTTGCTGGGCCGAGATTGTGTGGTGGCAAATTTTTTTTTTTTTTTTTTGCACTTTAATGTTTAATTTTCCTTTTTTTTTTTTTTTGCGTTTTTATATATATATATATATATTTTTGTCTTTTGTAAGGGTCATGTGTTGCAAGGGTCTTAAGGGTGTCAGGCTTCTGAGACGATATACGAGTGGTTGCAAGGATGTCAATGAGTGTGAGGGCTGCTGAGACGATATTGCGTTTGCAAGGGTCTCAACAAGGGTGTCAGGCTGCTGAGACGATTTTGCGTAGTTGCAACGGTCTCAACAGGTGTCAGGTTGCCGAGGGGCTGAGATTGCGTGGTGGCAAAGGTTTTTTTTTTTTGCGTTTTTTTTTTTTTTTTGCGTTTTTATATTTATTTATTTTTTTATTTTGCGTCTTGTAAAGGTCATGTGTTGCAAGGGTCTAACAAGGGTGTCAGGCTGCTGATTTTGCGTGGTTGCAAGGATCTCAATGAGTGTGAGGGCTGCTGAGACGATATTGCGTTTGCAAGGGTCTCAACAAAGGTGTCAGGCTGCTGAGACGATTTTGCGTGGTTGCAAATGGTCTCAACAGGTGTCAGGTTGCCGAGGGGCTGAGATTGCGTGGTGGCAAAGGTTTTTTTTTTTAATTATTTTTTTTTTTTTGCGTTTTTTTTTTTTTTTTGCGTTTTTATATTTATTTTTTATTTTATTTTGCATCTTGTAAAGGTCATGTGTTGCAAGGGTCTAACAAGGGTGTCAGGCTGCTGATTTTGCGTGGTTGCAAGGATCTCAATGAGTGTGAGGGCTGCTGAGACGATATTGCGTTTGCAAGGGTCTCAACAAGGGTGTCAGGCTGCTGAGACGATTTTGCGTGGTTGCAAATGGTCTCAACAGGTGTCAGGTTGCCGAGGTTTTTTTTTTTTGCGTTTTTTTATTTATTTTTTTGCGTTTTTATATATATATTTTTTTTTTATTTTGCGTTTTGTAAGGGTCATGTGTTGCAAGGGTCTTAACAAGGGTGTCAGGCTGCTGAGATGATTTGCATGGTTGCAAGGTCTCAATCAATAAGAATTGGGTTACTGAGAAAGGATAGAAACACCTGGTTTGTTTGTACCTTAAGCAAGCAGTATAAGGTAGAAGGACAACGCCTGTTTGAATCGTGGTTCCGTAGGGGCCACTAATGAACGATATGGGAGACAACAAATGGTAGCAAATTGATAGGACATAAAGAATGTAATAACAAATCTTACTTGCAACAGTGGGCCATGCAAGTGAGTTTGCGGCGGACTGTGGCTGGAGTGAAACATGTCTGGAAGGTGTAGCGTGATGCCGTGCATGGGGCAAAACAATGAAGTTTGGTGTAGAAAATAGAACACGAGAAGTGCGTATCAATGCTTTGTAAGTTCCACTGCGGGAACCAAACATATGGTACGGGTGACACCATGAGTGGCCACAAATTTGACGTGACAAACAAGCTAACAAATCCTACCTGGGACAGTGAACGTGCGACTGGGTTTGCTTTGGACTGGAGTGGATGTGCAACACATCCGAAGAGTGTGGTGTGGCGCAATGCATGACGCACAGGCAATAACTTTGGTAAATAAATGAGAGAGAGGAACCGTGTACAAACAATTCGTAAGTTCCGCTGCGGGAACTAAAAACACACGGCATGGGGGAACAATGAATGACAACGGTAGAAAGCATGCAATGTATCTGATACAAAACGGTTGTAAAAATGCATGAAACAAATTCGATACGAATCGGTAGTAAGGAGTATTGAACGAATCTGATACGATTTGGTTGTAGAGTGTATGCTACCCCTTGCTTTGAAACCGAACACCTACCAACCACCCATCCCCCCAGGCTAATCAAGTGCAGACAAGGCACCATGTGAGTACAATTACCACCTCAATCTGCCAAAGAACCCATACAAACACATGCTAATCTCCAAATGGATTTACAAATGAATCGTATGTTTGGCATAAGGAAGTTACAAATGTACTATGCCTGAGCCAAATGATGTTGGAACATAAGCAACAGTAACTCAGAGGCAGATTTTTTTTCCAAAAGAGATGCAGGATTTGCAAGATTGCACAAGATACGAAAAGGTTTGAATCCTACCTGCGACAGTAAGCGGGAACCGGCGGCGAAGACCATGAAGGGAGAAGCCATAAAGCGATTGCGATGTCGAATGCGATTGAATGCGCAGACTCACGGACATGAGGTGAGCTGGGAAGAGTCGGCCCAGTGACGTGTAGTACTGCACACTGAACCGACAAAGAGCATGTGTGAGTGGGCTGCTTAAATACCCTCCGGGCTCCTCCCATAAACTCAGGCCACCATACTGGCCTTCTTATTTGTCATAAAGACAAAATTGTACTACGACCCCATCTTGCCTTTTTACCTAAGGTGGTGTCGGCTTTTCATTTAAATCAGGACATTGTCCTGTCTTCTTTTTTTCCGAATCCGCAGACTCTCTAAATCTAGTGAGAGCTGTAAAGGTGTATCTGCAGGCAACCGCTCAGATACACAAAACAGATGTTTTGTTTATTTTGCCAGATGGTCCTAAGAAGGGATAAGCGGCATCAAAATCCACTATCTCCAGGTGGATTCAACAGACTATTATTCAAGCCTATGGTTTAAGGAACAGAACTCCTCCTTTTTCTGTTAGGGCGAACTCTACCAGGGCGATAAATGCTTCATGGGCAGTGCACCACCAGGCTTCGGTGACTCAGATCTGTAAGGCTGCAACTTGGTCTTCAGTCCACACATTTTCTAAATTTTATCAGATAGATGTGAGGGGACATGAGGATGCCGTCTTTGGGTGAAGTGTGCTGCAGGTGGCAGTATAGAACTTCTTGTCCATGGCGGTCTGCTTGATCTGTGTCTCCCCCCTTCACATAGGGCATTGCTCTGGGACATCCCATTATGTAATGAATATGGGCCAGATTCAGGTAGGACTTACGCCGGTGTATCTCGAGATACGCCGCGTAAGTCAAAATGTGCGCCGTCGTATCTGTGCGCCGTACCCACAGAAATGGATACGCCTGAAAATAGGCTTCTTCCGACCGACGTAACTTTCCTACGCCCGCATATCGTGGGTGCATATTTACGCTGGACGCATCTGGCACTCCCATTGATTTCCTATTCAAATATGCAAATGACGAAGATACGCCGATTCGCGAACGTACGTGCGCACGGCGCAGGCTATGAGCAGTGCGTGTAAGTTGTACGTCTGGCCTAAAGTTACCCCTCATAAAGCAGGGGTAAGTCAGCAGCAGACGTGCACAGGTGTAACGTTACGCCGGATAAGATTTGGGAATTAGGATCTCAACTGCGGAGACTTCTCAGTTTCGGACCCAGATTTCACTCTCTTTTGTGCAGAGAGTTTGGGATCCTAGCATCACAGTCTCAGTCCAGAAATATGGCGCATATTCCTTCATAGGCGCCATTAAAAACTTAAACAAATAAGTATAAAGTCCAGGTAGAACTGATACTATAGTTCAGGCTCACTAGGGTAATACCCTGGGGAGTGAGGTTGCACGAATACTGGATACAAATACAAACTCTAATAGCAGGGTAAATAGTATTAACGCCACATGCCTCAAGAGTAATGGACTGGTCACAGTGCAGCAGTGTTGAGGAAATGGTGTGAAAGCAGCGTTCCGCTAATATTTGGAAACTACAGACCAGGCTCTAGTTAAATGCAGAAGTAGCCGAGCATGCGTGGCATGTAATAAAACTTAACGGCAAAGTCCTCAAAGTAATAGGCAGTATATATGCACACAGTAACATTTGAGAAGGAGGTACATAGGCATGAAAGACTTCCGTTTATACTTGGTGACTTTAGAATGTAGAAATCATGGCAGGATCCTTATTAGAAGTACCAAACATAGAGAGGCTATGGCTGCAGTAATTCCTGGTATAGTTAGCATACATAACTTAGCAGGCAGGGCAGTTCACATGACAGTAATGCATAACGACATCAGGGTACTTGCGATACTGAAGTGAACGATGCAGGCATAAGGTCAGGCTCCAAGGGTCCAGACAGGTAAGGCTGGTGAAGCAGGCAGTGGAGTCTCCTGGTCCAGGTCAGGAAGCTGAAGTTCAGAGCAGGTGCGTCTGGATACCCAACCGACAGAGGCGTTGTGTCAGCAAAAATAAAGGAACACTTCCTGGTCAGTGCTGGGAGCTTAAATAGGCCGCCCAGCAACTTAACAAGAAGTGACAGGCTAATCAGAAAGAAGGAAGTAACTATAGTTGAACTTCGAAGTGAGAGGCTCTTCAGGAAGGAGGTTTGGAAAGGAAGTAACGGATGAGAGTTAACTGGGGAAGAACTAAGTATAATTGTACTCAGTGAAAAGTCACTCGAGAGACGTTACATAGCCCCCCCCCTCTAGGGAGCACCTCCGGAGCTCCAACCACCAGACGGCCGAAGACTCTGGAAACACTAGAGCTGGAACGTCAAACTAGGGCAAAGGATTCCGGGTCCGGGTACAGGTTCAGGTCCGGGTACAGGTCCAGACACAGGTCCAGACACAGGTCCAGACACAGGTCCAGACACAGGTCCAGATATAGCTCCAGATGCAGGTTCAGGTCCAAATACAGGTTCAGATACAGGATTCAGGATTCAGGTTCAGATACAGGATTCAGGTTCAGATACAGGTTCAGATACAGGATTCAGGTTCAGATACAGGTTCAGATACAGGATTCAGGTTCAGATACAGGTTCAGATACAGGATTCAGGTTCAGATACAGGTTCAGATACAGGATTCAGGTTCAGATACAGGTATGAAGGCCTCAATTCAAACATTAAGTTACAGGGACGGATGAAAAAAAAATTCCTATCCCCAAAAAGGGGTTCAGGAGGACAGACCTTGGGTTCTGGTCGGTCTCTGGGTGAAACAAAAAAAAAGGGGTCTGAACATTCTGCGGCTGCCCCCATGACTGACTAATGAAAGAATTATAACTCATTGACTGATCCTTGAAATTTGCAGTCAATTTAAAAGGGATGGAGTCACTGGATTTCAACAGAAGAATAAGCTCATCTGGGTTTACTGTCACTAAACCGCGGACAGTGATCGCATGACAGTCAGAGAGACCCATGGGAAAAGTCTTTGACAGTGGTGTTTTTTGCAGATCTGCACTGCCAGATTTTAAGGGCGGGCAAAAAGCGTATGGAGTCAACTCGTCATGAAAGGGATTACTGCTGAGAAAGGAGATCTCCTTGATGGTGACCTCTCCATAAATTCTCACAGCGTCCACATCTTTCAGAGGAAGTCGATAGGTGTAGTAGCACTACTACTGTGGCCACAGGCACGTCGGAGGGCACGGGATAGGATATACCAAACGCGCATGAACGTCTTTGGCTTGGGTGAATCGGAGGTGTATCACATCTTCAGATTCAGCCCTGATGCCATCCTGGAAATAGCCACAGCCCTGCATGATGACATCACCAGCAAGACACATCGCTCACATGCAGTGCAGCCACTGGTGAAGGTACTGGCAACACTCCATTTCCTTGCCAGTGGTTTGTTCCAGCGTACAAGTGAAGTCGTGGCTGGGATGTCACAATCCGCCATGAGCAGATGTGTGCACCAGGTTGTCCCCACAATCCTCACACACATGTCCCACTACATCATCAAACCCATCCATGAGCATCTGTGGCAGAAGGCAATGCAGGATTTCTACAGAATTGCTGGATTCCCACGCACCATGGGGGCCATAGATTGCACACATGTGGCACTACGCCCCCCCCCGTGCCACAGAGCACATATACTGCAATCGTAAGCAGTGGCATTCCATCAACGTACAGGTGATAGCCGATGCCCAATGCCTCATATGGCATGTCCGTGCCAAACACCCAGGGGCCAGCCATGACAGCTACATATACCGTCAAAGCAACATCCCAACAGAATTTAAACAGAACGTGTACAGGGGCAGCTGGCTGGTTGGTGAGTGACATGGGTGTCGGGCATGACTGTCCGACCCCATGATGCAGACATCACGGGGGCCACATGCACGGCTAACATTCTCCTGTCTTTTCCCTTCCAGGTAACTCGGCATATGCACTCGGGCCCTATCTCCTGACTCCATACCGGGATCCCCAAACCAGATGAGAGAAAAGATACAATGCGGCACACATACGTACCCGTGCAGTGGTGGAGCGCACATTTGGCCTTACTGAAGTCCCGTTTCCAATGCCTGGATAAGTCTGGGGTACCCTGTTGTATTACCCAAACTTTGTGTGCCAGATCATCGGTGCATGTTGTGTGCTGCACAACTATGCCATGAGAAAGGGCCTGGAGATTGACATATGTGATGACCCGACCCACACAGTCCCCCCCTGAACGAGGCTCATCCATCTGCTGAAGGAACAGCAGTCAGGAGTTGCCTCGTGGAATGTATCTTTGCACGTTAAACACACACATTCATCATGGCACACGGACAATGCACGCATGCACACCACTGTGGTCCATAGCTCACACACACCACATCCACCTCACATTGGATTAGCCCAAGTCCACCATGCAGGACTTGGGAGCAGCAACGCCACGCCAAGGCACCAAGAATATTGCTGTCCATTCATACCACATTCACACGGCCATGGGGATCATCTCTCCCCGACGACCCAGGGTGACACACCTTACTAGAAGGAGTGTCACCCCCACATTCACACACCAGTCACACTGTAGCCTGCACTCCTCACCGTGTGCATACACTACTAGATTAAAATAGCTCTTAACCAGATCAAATAAGAAAACAAAATAGCTCTTAACCAGAGCAAATAAGAAAAAAAAAGAAGGCAATCAATTGCCCTGTCGTGGGCCAAGCCTGGTGCCACGGCTCCGGCTCCTTAACTGTCTGGTGGGAGCCTCGGGTGGGGGGGGTGGGGCATCAGGAGGAGGAGGATCATCCCCTGCTCTCTCCCTGGCTGGCTGCCTGCCCTCCATCGCCAGGGCAATGCGGCTGAGAAACACATTTGTCTGTGCCTGCATCCTCAGCTGGCGGGTGGTGGTCTGCCGCTGGAGGTGCCTTGTCTGCCTCCCCTCTGCCACAATGGCAGCTGTATTGGCCTTTACAGCCACTGTCAGGCTCTTGACCTCTCCCACGAGGCATGATGTAGTGGCCTGCAGCTCACCAATGCAGGTGACCAAAGCAGCGCAGTTCGCGCTGACATCCTGCAGGCTCTCATTTATCTGGGCCGAAGAGGCCAGGCTGTCTGCCACACGCCGCATGTCCCTGGCAACAGCACCCATATGGTGGGTCTGGCGGGCCTGATCCCTGGAAAGAGTTTCCTGGATGGCTTTAGGAACACCCCTGGTCTTGCGGGTAGCTTTCCTGGGGGCAGGAGAGGCTTGGGGCCAAGTGTACGGGGAGCTCCTTGAGGGGCTTTCCCTTATGATGGTGGAGGGTGAGGGGCTTCCCTTGATGGGGGAGGAGGGTGAGGGGCATCCCCTGATGGATTGGGAGGGTCCAGGGATGATGGGATCCTCAACGAGGTATAATACTTATAAAAGTGTAATGATGAGCGCAACTTAAACTAAACTAAATAATCAATCCCAATTAAACAAGTGAGCATCGCTATAGAAATAGTGATAATAATACAAATAAATAAATAATACAAATATGTGCAATACAGTGCAGCAACAAATGTCCCAAATGAGTGAAATCCAGTGGGGAGACAAACGTAAATCAATCGGTGACAAGGCTTCTATCCATGTAAACAACAAAATCATCCAGATGAGACTTCACAGATAAACGTGCTCACAGAGCGCTTACCTTCCACAAGGAAGAAAGGGGCATCAAACACATACAACGATGGTCCTGTAGGCAGCCGTCTCTGATGCAATCTTTAAGCCAGTCCCAGCCACATTCGAAGTCCGGTCGAAATGAGGCGGATATTCCAAAGAAAAAATGAAGCTTACATGGTGAAGTACGTAAACTTAAAAATGGTTTAATAAGGTAAACACACTTACAGAAAGAGAAACGAATAAAAACATCAAAACAATGGCACTTCCGGTCGGACGGTCAGGGTGTCACATCACTTCCGGTTAACCTTACGCGTTGCGTCACGTCACGTGACTTCATCAGAGGTTACCAAGGGCCTATCAGATACATTCTTTTAAAGGTGAAAAGCGGAAATGGAGTCGCGGCCATTTTCGATACCGCATCGAAAACGGAAGTGTCTCTGCGGCCATTTTCGATATGGGAAAACGGCTATTTATATTCAGGGATTTCCAAGACAGATAACAACAGTGTACCAAAAATAATGATATAAATGATGAATAAATCACAAAATATAGCACCTAAGTTACTGTGTTCATATGTATTTCGAACTCCCGATCATATTCGACGAGACATCGAA
>CM056057.1:132375309-132400309 GCA_029574335.1 Rana kukunoris | reverse complement strand
GGGTTTGCGGGCGGGGGGCATATCAGAATCTGTATGCCTCCTTTTAACAAATGGGGCCCCCAGATTCCGTCCCCCCTATGTGAATTGGTAACGGGTACCAATTGGTAATTGTACCCCTACCATTTCACAAAAAAAAAATTAAAAACCACAGTGCACAGCTTGGGACAAGTCCAGAAGTTCTCCTGCTCTCCAGGTTCGAGTCTGAAAGAGTGACTCCTCCCCAGGGCTAGAACTGACTCCAGTAGTAATCGGCGTGCGTCCTAACAGTAGGACGTACGGCTCCTGGAGCCAGACAGGCAGGGCTTTCCTCCCCCTGCCTCAGCCTCTGCTGTCTGATCTGTCAGATCCGCTCTGACCCTGAGCCGCCCCTGGATCCCTTGGTTCTCTTCTCTCCCACCGTGAGCCTCAAGGTAAGCCCCTGACATAGGGCCATCTCCACCACCCCCTCCACCTCCTTGAGCACTATTGGCGGCCGTCCTTTTCAGGACAAGCTGCAACGGAACCACGGCCGCCTCACGGCTTCCCTCTCCTCTGTTTTCCTTCCTACACCCTCACACTATCATCCCTGCCCAAGGCATCCCCCCATCGCCTCTCCACCACAATTCCCGCCGATACTGGCGTTTTTTTGGAACAACCGCGCCGGCCTGTCAACAATCGCGGCAGCCGTGATCTAGGAAAGGCCGCGGCTTCACCCGCGGCCTAGTGCCGCGGCGCTTCCCACCCCCTGCACTCACCACCAACAGCCCGAACTGCCTGGCAAGTCCCCCCCCCACCCCAGGGAGAGTACCTGGTTCTGCTCCAGTCTCCCCCGGCTGCACCTAGCCACCCCCAGCTCACAGCCCCTAGCCCAGATCCCGCTAGCCGATCGGCAGCTATCTTGCTATACCTAGCCCCATTCTGCCCCTTCTCATCATTGAACTTGATCCAGGGCTTATCCGATCGCCTCTTAAGGGGTCAGGAAGGATTTTTTTTGCCCTGCCGGAGCATAATGGCTTAGCACTGCCAGGGTTTTTTTTGCCTTCCTCTGGACCAACTGAGGATAGAGGATTCAGTTATCCTTGAACGTCCCCCCCCCCCCCCCGGTGTCTGGCGACTATGGTTAATCTGCAATATTCTGCAGAAACCATTTGGGATCTGAGGCAATTTGCCGCAATACTGCCAGCCATCACCAAAAAAGCCCTAAGAACTGAACGACTATTGAGAGTCGATCGACTATCAAGAATTGCAGCCGTATATCCCAGCCTAAGCACATATCAACACAAGATCGGCAGTAAAACACTGACTAGAAATCCATAATTTCATTCTACAATACGATTTAGACTGCCTCTTTATTACAGAAAGCTGGCTCACAGCCGACTGTAACACCATTCTAGGAGAATTGGTGCCAGAAAACTATCGTATTATAACGGAAAACAGAATAGGGCAAAGAGGAGGAGGACTGGCGGTGATCCATAAGACACATCTTGGGATCACTAAACCAGTCCTTCAAAACCCTCTTCCATTCATGGAAACCCTTACTCTACAACTACAAGCAAACTCCCAGGAGACCGTCCAGATTTTACTCTGCTATAGGCCACCTGGCCCAAAATCGCAGTTTCTCCCATCACTGAAGGACTTTATCTCCACTTACACCCTGAACAGCAAACACCTTTTGCGTCTCGGGGACCTCAACCTCTGGGCCAACTCCCCGCAAGACCCGTCGCCAACGCCTGCATTGACCACCTGGAAGGATTAGGGCTACAACAACTAGTATGCGGGCCCACACATGCCTCAGGTCATACGCTCGATCTTATTTTCAGACAAAATCTGGAAATAAAAATCTTGGAAAATAAACCGTTGCCATGAATTCCCCCCCTTAACAAAAACATCAAACCCAGTGACAACACACTGGACTAGATGTCAGAAGAAGCTCCACTCGGAACTCTTCAAAGCCACGTTAAAGGAAAAAATAAAAACCATTCAGCCGCATCAAACGGCTGAAGAAACCCTGGATGCCATAAACACAGCCCTATTACAGTCAGCTGACTTAATAGCGCCGAAACGTAAAACCCACATCCGGAAAAATAACTCCAGCTGGTTCAACAACCAACTGACGTTATTGAAGCAAGAGCGCAGAAGAGCGGAAGTCGCCTGGAAAAGAAGCCCCTCAGATGAGAACCTCTCCATCTACAAGACAATAACAAGAAAATATCACAAAGAAATTTTTACAGCCAAAAAAAACAATTTTTCAGCGCCCTCAATCGCCCCCACGAACTCTTCAAGCTGGTCACTCAGACCATGAATCCAGGATGTCTTGAAGCCCCCAATTCAGACACACAAGAATTTTGCGATGAATTATCGGATTACTTCATTAATAAAATCGAGGGAATCCGGCAAAGCATTCAGCAAAACAATTCCCCCCGTAGCCCCCCCCCCGCAATTATTTACACAGCACCTGTAGTAACTTGCCACAACCAGGTGAGTTCACGCTGGAACCCATCTCTATCCATGGCACTAAAAATATCATCGGTACTTTGCGTAACGGCACTGCGCCGAATGATATTATCCCCACCAAACTGCTGAAGGAATGCGCCGACATCCTGGCACCTCCTATCACGCAGCTTATTAACCAATCTTTCAGGGAAGGCATAGTACCCTCCCTGTTGAAGGAGGGTATAATTCGACCCATCTTGAAGAAACCCACCCTGGACCCTAAGGACCCACTCCACCGCCGTCCCATAACAGGCCTAAATACACTCTCTAAAGTAATGGAAAAAATAGTGGTACAACAGCTGCAACAGCATCTAGATACCCACAAGCTACTTGATCCATTTCAATCGGGATTCCGGCCCGGACACGGGAAAGAAACTGCATTGCTCAAGATATGGGATGACGCTCTCGAGGCCGCAGACGAAGGAGAATCTTGTCTTCTGGTTCTGTTGGACCTAAGCGCAGCCTTCGACACTGTAGACCACAAGCTTTTATTGACTCGGCTAGCTGAAGTAGCCAGAGTCGCAGAAGGCGATTTATCTTGGTTCTCCTCTTTTTTGGAGAACCGATCGCAAATTGTGAAGTTGGGACCTTTCACTTCTGAGAAACGCACATTATCGTGCGGTGTCCCTCAAGGATCCCCCTGTCACCGGTGTTATTCAACATCTATCTTCGTCCGCTTTTTGAAATCATCAGCAGCCAAAAACTGCTTTACCACTCATATATGCAGACGACACGCAACTGTATTTCCGCATTTGCAACAAAAGGATCACCACCTCAATCTAGAGACATGCCTCTCTTTGATAAAGGACTGGATGACAAAGAGTTATCTTAAACTCAACGGAGCGAAAACTGAACTTCTCCTGTTTAACGCCAAGCGCATGAATCATCCTGCAACAACTTAGACACCCCCACCCATTCTGGGCAAAATCATCACCCCTAGCGCCAAAGTCAAAAGTCTCGGGGTCATTTTTGACTCCTATATGACAATGGACGCACAAATAGGGTCAGTAGTCAGCGGATCTCACCATCTGCTGCGCCTACTACGCAGACTTACTCCTTTCATCCCCAAAGAAGACTTAGCGGTCGTGGCGGGAGAAATTGTTAACTCCAGACTGGACTATGCAAATGCCCTTTACCTCGGACTCCCCAAGTACCAAATCGCTCGTCTGCAGGTCGTTCAAAACACGGCTGCTCGACTTGTGACTGGGAAAAAACCCTGGGAATCAATCTCACCTTCACTGAGATCCCTTCACTGGTTACCAGTAAAAGACAGAATCACTTTTAAAGCACTCTGTCTAACGCATAGATGTATCCATGGGAATGCTCCCCATTATCTATGCGAAAAAATAAAAGTTCATAACCCCAATCGCGTTTTGCGATCCACCAATCAAAATCTACTCCAGACACCGAAAACAAACTACAAGTCCAAAGGAGACAGAAGATTCGCGGTCCAAGGTCCCAGACTATGGGAGAATCACTTGGCATTCAGGAGAAAGATTAAAACTCATCTCTTTTGATACCAAAAGAGACAGGAACAACGAGCGCCCAGAGGCGATTTGGTTCGCATGTGCCACGCTATATAAGTTTTCATTCATTCATTCATTCATTGTTTATTTCTCCGTATCCTCTGCAGAATGGATTTACATGGCTGGAATTTTTATTTTATTTTTGGTTCGGGGTTCCCCTTAATATTCATACCAGACCCAAAGGGCCTGGTAATGGACTGGGGGGAGGGCATGCAGTTTTTTTCAATGCCTTTTGTCTGTATTGCCAGGACCGGACAATTCATTATAGCCGCGAGTAGTTTTAAATTACTTTTTTTCCTTTTAGAAATGTCATTTTGTGCAGGGACTTTACAGGCCACTTTACAGGCATACTATAGACACCCCCCCCCCCCGACTCGTACATCGGGCTCATCCCGACTTTCACCTATACTTTGAGCGGTGCTAAAAGCAATATAACGGGTTACTCTTTGAATGTTAACATGTTGGTCCTGGATAATTTGTGCAGTGACAGTGCGTACGCATAATGAATTGGCCATGGTCATTCCTCACATGCATGCTGCTGCATGAATAGCTTCTTTAAGACTGACATGCAAACATCAGTGGTGTGTGATTCATTTACTGTACACTATACGTACAACCATGGGCAAAAGTTTTCAGACACACATTTTTATTTGGAAATAGTCTGTTGCCTCAGTTTTTATGATGGCAATTTGCATATATTCCAGAATGTTATGAAGAATGATCAGATAAATTGCAATTATGCATGGCAGCAGGCAGGCGTGAGTGTATCTGTAAGCATAGTGAGGAGAAGACTTTTGGAGCATGGCCTGATGTCAAGAAGGGCAGCAAGGAAGCCACTTCTCTCCAGGAAAAACATCAGGAACAGACTGATATTCTGCAAAAGGTACAGGGATTGACAGCTGAGGACTGGATTGACAGCTGAGGACTGGGGTAAAGTCAAATTCTCTGAATCCCCTTCCGAATTTTTGGGCATCTGGAAAAAAACTTGTCTGTAGAAGAAAAGGTGACTGCTACCATCAGTCCTGTGTCATGCCACCAGTAAAACCTCCTGAGACCATTCATGTGTGGGGTTGCTTCTCATCCAAGGAAGTGGGCTCACTCCAAATTTTGCCTAAGAACATAACCATGAATAAAGAATGGTACAAAAACATTCTCAGAGAGCAATTTTTCCCAACCATACAAGAACAGTGTCTTTTCCAGCATGATAGATCACCTTGTCATAAGACAAAAGTGGTATTCGTGGCTTGAGGGAACAAAACATCAACATTTTTGGTCCATGGCCAGGAACTCCCCAGACCTTAATCCCAATGAGAACTTGTGGCCAATCCTCGAGGGGGGTGAATACAAAAACCTCACAAATTCTGACAAACTCCCAGCATTGATTATGTAAGAATGGGCTTCCATCAGTCAGGATGTGACCCAGAAGTTAAAGCGAAGGTCCACACAAAAAGTTAACCTCCACTTTTCGGAACCCCCCCCCCCCCTGTCACATTTGGCACCTTTCAGGGGGAGGGGGAGCAGATACCGGTATAATGCAGGTATTTGGACCCACTTCCGGAAATAGACTCCCATGGGAGTCACGCCCCTTCACGTCATCCCCGCTGTCTTCTGGGAAACACACTGCTCCCAGGAGACAGCGGGGACTAGTGAGGGCACGCATGCGCAGTAGAGAATCGGGCAGTGAAGGCGCAACTCTTCACTTCCTGATTCCGTCACCGAGGATGGCGGCGAGGGCAGCCGAGAGACAAGCAATTCCTAGGCTTCGGCTGCCGACATCGCAGGCACCCAGGACAGGTAAGTGTCCATTTATTAAAAGTCAGCAGCTGCAGTATTTTGTTTTTAATATTTTTTTTTCGTGGGACCTCTGCTTTAAGTGGCAGCATGCCAGGGTGAATTGCAGAGGTCTCGAAAAGGGGTCAACACTGCAACACTGCAAATATTGACTCTTTGCATAAACTTAATGTAATTATTAAATTATACTTCAGTATACCATAGTAACCTCTGACAATAAGATCTAAAAACCCTGAAGCAGCAGACTTTGTGAAAATGTACATTCGCAAAACTTTTGGCCATGACTGTAAATGTTGGCACAAAGGTTTACATGTGTACAGTGTATGCACTTTTTGCACATGATCTTGCTGTATAAATCAATACTCCTGTCTAAAAGTAGTGATGTCGCAAACAAAATTTTCTGTTCGCGAACGGCGAACGCGAATTTCCACAAATGTTCGCGAACCTCCATAGACTACAATAGGCAGGCGAATATTAAAACCCCCAGGGACTCTTTCTGGCCACAATAGTGATGGAAAAGTTGTTTCAAGGGGACTGACACCTGGACTGTGGCATGCCAGAGGGGGATCCATGGCAAAACACCAATGGAAAATTACGTAGTTGACACAGTCAGGTTTTAATCCATAAAGGGCATAAATCACCTAACATTCCTAAATTGTTTGGAATAACGTGCTTTAAAACATCAGGTATGATGTTGTATCGATCAGGTAGTGTAAGGGTTACGCCCGCTTCACAGTGACAGACCAACCTCCCGTTTAACGCACTGCACACATCCGCAAACCGTCCATTTGCACAAGGTTGGATACCAAGCTAGCCATGTCCCGTTCCTAGTCTTTTCTGACGTAATTGAATGTCTCTTCCTCCACCCAGCCACGTACAACACCAAGGGTCCCTGAAAGGTGACAACAAGCCCCCTGGGACGCCTGCTGTGGTTGGTCTTCCACCTCCTCAAAGCCACCTTACTCCTCTGACTCCTCTTCTTCAGACCTGACATGGCAGAATGCTGCGATGCCGCGCTTGTTTACATCTACATATTGTCAGTGATCTCATCTGCCCACAACTGTTCAGATGCTACCACATCGATACTTTCCAACAATTTGGGATAGTATACATTTTGCGACAGTTTTCTTGGTCCTAATATGGCCGTATAAAGCACAGTATCCCGGTTTTCCTATTTCCATTCCATCTTGGAAATCTCCACGCCATGGTTGATATATGCCTCGAATGACCTGCAATTTTAAACTATCTTGATTGATCTCACATAGTCTTCGGCCCCTGAAGAAGGGAAAACCTGAAACGCGTTGGGCCTGGTACTTACCCTGTGGATCATTCAAATTGTATAATTATTTGTTCTTTTTATATTTATGTGTCTCTGGACACTATTGTTATTTATTAATAAAACTTTATAACTTTGTATAAAACATTTAAAATTGCTTCGTTGCCTTTAAAGCCACACTTCGGGGGAATCCTCAAATTTTTCCTCTTCTTCAGACTCCCCTCTCTGCGTTGCTGCAGGTCCAGCAATCGATGACGACAAGGCTGCTTCTGGTGGTGATGGTGACCACGGCTCTTCCTCTTCATGCTCATCTACGGCCTGATCCAGCACTCTTCGCAGCAGTGCTGTGGAGTCGGAGGAAATTTTGGGTACCTGGAGTCTGAGTCGGCAAACAATGCACTGACTCCTGCTCCTACTAAATTTAGATTGGAATTAAAAACAAGTGATTACCTTCAGAAGTTAGTGGAGATTTTGAAATTAAAAAGGAACAGATTTTATGTGTTGTGACAGATAACACTTTTAACATGTTGAGCACAATTAAGAAGATGAACGCAGATGAAGAAGGTAACAAACATATATTAGGCTCCATGCACACTGAAGCTGATAAACTGCAGTTTATTGGCATTTTGGCTTCTTTTTTTTTTTAAAGCCCATAAACAAAACTCTATGTTAGCCTATGTGCCCATGCACACCTGGGCGTTTTTCAGTGTTAATGAGCTTTGGAGTTTATTGGCTTTTTTTCTAAACGCCCGAAATTTGCATTCAAAGTGCCATTTTTCGGCGGGAAAAAACGCTAAAAAATGAAAAATGCCGAAAAACATTCAAACGCTCAAAAAAGCCGGCGCCAGCGTTTTCTTTTTTTTTTTTCTTTTTTTTGCATTTTTTTTTTTTTTTTTTTATATCCATTAAAAAAAAAGCTGATAAAACCTACACTGAAAAACGTTGAATAAAGCTATTGCAAAAACACTAAAAAACGTTGCAAGGCTCCCTGCAAAGCTACTGGCGTTTTTTTATAGCTTTTA
Source organism: Rana kukunoris (assembly GCA_029574335.1). Lineage (NCBI taxonomy): Eukaryota > Metazoa > Chordata > Amphibia > Anura > Ranidae > Rana > Rana kukunoris. The sequence goes on along the minus strand of CM056057.1, from coordinate 132,392,222 downwards.
TCAGCTTCAGTGTGCATGGAGCCTTAGGCCGCTTACACACGATCAAATCTGCTGAAAACTGTCGGCCCGACCGTCCCAGCAGACAGATTTGATCGTGTGTACGGGCGAGCCGACAGATTTGGCCAGCCGACAGATTTCAAAGCATGCTTAGTACGCTAACCAGCAGACATGTCTTCTCGCACACGCGTCGAATGGTTTCGACGCATGCGCGGAAGTGTTTTACTTCCTGGTGCGGTGGCGTCACCGCCACGTCAGCGCGCCGTCTGCCGGCGGGGATTTTGGTTTGATCGTGTGTACACAATCAAACCAATACGTCCTCAGCAGACAGATTTGTTCAAATCGGTCTGCCCGACCGATTTGAACAAATCTGTCTGCTCGTGTGTATGGGGCCTAAGAGTTAGAAGAAGACAGCTCTGCAAGTATTGGGGAAAGTTTAGAAACTGAAGAGAATGCTGAATTTTTTTTTTAGACAACTTTGTTGAAGAAGCTTGCTACTATTCATCAAATGCGATGTGCTGTTCATACACTGCAACTTGCCATAAGAGATGGATTATAAGATTGCCATGCAGCTACACTAATTGGAAAATTACGGCAAGTAACTGTTGCAGCCAGGGCCCCAAAAACAGATGCAATTTTGAAAAGACATGCAGGAAAAGGAGCCATTTTGGATCAAACAACTCGCTGGGGAAGCACTTATTTAATGGTGAAGCGTTTGCTTGAACTTAAAGACTTCATAGAAGAAATGGACAATGAAAATCTTGCATTAACGGAAAGCCAGTGGACACAAACAAAAGAGCTGGAGAACCTTCTCTTTCACCCCTTCACTGTCACCAAGAGGTTGCAATGTGACAATCTAACTCTGGGTAAATTCCTCTTGGAATGGAAGAGCCTGTTATATCGCCTGAACAAAATGGAGGGTTTGATAGCTGAGGGCATTGCATCTTCAATGATGAAAAGAGAGAGTCTTTTGCTGGAAAATTAAATCTTGTTAGCGGCTATTTATGTCGACCCAATGAGCCGCCTTTTGTTGAACAGTGAACAGACTGCTACTGGGGAAAAGGGCCCTCTATGATGTATATAAATATAGGGTAAGGGAAAAGGGGGATGCGCAAGTATCCACTAGTGTACAGGCGAAGAGTAGCTACCACCTGTAAAGATCGAATACCTAATTAGGTGATGTTGCTGTAACCATAACTGTAATTTGAAAAGAAGGGGGAAGAAATTGGGAAAGGGATAGTCGGTCAGCAGAGGGCCTAAAGGGATTACTTTGGGCAACAAAAAATGATCTGAAGATGGTGGTGATACAAAAGGTCGTTTATTAATTAGTATCAAAAGGTTAAAATATGGAGCACAATTGCATGGGAACTACCTAAACAGATGGTAGCCATACAAATATTGGCTATCATATGTGCAACAGTGTAGAAAACAACACATAGGGCCAGATTCAGCAAGACTTGCACTGGAGTAATTCGATATGCGCCGCGTAACTGTGAAGATGCGCCGTCGTTTCTATGTGGCCGTACCCACCAAACTAGATGACTGAAAACGGGCCATTTCCGATCGGCTTAACTTTCCAACGCCAGAGTCTCGTCAGCGCATAATTTCGTTTGGCGCATCAGTCGCGCCTATTGATTTCCCCTGCAAATATGCAAATGAGGGAGATTTCCCAATTCGCGAACGGATTAGCACCATACGCCGGCTACATGCGCCGCGCGTATCTCGTCCGTCCGGTGCAAAGTTATTTCTACAAATAGCTGCTTTATCTTTACTCCAGACGGCCTCAGGTCAGCAGGAGAGCAGCTCCAGCAGCAGCGTTACCGACGAAACTAGCAAGCTGAACAACCACACGTGCAAGGACAACACCTCTGTGTGCCAACATGCCAGGGGCAATCATGGTCCTAGCACTAGTACTGGGTCCCCCGGAACGAAGGAGGCGGGCACGTGAGAGGATATACCGCACGCGCATGAGCCTCTTTGGCATGGGTGATGAGGAGGTGTATCGCCTCTTCAGATTCAGCCCAGATGCAATACTTGAACTAACCACAACCCTGCAGGGTGACATCACCAGCCCAACACACCGCTCCGCTCACAAGCAGTGCAGCCACTGGTGAAGGTACTGGCAACACTTCATTTCCTTGCAAGTGGATCATTCCAGCGTACAAGTGGAGTGGTGGCTGGGATGTCACAATCCTCCGTGAGCAGATGTGTGCACCAGGTTGTCCCTGCAATCCTCAGACGCATGTCCAACCAGTTCATCAGACCCACCACTGAGGAGCTGCGGCTGAAGGCAATGACAGATTTCTACAGCATTGCCAGATTCCCACGCACCATCGGGGCCATTGATTGTACACATGTGGCACTACAGCCCCCCAGTGCCACAGAGCACATATACCGCAATCGGAAGCATTGGCATTCCATCAACGTACAGGTGATAGCCGATGCCCAACGCCTCATATGGCACGTCCGTGCCAAACACCCCGGGTCCAGCCATGACAGCTTCATATACAATCAGAGCCCCATCCCAGCAGAATTCGAGCAGAACATGTATGGGGACAGCTGGCTGGTTGGTGAGTGACATGGGTGGCAGGCATGACTATCCCCTCCCATGATGCACACCTCACAAGTGGCACATGCATGACTAACATCCTCCTGTCTTTTCCCTTCCAGGTGACTCTGCATATGCACTGGGACCCCATCTCATGACTCCTTTCCGGAACCCCCAAACCAGAGGAGAGAGAAAATACAATGAAGCACACATCAAAACCCGTGCAGTGGTGGAGCACACATTCGAGCTCCTGAAGTCCCGTTTCCGCTGCCTGGATAAGTCCGGGGGGACCCTATTGTATTCCCCTACCTTTGTGTGTCAGATCATCGGTGCATGTTGCATTCTGCACAACTTTGCTATGAGAAAAGGCCTGCAGATTGACATACGTGATGACCTGACCCCCGACCCACACAGTCCCCACCTGCCAGAGGAGACCCAGTCTGCTGATGGAAGAGCAGTCAGGAGGGTCCTCGCCGTAGGCATCTTTGGACACTAAACCAAAACATTAATCACACAGACAATGCACGCATGTACACCACTGATGTCCCTAGATCACACACAACACATCCACATCGCATTGGATTAGCCCAAGTCCAGCATGTAGGACTTGGGAGCAGCAACGCCAGCGTCAAGGCCCCAATGATGTCGCTGTCCATTCATACACCTTTCACACGTCATTCATACAGCCGTGGGGTTAACTTCACCACCACGGCCGAGGGTGACACCCCTTACTGGCAGGAGTGCCACCCCCTCACATTCACACACCATTCACACTGTCCCCTGCACTCCTGACCGTGTGCAGTAAAAAATTAAATACATATCTCATAACATGAGAAAAAAAATAAACAAAAACTCATAACGTGAATATAAAAAAAATATACAAAAATAAACAAAAACTCATAATCTGAGTATATAAAAAAAAAATATATAAACAAAAAAAAAAAAACCCTCATCTGGGATGACGGGGGCTCCTCCTTGGGGGCACTCTTGGGCTCCTCAGCTGCCTGGAGGGAGTGGGTGGTGGTGGGGGTGGGGGGGCATCTGGAGGAGGCTGATCCCCGGGTGGGCCACTCCTGGGAGCTGTTGGCTGCCTGCCCTCCAAGGCCACGGCAATACGGCTGAGATACAGGTTGGTCTGGGCCTGCATCCTCAGCTGGCGGGTGATATGATGCCGCTGGTCACGCTGCCGCTGCCTCCCCTCTTCCCGGATGGCAGCTGTGTTGGCGTTGACGGCTGCTGTCAGGTGCCGTACATCAGCCTGCACCTCCCCCAGGCTGGTCACAACGTCCTGCACACCACTGGGCAGCTGTGACATGGAGCCCAGGCTGTCAGCGACCCGGTCCAAGTGGCCAGCAATCTCCCCCATCTGCTGGGTCTGCCTGGCATGGTCCAACAGCACCTGGTCCTGGACCATATCAGACACCCCCCTGGTCTTACGTGTCGACTTCCTGGGCCCAGGAGAAGGTTGTCCCCGTGGGGATGGAGTCGCCCTTGAGGGGCTACCTAGGATGGGGGAGGGGATGACAGAGGGCCCTGCAAAGGAGGAGGACTCCTCCAACAATAACATAAAGTCCTGCTCAGGGACAGGCTCCTCCACAACCACCTCTGCAGAGGTGGTGTGGGCACTCTCCTCCACCTCGGTGTCTCCAGCACCCAGGGCCTCGTCATCAGGATCCCGTTGGGAGGTTGGGGTGGACTGGCCGGTAAGAGATGATGGCCCAGCTCCGTCATCTGTGGATGACACAAAACAGACACATGTTGGTGGTCCCACACACTTGGCACATGTACCCTCCCCCCCCCCCCCACATGCAACACATCAAATAGGAGATAAAAAACACTTACCTGTCCTGGAGCCTTCCTCCATGGAGTCATAGCCAGGGACCCCCTCCAACTGCTCCCTGTCCAGGCAGAGGGCGACCACCTCCTCCTCCGTGGTCAGGCTGACCGGACATGGTGGACCACCACCTGTGCCCCTCCCATGCCTCCTGATGGTGGCCACCTTGCCACGGACCTTGCGCCGCAGGTCGTTAATTTTTTTTTTTGTATGTCGCTAGCAGTCCGGGTGGAGTACCCTAACACATTGACCCTGGCAGAAATGGTCTCCAGGATGCCCTGCTTCCTCTCCCGGCTGGTCTTCCTACTTTTTTTTCCCGTGGAGGAACTGATTAAAAGTCTCCATAGCCGAGATGATCACAGACACCTCCTGGGAGTTGAAATTGAGGTTCCTCCTCTCTTTGGGGGTAGCAGGAGCAGCCATCACAGTGCAAAAGTATCTTCCCTGGGGTGGGGGGAAACGGAAATACTTTTGCGCCGGAATGGCGTTTCCGCTAGCGCTTTTATACGCGCAACGGATCACATTGCGCTGGCGTTTCCCGTGAAGTGGTGCCAACGGAAGTTGTGAGCATGCGCACAAGGGGGCAAGTGGAGCCTCAATCACCGCGCATGCTCCGTGGATGATGCGCTGAACGTAAGCCTCTGCGCTGGGCTCCGCCCATCATTTACATATGATCACACCCACTTCCACTTGCGTCGGGTTACGCCAGTGCATTATCGTTACTCTGGCGCAAGTTTACGCGCAACTGCTATGTGAATAACAGTACTTGCGCCGAAAGTGTCGGCGGAGTAACGTAAATGAGAAACGTTACTCCAAAGTAAAGAAGCGCCCATCTACCTGAATCTGGCCCATAGACAGGACAAAGACACATACAAACATAGACAATTAGCGTGGCCTGGACACCTTGGTGTTCAGCCTACACTATGAGAACACTCATAATGTCATGGGGGCTAGTATAGATGTGGAAGGCATAATGGATTGGGGCGGGTGGGGTTAAAAGTATCCCCTCCCGGACGGTCCGCAAATTACCGAATAGTGTTGTCAGTATGTGGAGGCTGGACACTGGCCTGATATAAGGGTGGAGGAGGGGGGGGAGGAAGAGGGGGAAGAGATTGCTGAGTAACGTTTAGTAAATTCACAAACCATTAGCCAAAAAGGTAAATGTCAAAATAAATACTGACATAAAAGGCTGGCTATCACATTGGTAACAAAAGCAAACCAAGCAAAACATAAGAGGCTGTATTTGGCTGTGTTGATGAGCCAATAATATTAGTAGGTTTAGCACATGTCTTGATAAAAGTCTGTTAGTAATGATTAGTGCTTAGTTCACATGGAGTCAGCTTATTAGGTATAGTGGGTTAGTTAGGTATCTGAATTAGAGTCCCCCGTCACATTCATGTGAGGTTTTACCGGTTTGTTGACATGCAGCAGACCTTATGTGTCAAACAAATGATAGAGATTTTGCTGCGTACTGGTGCGGCAAGCGGACCCCACTACATATAGTTCATAAGCATTGTGACAGTTAGTGAATATACGTTACCACCTCGATGGGTGGTACAAATCACTTCCGCTGTTGTTGATTAGTCTATACGTCCAGTCCTGGTATCCAGTTGTGGCACTGTTTAAATGACAAGTGTTGCCGGCGTACAGTTTTGGTGTGGATCATGGGCTGGTTAGACAATTGAGTAGAGACAGCGCGATGTACTCAACATCCATCCGTGACTGTAAGTTGTTGATTTTGAACCATCGTAGGTGCAGCTTGGGCTTACAGCAATCTCTAGCGTGAAGTTGCTATGTTCCTCCATACAGGCGTTTGGTGTCACGTGATCACGCTAGTTGGTGACGTCAGCGCGTTTTGCCTGGCACATTGGCGTAGCTTCGTCTCGGACGTATTGATCGTCAGCACGGGCGCTTTGTTTATGTACGTCTCGGCTGATGATCATCACCAGTAGAAAGAAGGGGAAGAAGTGAGTACGGTGTCATTGCTGGCAGTGCCGTAATCATCCAGTGGCTTTCTTTTAAAGTAACACAGAACAAAAGGAATCAGTAGTTCATTATTGGTGGTTAGACTGTTTGAATAGGAATGCAGACAGAACGGGGGAACAAAAAAGATTTCTCAATGCAGAATTGCAATATCCCCCACAGCACTAAACGCAAGCCTTTGCTATTGCAAACAGAATAACTATAAATCAATCAAGACTTATTGTGTTCATATGTCAAGTAAAGACAAGAAAGAAACATTTGTAGAAAGTAAAGTAAAGGAAAAAACTAATGAGGGATGGGTACAAAAGGGAAGGCAAAACAGAGGGAAGAACATAAAATATGAACACATGTATGGCCTTTTTAATAAACTTGCAATTTAGCAAACGCAAGAATAAATAAATTCAGCATAACAACATTAGGGTTAGTGCTGGATTTATGTTTATAAGTGGGAGGGTCTAGACAAGGTAGAACCGGAACAGACATAATATCTCTAAGATGAATGGTGTTTGGATAATGTATAAAGCAGGCTGGTCATCACATCCAGTGAGAGGGTGTTAGTTGTTCTTCTAGGGGTCCAAAAAGGCCTGCAAATTTAATTTGGTGTTAAGTCCCACCGGTACCAGGGACTTAAGATGGTACACCCACCATTTCTCCTTCTGTAGGAGAACGCAATCAAAATCGCCACGTCTGTTGGGTAGAGAGAAAGGAGTCACCGCTCCAGGTGGGATCACTAAATGGTTACAGGTGGTGCAGGATACCGAGGGTGCTGGCGGTGCACTAAGCAAAATGAAGACAAAGAAAAATGGATAGCCGCACTCCAAAACCTGATGGGTGGTCTTTTATTCAATAGACAGCATGTACAAAAATAGGGTCACAGCAGTAGAAACAAGGAACATCCGACGCGTTTCGCACTGGATCAGTGCTTATTCGTGGCTGATTCAGCCATGAATAAGCACTGATCCAGTGCGAAACGCGTCGGCTGTTCCTTGTTTCTACTGCTGTGACCCTATTTTGTACATGCTGTCTATTGAATAAAAGACCACCCATCAGGTTTTGGAGTGCGGCTATCCATTTTTCTTTGTCTTCACGTCTGTTGGGTAGCTTGAGTGCGTAGATAACCTTGACTGTTAGGCCTTTTGAGCATCTGTTATTTTATTTATTTTTTTGTATGAACCGGGAAAGGGGTAATCGGCCCCCTTATTCAGAGGCTTTCCTGCCCCCCCCCTGTATTCACCCCCCCCCTCCCTCATGGCTCTCAGGACTCGGCTGGCTTTATGGATAGACTTAAAGAGGTGGTTCACCCTAAATGTAAGCTCTCCCATGTGATCCAGCATACTGGCGTCAGCGCCAGTATGCTGTTTTTTTTTTTTAAATCCCCCACTTACTGTATTATGTTACATTTTTATTTCTTACCCCCGTGGTGGACGGCGCCAGTAAAGCGCGTCACATCTTATGAAAATACCCGATAAGGACTCGGTAATCTCGGCGAAAATGCGGCGCCTGCGCACAGACCTAGGAGCTGACTGCGCAGGCGCCGTATTTCTTCTACGGCTATAGCGAAAAACGCCGGAATAGGACTCGGAGAAATACAGCGCCTGCGCAGTCAGCTCCTAGGTCTGTGTGCAGGCGCCGCATTTTCGCCGAGATTACCCGAGTCCTTATCGGGTATTTTCGTAAGATGTGACGCGCTATACTAGAGCCACCCACCGCGGGGGAAAGAAATTAAAATTCAACATAATACAGTAAGTGGGGGATTTTAAGAAAAAAAAACAGGATCACATGGGAGAGCTTATATTTAGGGTGAACCTCCGCTTTAAGGTCTTTCAATATTGGGTGTCGTCACCTTGGTTTTTTAGCGAGATCTAATATGCCCAGTTTTTTTCCTAGGGGGGCCTCAGGCCCTCCACATAACTCCATGTTTTTTTGTATTCTTTCCACTTTCCCCATTTTTCCTGGAAATCCATATTGGTTTTCAATACGCTACTTTTCAACTCTTCTGATCTATAAGTCTCCTCCACTGCGTCAATCCACTCCCAAATCTGCGGACCTTCCATTTCTTGCCATTCTTTTGGCTGCATTTAGTAGATGGGGTAATAAGGATTGCCTATACCCCTTAATACCCCCGTGGCCGCAATGGAAGAGCAACCCCCAGGGATCTTTTTTGAGCTTCTTCCCAGTAATCTTTTATTTGGCTGCTTATATTATCCCAAACTTTTGTATTTTCGGGCAGGTCCACCACAAGTGTCCCATTGTACCTTTATCCGGACACCCCCACCAGCAATTGGCGGTTTGGCCTACTTTAAATTTACTGGCTTTGTCTGGGGTCATGTTCCAGCCCGAAAGGCACTTGTAGTTGGTCTCGGCTGTTCTTGTGTCAATAGCTGATGCGTGCGTTAATTGAAATATTCTTTGTGAAGTGTTTTTCCCTCTGGAAGTGCCCAATTCTCTTTCCCATTTCTCTAGGCAGGGTGCGTCTTCACGAGCACCAATCTTTATAAGAATCCCATATAATTTGGAGACCGTACTCTTAGGATTTTCTGCCTTACATAGCTTCTCTACTGGTGTCAACTCTAACCCCGTCCGTAAAGGGCGGGGGAGGTATTGTACAAAATGGCGTAGCTGGGAGTAGTGCCACCTATCCAGCTTCCAGAAGTCCACTTTGGCCTCTAGCTCTTCGTAGGTCTTTATCGTCCCGTTGTTTATGATGTCTCCTAAGTATACTTTTTCCTTTCTGATCCAGTTGCCCCCTATCTTCTTTATCCCAGGTGCAAAATATGTGTTTTCCTTTAAATTTATTAGTGTGGAATTAAACTTGCTCTCTAAAAGTGTCTGTGCTCTATCCCATATTTTTAATGTGTCACGTGTCAAATCATATATTTTATTGTCCAGAGCTCGGTGTTGTGCAGGTATCCACATGATATTAGTGAGTTGAAGATTGACTTGTGCCTTCTCTATTTGTAACCATCTCTTCCCTGGTCTATCCCTAGCCCATTCTATCACCCTAGAAAGAACAGCCGCCTTATAATAATTTTTAATAATCGGGAATTGAGAGACCGCCCTGTTGCTTCGCTTGTTTGAGGATTGAAAGAGAGATTCTGTGTTTTTTGTTTTTCCAGACATAATTAATTAGTAAGAAGTTTAGGGTATTTAGAAACTGTTGGGGTAAAGCGATTGGCATCATTGTGAATTTATATAACATTTTGGTACAATGGTCATCTTCAACATATTGATGCGTCCTATCCATGAAATAGGTTTGTTTATCATCTTTTTTAATTCGTCTTTAATCTCATTTAATAAGGGGATATAGTTAATACTATACATCTTCTGGGTCGAATTGGCTAATTTTATACCAAGGTATTTTATTTATTTCTTCCAGGGGATAACACATATCTCCTTTACTTGCAACTCTTCCTTTTTATTGAGATTTATGTTTAGTATTTCAGATTTTGTTATATTAATTTTGAAATTGGAAATTTTACTATAAAGTTGTATTATCAATAGAAGCTTGGGTATGGATTCCATTGGTTTAGTGAGGAAGAACAACACGTCGTCGGCGAATGCCGCCAGCTTATGTTCTTCATCTTCTACTCTGACCCCGTTGACTTCGGGGGCCTTGCAGATCGTTGCAAGCAGAGGTTCAAGTGCTAATATAAAGAGAAGGGGGGATAGGGGCCACCCCTGCCTTGTCCCGTTCTTCATTTCGAAGGACTCCGAATACGTGCCATTTATTTTAATTCTGGCGGAGGCATGGTAATAAAGAGTTTTAATCAATTTCATCAGCCGCTCTCCGATTCCCATTGTTTGTTTCGAGAGTCTGCATCATGAACCCCCAGTCTACCCTGTCGAAGGCCTTCTCGGCATCCACCGACAGGAATAGTCCTGGGGGCCCACTCTGTTTCATCCTCTCTAAAAGGAGGAGCGCTCTTATGCCATTCTCCTTTCCTTCTCTCATTGGGACAAATCCAACCTGGTCAGGATAGACCAACTGATGTAAAGACTTTTTTAAACGCCCTGCCAGAATTTTTGCAAAGAGCTTCGTATCAGTGTTTAACAGAGAAATTGGTCTATATCCCGAACAGGTTGATCCGTCCTTCCCCTCCTTTAAAATAACTACGACAGAGGCGGCTAAGGCCTCCTTACTAATATCGTACTCCGATCCTAGACCGTTAAAATATCTACAAATTATAGGTATCAAAATATGGCTAAATCTCTTATAGTAGAAGACCGAGAACCCGTCAGGGCCCGGGCTTTTGCCCCCTGCCGTATTTTTCAGGGCATTCTTAATTTCTTCTTCCGTTATGGGTTTATCCATTATTATTTTTTCCAACTCCTTTATTTTGGGTAGCCCCGCCTGCTCGAGAAATTCTTGCGTCTTCGCCTCTTTCACCCCCTCTTGCCACTTTCCTTGATTAATCGAGTAGAGTTCTTCATAATAGTTTTTAAAAGTTTCGCCTATGTCCTTGGTTGAATACACCAGCTCCCCACTTTTCCTTTTGACTTTCTCAATGTAGTTCCTGGTCCTCTTTTTTTGAGCCATTTTAGCGAGGTACCTACTGGGTTTATTACCCCATACGTACCTCTCTCTGGCAATATTCTTAAAGTTTGTACTGGCTTCCTGTTCCATAATCTCTTTTAGTTCATCTCTTTTTTGGATCAATTTTACATATGTCTCGTTTCGTGTCTGTTCTTTATGGCTTCGCTCTAAAATCGTTATTTCCTTGGTCAGGGCATTACGCTTCCTATTTCTTTCAGCTTTTTTCCTAGCTCCCTCAGATATTAGTACCCCTCTGATGTACGCTTTATGCGTCATCCAGAGGGTAGCACTTGAGATCTCTTGTCATTACTAAGAAAGAATTGTTTCAGTTCCTCTTCCACCCTCCCAGCCCCCCCATCGTCTCGGATCAGGCTATCATTTAGGTACCATGTCGACTGTTGGCTCTCGTGGACAAGTGATCTGATTTTCATGGTGACTGGGGCATGGTCCGATAAAGTCATAATACCAATGTCTGCTTCGATCACCCGATCTAATAAGCTATGGTCCACCAAAATGTAGTCGATCCGAGAGTATGTTCCATGTGGGGGGGAGAAGAACGTGTAGTCGTGTATGCCTGGGTGTAAAACCCTCCATACATCTACTAGTTGTTTATCATGCATTTTATGTCTTATTTTTTGAAGTTGCACATTGATTCTCTCCCTCCCCCAGGACTTGTTGTCTACTCTCGGGTCCATATTAAAATTTAAATCCCCCATTAAGATCAAATATCCCTCCTTGAAGTTTGACAGTTTACCCAGGATTTTACCTAGATATTCGATAGGATGTTTATTAGGGGAGTAGATGTTTGCAAAGGTATATGTTGTATTCTCTAGTTTCCCTTTTAAAAATAGGAATCTGCCTTTCGGGTCTAGTAATCTTGCCTCTAGAACAAACCTTATACCTTGCGCAAAACCAATTGCCACTCCCCGTGAACGGTTAGAGATAGAGTCGCAGTAGTACCAGATGGGAAAAGTGGGTGAGTACAACTTAATAACTTGATTCCAGGGATAAATGTGTTTCCTGTATAAAGACCACATCGGCTCTATAGTGTTTGATCTCCTCTAGGATCTTATATCTTTTACGCTCAGAATTCATACCTTTAACATTGTATGACATAAACTTAATGTCTGTCATCTCACCCAGTTCTCCCTTAACTCCCCTGTTTCCACTCGAGTCCCTGAGAGCCATGTCCCCCCTCCTTCCCAAGCCCTTCCCACCCCCCTCCCCATTTCCCCAACCCTAAGCCCCCCTCCCAGACCCCACCATCGCCTTTGAAACCACCCCGGGCACTACCCCCCCTATTGCCCTCTGGTTTCTATGTGGTGAGGTGGAGACTTTACCCACACCAACGGACCCTCTTGTGTCTCCCCCAGAAGACAGCTGGGCAGTCTTCTGGAGTTTTTTAAGTTGGGGCGCAGAAGACCCTGCCTAGTGCCCCCTCTTTTCCCCCCTCCCCCCCGATTCCCCCCCCCTGTTTCCCCCTCCTGAGGTCAGATAGACTCATTCAACCCATCCGGTAAGTCCACACTCTGTAGATCCAATTTTCGGCAGAAACCTGGCAGGTCTTCTGGGAATGTCAGTTTTGCCGAGATCCCCTCCTTCTTTCCAATAAGGCATGCCGGGAACCCCCACTGGTATTTAATATTTTTTTGTCGCATCTGTTCCAATAGGGGCTTTAGGTGCCTCCTCCTATCAAGGGTTTTCCCGTGCCAGATCTGTAAAGATCTGGATCTTGTCCCCTTGATATCCCAGGGGTGACTTTCCTCTCAGTCTAGACCAGATCTCTGCCTTATCTTCATAATGTCTGAACCTGACGAGTATATCTCTTGGTCTTTCACCTCCTCCAACTCTGGCTCGGCCAATACGGTGGACCTGCTCTATTTTGAGGGGTTCTTCCATGCCCTTGTCCAGGAGGGGAAGAAACAGATTGTTTAAATTTTTTTGCAAGTCTTCACCCCTTTCTTCTTTAATAGAGCGGATACGCAGGTTTTGCCTACGATTGCGATTCTCCTGGTCTTCTAGCCGGTATTGCAGGAGTCTCTGGTTCAGTTTTAATTGGATCTGTTGGTCTCTTAGTTGAGTGAGTTCTAAATCTTGTCTTTCCTGCCTGGTTTCCATCTCTTCCACGCGTGATAGAATATGCCCTATGTCATGGACCATGAAATACTGAAATCCTAATTCATGTATTACAGAAGATGTAATTCTCTCCCTGCTAATCTTAATGCCTGTGTGCCTCTAGACCTGGATAATTGGACAATGACCCTTCAATGGCATACCGGAGTCGGGCTTGTGAGATACATTTTATTGTCCAGTGTGTAGAGGTGTTAATTGTTATTCTAAACCCCAGCCAGGTCAACAGACTCATAAGTGATACTTATTGTCCATTGTGTGATAACCCTATTTAAAGCCTTTCTATTATAAGGTGTAAATTACTTCTGCCCTGTCTCAATTCTCCAGACGGCTCCATTGTTCTGTGGCTGGCTATTGTGTACATTGATTGACCCCCTGGGGCTCTTGTCTGAACACAGATATTCAGGCTTCTGGCCACACCTATTCAAGCTTTGGGACCAATCTCTGCGGAGACATTTTCAAGTCCTCATTTGCATGGTTTTTTAGAGGACCAGAGTGAAGACTGAATACTTTACAATGGACCAATAGGAAAGCGGTTGTTGGGGGCGGGATGTTCCAAATCCTGTATAAAGTGTGCTGTGTACTTTCATTAAAGTGTGTCCTGTTAGATCCAGTATTAAGCCATGGCTAATGTGTGGATTATTCAGCGATTCCAGGGATATTCCTAGTCGGGGAATATTGGGGTGATTTCTTTTATGGGAGAAGAAGGGAGAGGATGGCGGAGATATGCTCTAATACCGTCACACTGGATGGCAGCAGCGGGATTTTCCCTTCTACCTTCCTTTACACCAGGATTCCAAGCAGACACTGGGAACAGTGAATGGAAGACTGGTACACCCTGCTTAAAAGAAATACACGGAAAGGACTACTGGAAGTTTGTGGAAGGATTGCTAGCAGCAAAACCGAGCGTGTCATCATAGCAGAATAAATGGAGCTAGACCAGGAGAACTCGGTTGCAGCAAGGCCTGCAGTACAGAAGATGGGGACACCAGTGATTCAGGATGAGGAATCACCAGCTAACAAGCTAATAAGAGAGAAATTAGCATGGTTCGGTCCGAACCCAACGGCGGATGTGGTGCTGAAAGTGATGACCCTGGTAGCGGAGGAGGCTAAACAAATAAGAAACGCAGAACTACAGTTAAAACTGGCAGCAGTTCAACAAGCAGCCGCACATTCTCCAAACAGTGAGTACAGCACAGCAGACACAAGGAAGATTCCGTTTAGAGCTTTTAAAGCTTTTGATGAGAAAGAACGAGAGCGGCAACATGAGCTGAGAATTGCAGAAATACGACGATCGGTGACAACGCCTAAAGAAGCAGCACCAAATGAAAGACAGGAGATGGTGAACCTCTATCCCCAGACACCAGTTGCAGAGACAGGGGATCTGATAGACTTCTCTGCTGAGGAAGAACAACCTGATGGGCCTCCAGCAGAAGAGCTGGTATCAGGGCCACACTTCACTGTGCTCTGCCCAGCCCCAAGAGCAGTAATTGTGGAGTTACAAGGAACTTCCCCAGCTGAAGTGCTGGTCACCGGACAGAGGGTTCAAGACCTCTGCCCCACCCCTGTGGCAGTTTTGGAGGCTCAGGGTGATAAGATGGCGAACACTCCCCAGCCACAGATTACAGAATGTATGGACTGTTCAGAGGATGTTATGGATTATGCATCCCCAGCAGAAGTGCTGGCAACAGGGCAGATTGCCAGCCATCTCTGCCCAGCACCGGGACCAACTGTGGAGTTCCAGGGAGCCGGGGCGGTTGGCCCCCCTCCCCAGCAACCAGCTGAGGTGGTAAAGCTCTTACTCCCAGCAGAATCCCTGGCAGCGGGACAAGATGCTACTGGCGGCTGCACCCCACTACAGCTTGAGCGGATATCGGTGGATGGGACTGTGGTCTCCACTCAGAGCAACCCAGCGGAAGAGCTGGCAACAGAGCAGAGTGCCCCCGGGCCTCTGCTTTCACCTAACAGAAGAAGGGGTCCCTGTGGTAGTGGATGGGACTTCAGTCTCCACTGGCACAACCCCAGAAAAATGGTACAGGACTGAAAGAGGAGGATGTCGGCTTTGCTTTGCAAGCACTGGGGGATTTCACCTCACACCAGTGGATGAGACTTTCAGTCTCCACTAGTATAACCCATAAATGGTGGCCAGTTGGCCCAGATCCCCAACAGCATGATGGACTGAGCCCAGCCACCCTGTCATCTCTCCAGCGGCTGAAAGGACTCCAGGGGAAGGGCTAGTCCAGCCTCTCCCCAGCGGCAGACGTGTTCCTGAGAGAGGCAGAGGATGGCGGGGTGAGTATTGCTCGGTTTGGAGCAAGTTTTGGGGTACTGTATGGATACCGGCCTTGGGGGACTGGAACTACTGACTGAATTCAGAGACAACCCATCTGGTGTCTCCGACTGGGTTAGTCCCCTGCCAAAAGGGGAGATGTGTGACAGGTCTTGCCGGGACAGGGGCTTTTGGAGAGGACTGAATGCGAGCCTCTTGCCGTCCGATTATGGGCCAGGGCCGCAAAGCAGGAAGGCGGATGGGTTATCCTGGCAGACAGTCCTGGAACCTTAAGACTACTTGCCCAACATCCTCGAGTGACCCGTTTGGGTCCCACTGCAGATGTTGAACTATTTCCCAGGGGGAGTAATGTCATGGACCATGAAATACTGAAATCCTAATTCATGTATTACAGAAGATGTAATTCTCTCCCTGCTAATCTTAATGCCTGTGTGCCTCTAGACCTGGATAATTGGACAATGACCCTTCAATGGCATACCGGAGTCGGGCTTGTGAGGTACATTTTATTGTCCAGTGTGTAGAGGTGTTAATTGTTATTCTAAACCCCAGCCAGGTCAACAGACTCATAAGTGATACTTATTGTCCATTGTGTGATAACCCTATTAAAGCCTTTCTATTATAAGGTGTAAATTACTTCTGCCCTGTCTCAATTCTCCAGACGGCTCCATTGTTCTGTGGCTGGCTATTGTGTACATTGATTGACCCCCTGGGGCTCTTGTCTGAACACAGATATTCAGGCTTCTGGCCACACCTATTCAAGCTTTGGGACCAATCTCTGCGGAGACATTTTCAAGTCCTCATTTGCATGGTTTTTTAGAGGACCAGAGTGAAGACTGAATACTTTACAATGGACCAATAGGAAAGCGGTTGTTGGGGGCGGGATGTTCCAAATCCTGTATAAAGTGTGCTGTGTACTTTCATTAAAGTGTGTCCTGTTAGATCCAGTATTAAGCCATGGCTAATGTGTGGATTATTCAGCGATTCCAGGGATATTCCTAGTCGGGGAATATTGGGGTGATTTCTTTTTATGGGAGAAGAAGGGAGAGGATGGCGGAGATATGCTCTAATACCGTCACACCCTATATCCGTCCTCAATGCACTGATTTCATCTCTGATTACTTTTTCCAGTCTTCTTAGCATGCCATCTAATTCGTCTTTCGTTGGAATGTGCGAGCCTGCTCTTGATTCGTCTAGTTGACTTAAGTCAGGGTCCCCCTCTGTTGATACATCCATCGTTGAGGGTTCACCACCCCCAGTCCCCTTTTAGTCATCCCTGGTTTATCAACTTTTTTTTCGTTGCTCAGTTTTTTCTTTATCGTACATCACGGGACACAGAGCGCATAGCCATTACATATGGGTTATATGGGTACCTTCAGGTGTGGACACTGGTGTAATCAACTTCACAGGAAGTTCCTCCCTATATAACCCCCCTCCCACTGAGAGTGCTTTAGTTTTTTCGCCAGTGTCTTAGGTGTTGGTCACGTCTAGCTGTCCCTCGGAGGTCTCGGGACCCAGGATAGCTAGCCGGATCCGTCCGAAGGGCTTCAAAGCCAAGGTGTACGGTACCCGGAGCCCTCCTGGGAGTGGGGTTTTGCCC
>CM056057.1:132286669-132375209 GCA_029574335.1 Rana kukunoris | reverse complement strand
CTTCCTCCATGTTGGTTTCAGCGTGGGGGGGGGGGCGCTTGCGCGCCGCCTTTTACAGCGTCAGCGTGCGTGGGGGGGGGGGTGCCAGCAGCGTCAGGTCTCCGTTAAAGCAGCAAAGCATTTCCTGGCTGGTCATTCCCTCCTGAAAGCAGAGGAGGCTGAGGACACAGAGCGCGCAGCTGAGCCATTTCTGGCTATACAGTGACACCCAGTGGGGGTTTGTGGATCTTCAGGTCTGGACTTTGATCCATACTGACCAGAGAAAATAAAAAAAAGGTTTTTTTTTTTTAAAGGGACTCAGCCTTAGATCTGGCAGTATCTGAGTCGGTGCAACCTTGGGCTCCAGCTAACGGGCAATGGTTCACTTCTAGCTACAACAGTTGGGTGTTGGCTTTAGGGGTGTCTCAAGGTTGTGCAATGGCTCCCAAGGGATCAGGACCAGCTAAGGCTGCAAAAGGTACCAAAAAACAAAAGGGGTCTCCATCGGGGTCAGAGGATTTGGGCCAGGCTCTAGCGGTCCCACCCTCACCAGATAGACCACTGAACAGCATGTTGCAGGAGCCATTGAGGGTGCTAGGGGCAGAGGCAGCCCCCAATCAACCCATTCCCGTTTACGTTACGGAAGAAATGCTAGCGACCACCCTGGGTGGGCTAGAGGAAAGGTTAACTGCTTTAATTGCCTGCTCTTTGCCAGGTGGCAAGCGGGCTAGATTCCCGTCACCTAGATTGGTGTTTTCAGATGCAGAGATCCTCTCTTCGGAGGAATTGGACCCACAGGGGGATCAAGCGGACCCGAGTCCCGACGGTTCAGACATTGAGGGTTCCACTGTAGATGAAATTTTTTCCGCTTCTCAAGCGGAGAGCTGTGGATCCAG
This sequence comes from Rana kukunoris, assembly GCA_029574335.1. Lineage (NCBI taxonomy): Eukaryota > Metazoa > Chordata > Amphibia > Anura > Ranidae > Rana > Rana kukunoris. Next base: position 132,374,334 of record CM056057.1, on the reverse strand, counting down.
TCTCTGACAGATATGGTTCGCACTGCCTTTAAACTTCCAGTGCCAGAACTAGTAGCCCCGGAGGTATCCTCATTGGGTTCTTTAAAGGCTCCATTAACTTGTGCGTCTTTTCCAATGCACCCCCTTCTGCGGAACGTGATTTACCAGAATTGGGTTCGACCTGATAGAATCTTTGTCCCTCCTAAAAGATTCTCTATTCTCTACCCTATGGAAGAGGAATATGTAAAGAAATGGGCACTCCCTACAGTGGACGCGGCCATTTCCTGCGTGAATAAATCCCTGACTTGTCCGGTTGAAAATGTCCATATGTTCAAGGATCCGGTCGACAAAAAATTCGAGACCCTACTGAAAGCAGCTTTCACCTCAGTAGGTGCCATGGTTCAGCCAGCAGTAGCAGCCATTGGTATTTGTCAGGCCCTGAAGGATCAGGCAAAACATATATTAAAGGACATGCCGGCTCAGCATACTCATGAATTAGCAGAATTCCCTAGGGCTTCTCTGCTTTGCAATAGATGCTATTAAGGACTCCATCCAACAGGCATCCCGTTCATCTCTACTGATGGTTCACATGCGTCGCCTTTTGTGGCTAAAGAACTGGTCAGCAGAGGCACCCTGCAAAAGCTTTTAGCAGGGTTCCCTTTCATGGGGGAAAGACTATTCGGGGAAGACCTAGATAAATATATCCACACCATATCAAGTGGAAAAAGTACTTCCTTACCGGTCAAGAAAAGACCGCGTGGGCCACGTTTTAAACGACAGGCCATTGCAGGCTCGGCCCCTTCGACTTCCCGTCAGTATCGACGGCCTCCCGGGCGTCCAGCAGTTAATAACCGCCCACAGGGACAAGCCGCGGCAAACAAGAGGCCTTGGTCTCGCAAGCCGGCTAAACCAGTCATCAAGTCAGATTCATGAAAGGGGCGCCCCCACTCTCTCGGGTGGGGGGAAGACTTCAGTTTTTCTCCGAAGTCTGGAAGGCCAGAATTCCCGACTCTTGGGTTCGGTCCGTAGTAGCCTCAGGCTACAAACTAGAGTTTCGAGAAATCCCCCTCCTCATTTTCAGGGGTCAAGTCTTCCAAGCGACCCATTAAAGAGGGCCTCTCTCGTAAAGGCGCTGGATCGCCTCTTGCTCCAAGGAGTAATTGTAGAAGTACCAACCCAAGAAAGGGGTCTGGGATTCTACTCCAACCTGTTTGTTATACCAAAACCCAATGGCGACGTCAGGCCTATATTAGACCTCAAACGCCTAAATCGCTTTCTAAGGATTCAGACCTTTCGTATGGACTCCATACGTTCAGTGACAGCCAGCCTGCATCAGGGCGACTTTCTAGCATCTATAGACATAAAGGATGCATATCTGCATGTGCCGATTTACCCAGCACATCACAGGTTTCTTCGTTTTACGATAAATCAAAGTCATTACCAGTTCGTAGCCCTCCCTTTCGGGTTGGCAACAGCTCCACGGGTATTCACAAAGGTGTTAGCCCCGGTGCTAGCAGTCCTAAGGACAGAAGGCATCTTGGTCCTGGCATACCTGGACGATCTCCTGGTTATCGACAGATCAGCTTCCAACCTCAATCATGCAGTAGTCCGCACAGTGCGGCATCTAGAAGAGTTCGGGTGGATTGTGAACCAAGAAAAATCAAGGTTACAACCCACAAGACAGTTGGAATATCTAGGCTTTCGGTTAGATACAGAATGCCAGAGGGTATTTTTTACCTCAAGAGAAGATCAGGTCGTTGATTCAAACGATTCAAATAGTCTTAGGCAAAAAGAAGCCGACTATTCGCCTATGCATGCGACTGCTGGGAAAGATGGTGGCCGCCTTCGAAGCAGCGCCCTATGCCCAGATCCATACCAGAATTCTGCAGGCAGCTATTCTCTCTGCTTGGAACAAGTCCATACAGGCATTAGACCGTCCATTAGTTCTTTCCCCAGGAGTCAGGCGCAGCCTGTACTGGTGGCTGATCCCTCAAAAATTATCAAAAGGGAAAACCTTTTGCCCCATCTCGTGGAAAATAGTAACCACAGATGCCAGCCTAACAGGTTGGGGGGCAATCTTAGGAAAGCGGACCCAGCAGGGACAGTGGTCAGAGGCAGAAAGTCTGCTTCCCATCAATGTCCTAGAGATCAGAGCTGCTCGGTTGGCCCTGGTCGCCTGGACTCTCCCCTGCAGGGTCTGCCAGTAAGGATACAGTCTGACAATGCCACGGCGGTGGCATACATAAACACCAGGGGGCACAAGGAGCCTAGCGGCTCAAAGAGAAGTAAACCTGATTTTTTCATGGGCCGAAGCCCATGTACCCTGCATCTCAGCAGTGTTCATCCCAGGGATAGACAATTCTCAAGCAGATTTTTTGAGTCGTCAACAGTTACTCCCGGGAGAGTGGTCTCTTCACCCCCAGGTATTCCAAGAGATTTGCCAAAGATTCGGAGTTCCCGATGTGGACATCATGGCAACAAGATTCAACAAGAAGTTGGACAAATTCGTATCCCGAGCCAGGGACCCCTCGGCCTACGGGACCGATGCGTTGGTTTGCCCCTGGCACCAGTTTTCTCTCCTGTATGCGTTCCCTCCACTACAGATGATTCTCCGCCTTCTACGAAGGATCAGGGTGGAGCGCAGGCCGGTGATCTTGGTGGCCCCAGCCTGGCCCAGAAGGGCTTGGTATGCACTCATCGTGAGGATGTCAGTAGGGGCACCGTGGCCACTCCCCCTGCGCCCAGATCTGCTGTCTCAGGGCCCGATCTACCACCCTGCTTCACAGCAGCTAAAGTTGATGGCTTGGCGGCTGAATCCCTAATTCTTAAGGGCAGAGGCCTCTCAGCCCAAGTCATATCTACGTTAATTCAAGCTAGAAAGCCAGTCTCTAGAAATATCTATTACAGAGTCTGGAGGACCTATGTGGAGTGGTGCGAGTCTCAAGGAGGGCATCCTCGCAAGTTTTTTATTGACAGGATCTTGCGATTCCTCCAGGTTGGCGTTGACAAGGGGTTGGCTCTTAGTACTCTAAAGGGGCAGGTGTCTGCCTTATCGATATGGTTTCAAAGGCCTTTGGCCACACATTCGCTTGTGAAAACCTTTTTGCAGGGGGTCTTGCATGTAAATCCCCCTATTAGAGCTCCCCTCTGCCCCTGGAATTTAAATCTGGTCTTGTCAGCTTTACAAAAGCAGCCGTTTGAACCTCTGACAGAAATCCCTCTTGTGCTGCTAACCCGAAAGTTGGTTTTCTTGGTGGCTATGGCTTCGGCCAGACGGGTCTCCGAGCTGGCAGCCTTGTCTTGCAGGGAACCGTACCTGATTCTGCATAAGGACAGAGTGGTTCTGCGGCCTCAACCTTCTTTCCTTCCTAAGGTCATATCCAGTTTTCACTTGAATCAGGACCTAGTCCTACCATCCTTCTTTCCTACTCCCCAGTCCGGAGAGGGAAAGACTGCTTCATACTTTGGACGTGGTCCGGGCCATGAGGGTTTATCTCAAGGCTACAGAGAAGATTCGGAAAACAGATGTGCTTTTCGTTCTTCCGGATGGCCCCAAGAAGGGTCAGCCGGCTGCCAAGTCTTCCTTGGCTAGGTGGATTAAGCAGCTGATTTTTCAGGCCTATGGTCTGAAGCGCGTTCCACCTCCCTTATCAGTTAAAGCCCATTCTACGAGGGCCATGAGTGCCTCTTGGGCGGCACACCATCAGATCTCTATGGCACAGGTTTGCAAAGCGGCAACCTGGTCTTCCGTACATACGTTTACTAAATTTTGTAAGTTGGACGTCGCAAAGGCTACGGATGCAGCATTTGGGCAGGCGGTCCTACGGGCAGCAGTATAGAATCCTCTGGCCCGGTTCACGCCCCTTTTTTTCTGTTGGTGGAGCTATTTTTTACCTCCTGGTATATTTCCTGTGTGGCTATTTTTTGGCCTTACGGTCTCCCTCCCTTCATGGAGCATTGCTATGCGCTCTGTGTCCCGTGATGTACGATAAAGAAAAAAGGATTTTTAATAACAGCTTACCTGTAAAATCCTTTTCTTGGAGTACATCACGGGACACAGAGCTCCCACCCCTCTTTTGGGGAACATTGTGTAACCTCAGAGAAATTGCTTGCTACAAAACTAAAGCACTCTCAGTGGGAGGGGGTTATATAGGGAGGAACTTCCTGTGAAGTTGATTACACCAGTGTCCACACCTGAAGGTACCCATATAACCCATATGTAATGGCTATGCGCTCTGTGTCCCGTGATGTACTCCAAGAAAAGGATTTTACAGGTAAGCTGTTATTAAAAATCCTTTTTTTTTTCCCCTCCGGGGTCATATATTGTCTGATAGTGCTGCTGGTAGGATTGTCTTTGGGGGTTCTCAGGGCGGAGCCCCTTGTAGTCTTGCTCATTGCGTGTTTTGTCCTGGCTCTGATTCGTTTTCCCAGTTTTGCCAATGATTCAGCCTTCGCCTCTATGTATGACTCTTAAAAACGCAGGAGCGGTGTTGATCCCGCTCAAATGGGCTCTTCCCCGGTTTTAGATGTTCTAGTGCTTCTAGAAATTAGCAGTCCACCTAACTTTCAACTAGGGACTCCTTGTCAACACGGGGTCTCCACATGTATGAGGCTATCAGTGTGACTATATATATAAGCCCCTCCCTCATACTATGTCCTTGATTGGGGGTAGACACCGCTCTCTCTAGGGATGGTTACATACTATATGGAGGCCGACTTAATATAGGCCCTTAAATGGCTTGATCCCTAAGAAGCTTGTTACTCCTAGAACAGTTAAGGCGCCGGGGGGGGGGGGGGGGGGGGGTGGTGTCCCCCGTTTTTTTCCACAAGTTATTTGCCGGACTGGTAGAAACGAGATGGATACATAACCTCAAGAATGCGACTATGTGTTATACTGTAAGGAGGTTGTCATGTGTTTAGGCAGGGTTTTACCCCCTGCGTCCCCGTCAGTGATAGTTGCATACATTTTGCATCTAGCCCCTCCTCATCTCGTTGTCTCGGTATTATACTGTGCTCCTGTACATGATATTTTCAACAAAGCAGTTCAGCAGTTCAGTAGGTATGCAGATAGTATACAACCCTGCCCCAAAACATATCACACATGGGTAAATGCAAGGAAAATCTTATACGTCGGCTTCAGAGGCCTCTCTATTGCAAATGCACCAGTGATGTAATTTTAAGGAGAGAGCTTGGGGGGGTATATCAATCCAACGATCTTACCCTTTCCTCTTAACCTTAAACCTGCAGATTTTAAGCCTGTGTTCTGCTTTCTCAGTCTCCGAGATGAATGGGACAAAAACTTTTTTTACCTGCTCTTGCCGTGAGGTCCGGTCGGACCGCTTCTACCAAGGGGGTGTACCTCCACTGCCTCCAGCCGACTCCAGGAACAAAGCCTCACTTGCAGGTTTCTCAGGCCGGCATGCGCCTGCTGGATCCATGGCGTGGGCAGCTCCTCCCTCGACGTGCGTGCGTGCGTCACGTACGACACGTCATCCCCAAGTGGAAGCACTGTTGAGCATCTGTTATGATGTTGTGCAAAGTGTTTTGCTAGTGGCTTTTCTGGTTCCTTTTCCTTGTCATTAATTTCTCTTAGGTGTTCTCCCACCCGGATCTTCAATGCACGTTTAGTTTTGCCCACATATATTTTCCGGCAGGGGCAGGTGATGACATAAATTACACGTGTTGTCGAGCAGTTAATTAAACTTCTTATCTCCTAAGAGTCATGTCCTAGGGCATCGGTGAAAGTAGATGTTCTGTCCACATACGGACAGACCTGGCATCTATTACATGGAAACATTCCAAGTGATCTTGGGTAATTAGATTACCAGGTAGTTTCTGGTTCTTTAGTAAATTCAGATCTTATCAACATGTCACCAATGCTCTTGGCTCTATGTGCTACCAATTTGGGGGAGTCACAAACTATGTCTGTCAGGACTGGGGCATTACGCAATATGCCCCAATGTTTTTCAAGGACTTTCCGGACATTGTCCCATTGGGACCCATATGCGGTGATGATTCTTATTGGTTGTCGACTCTTGTGCTAGTTTATCTACCGTCCTTTTCTTAGTTAGAAGGTCAAGTCGATCTCGGATCGCTGCTCTTTTTTTGGCTTTCCTAATTTGGCCATGAGAGTAGCCACGTTCACGGAACTGTGCATACAATTCTTGGCTTTCACGTCTATAGTCATCCGGGCTGGAGCAATTCCTCTTGATGCGAAGGAATTGGCCAACCGGGATGCCATTCTTTAGCCAGTAGGGGTGGTGGCGCGTGGCATAAAGCAAATTGTTGGCCGCCGTGTCTTTACGAAATGTACAGGTATGAAGCTGTTGTTGTTTCATAGTATGATGTAGCAGTTCGCATGAAGGGATTACGACCTGAAATACCTCCACAGAATGAAGTTCTTTTAAGCAATAGTGGTGACTCAGGATCATCTTCTTCAAACAAAGAATTAGACTTTGATTCCTTCTTAGATAAAATACATTTGCATATTAATACAGAGGAGTCGGAAGTACAAAAAAACTGAGGAGTCTGAGTCGGAACGTTTATCTACTGACTCCACAGCCCTGCTTCGCAGGGCACGCTCCAGAAAAACGCATATGGGATGAGGTCGATGATGTTGCCTTGGGTTTGACTGACCAGTAGGGATGAGCTCCGCGTTCGATACGAACGTATGTTCGACTCTATTTAAAGACGTTATCACAGGTATAGACACCAGCAGGTACAATATTTTAAGGAATTTTTAATTTTTTTATTTTTTATTTAAGCATCATTAAAATCACTGCTCCTGGAGCAGTGATTTTAATAATGTTTAAATAATAAAAAAAAATTCCTTTAAATATTGTACCTGCTGGGTGTCTATAGTTTGCCTGTGAAAACATCTTTGAGAACCCGGGTCTTGCCCGACGGAACATGTATCAATGGAAAAAAGTTTTAAAAACAGTCTTTTTTTTTTTCAGGAGTCCTGCTCCTGAAAAAACTACAGTTTTTTTAAAACTTTTTTTCCATTGATACATGTTCCCTTGGGCAAGACCCGGGTTCTCAAAGATGTTTTCCAACAATAACTTGAATATTGGTCTTTAATGATCGTTTTTGAATTCGAACGTTCGAGTCCCATAGACTTCAATGGGGTTCTAAATGTTTGCGTGAACGGTCGGTCTGTTCGACGGTTCTGGTGCGAACCGAACGCGGGGGTGTTCGGCTCATCCCTACTGACCAGGTTTGTCACCTCTGCAAAAGGACGCATGAGCCTACAGCCATTGCGCATGAGCGTTCAGTAACGCGGCCAAAAAATACCCAGCTCCGCAGAGGCTGTCCTCCTTTTTTTTAAATAAAAAAAAATCTGTTCTTAACAGTTTAATCTCTGTTTTGTCCCCTATCAGGGGCCGGTGTATGGAATATAGATTTTAGGAACCGTGAAATGTACTGTGCCACCAGATATGAGTGGTGTGTTAAGTAGTACTATTCCTATAAGTTTAATCCCTGTTACGTCCCCTATCAGGGGACGTGTATGGAATAGATTTTAGACAACTTCTATGCGTCAATCTTGGTGTAGTGATGACTGTGCGCACGTTTGGGAGATTGCAGGCGATGGGGGTTTTTCAAAGCCTATGGTCACGCTGAGGTAGTTCAGGGACAGTTAACTGACCCAGAAAACAATGATTCTGCAGTGTTGGCCCATTGTTGGCCTAGTAGGCTTTAATGATCACTTTAGATGATCACACAGAAAATTAATGTTTTTTTTTCTATGCAAAATTATCCAGCCGATCGCTTTTGGTCTGTTCAAAATGAAGCAACGACCTTATCTGGGGTGTGCCAACATTGCCATTGCCAACACACTCATAGAGGTGGTTGCTTCATTGTGATATGCAAGCCCCTTCACCACAACAAGGTAACGATCACGAAGGGGAATTGACACATGTATGTGCTTTTTTTGCAGCCACAGTGCAGCACCAGAGGCCAGAAAAATTGGGTATGTACACATGCCTGAAAAAACAGGTATTGTTGCAGCCGCTGCTGTAGCAGCGGGCAGAAAAATTGGTGTTTTCCAGGCAGAAAGTGCACTAAAACTTTGCGGCTTGAACCCTAGTTGGTGGCGGATAAGTCACGCAAGTCATCCGGCATGCAGAGATAAAATACAGCAGCATGTGGACCATTTTTAGCCCAAGGCAGCTCATCTCATCAGGCTTTTTTAGTAAAATGTATCGCCCACTGTGGGTCTCTTCAGGATCCATGCCTCATTCATCTTAACCTCCCTGGCGGTATGATTCTGTCTGGAATTACGTACCAAAAAGCGGTACAATTATTTGCATGGAAATTTGGCGTTTTATACTGTAGGCATGCAATTCTTAGGAATAACTTGCTTAAATCTGTCCAAACAAGACATCCCGGGTATGATAAAGTTTGAAAAACAAAATCATAATTTTTTATATAATAAAAAACTATAAATAATTATAACAAATTATAATGTAATTATAATAAAAAATATTCAATAATGTAATCAACTCAAAAACACTGAAATTTGCTCAGTTGCAGAATTGTCGCTGTCATTATTTTTTTTTTTTTATGTCGAATTTTCCCACAAATCGCTATCGCTTAATTCTGCAAGTGATTATAATTTATTATCGCTGTTTTCTAGCTGATCTAAAACCATTTTTGACATAAAGGGACACTTTTGGTTGCTATGGGCAATCTACAGTTTCCAGGCAGAAAGAACACTTTTTATTTTATAAAAGAACATGCAGTGCACAGGGCAAACCACTAGGGACAAGGGGGGTGTGTATTTTTTACATACAGTACTGTAATCTATAAGATTACAGTATACTGTATGTAAAGTGTTTGTTTACTTTTTTGAATTTGGCGCCGTTCTCCGCTTCCTTGCGTCGTAACGTCGCAGGAAACGGAGATCGGCGGCACACGGGGACGCTGTGTGAATCGAGCGAGCACCCGCTCGCTCACACAGCGGGGATGCATCGCTGGATCCAGGAAGAAGGTAAGCCAGCGCGCGCTGCAGGCTCTGCATGGCTACCCCGAGCGTGACTCGGGGATACCGTTCTTAGCAGAAAAAACCCACCCGAGTCACGCTCGGGGATACCGCCAGGGAGGTTAATAAAGGTGAGGTAATCGAGACTTTTTTGACCTAGGCGACTTCTCTTCTCAGTGACAATACCTCCTGCTGCACTGAAGGTCCTTTCTGAAAGGACATTTGAAGCGGGGCAGGCCAGAAGTTCTATCGCAAATTGGGATAGCTCAGGCCACAGTTCAAGCCTGAACACCCAGTAGTCAAGGGGTTCATCGCTCCTCAGAGTGTAGATATCTGCAGTTAAGGCGAGGTAGTCTGCTACCTATCGGTCGAGTCGTTCTCTGAGGGTGGACCCTGAAGAGCTGTGGTGATGCGTAGGACTTAAAAAGCTCCGCATGTCCTCCATCAACACGTCTGTAAAGTGTCCTGTCCTTGCCGGCGTGGTCGTGGTAGGAGGAGGATTACTTTCACCTCTTCCCCTGTTAGATTCCCGTTGTGCTGTGACATCACCCTTATACGCTGTGTAAAGCATACTTTTCAATTTATTTTGGAACTGCTGCATTCTTTACGACTTCCGGTAATTCGGTAACATTTCAGGCACTTTCTGCTTATACCGAGGGTCTAGTAGCGTGGCCACCCAGTACAGGTCGTTCTTCAGCCTTTTTATACGAGGGTCCCTCATCAGACACGACAGCATGAAAGACCCCATTTGCACAAGGTTGGATGCCTTGTCCTCACTGAAGGTCTGTTTCCCCCCCCCCCCAGCCACGTACAACACCACGGATGGGTGACAACAATCCCCCTGTGATGCCTACTGTGGTTGGTCTTCTTCCTCCTCCTCCTCCTCCTCCTCGCCACATTCCTCCTCTGACTCGCCACATTCCTCCTCTGACTCCTCTTCCTCAGACTCCTCTTCCAGCATTGCCGAAGGTCCAGCAAGTGATGCTGATGAGGCTTTTTCTGGTGGTGATGGTGACCGCAACTCTACCTCCTTCCTCTTCACGCTCATCTACGGCCTAATCCAGCACTCTTCGCAGGGCACGCTCCAGGAAGAAAAAAATGGGATGATGTCGCTGATGGTGCCTTCAGTGCGACTGACTAGGTTTGCCACCTCAAAAGGACACATGAGCCTACAGGCATTGCGCATGAGCAGCCAGTAATGTGGCAAAAAAATTCCCAGCTGCGCAGAGGCTGTCCTAGCACCCCGGTCATACAAATGCTCGTTGATGGCTTTTTCTTGTTGGAGCAGGCGGTCGAACATTAGAAGTGTTGAATTCCAACGTGTCTCAAATTAAGCGCCTCACTGGCATGTTTCGCCGCTGGGTATCTGAAAAGTGCGCCATGGCCGTGTAGGAACGCCTGAAATGGCCACACACGTTCCTGGCCTGCTTGAGGACGTCCTGTAAGTCTGGGAACTCATGCACAAAGTGTTGTACAATCAGATTCAACACATGTGCCATGCACGGCACATGTGTCAACTTGCCGATCTCCAGTTGGTGCAGTCAACCACTGATCCACCTGTGCGTTCAGGGCGGACATGAGTGCTGGTCCGGTGTGACTCTCTGCTTTCAGGCAAGTCAACCCCAAGACGGCGTGACACTGTCGTATCCGGGATGTGGAATAGCCCCTGGGGAGCTGGGGGGGGTGCAGTTGATGTGGAGCAAGATGCAGCAGCAGCAGAGGACTCAGCCAAGGAGGTTATCGAAGAGGATGGAGTAGGAGTAGAGGAGGTGGCAGCAGGCCTGCCTGCAAGTCGTGGGGGTGTCACCACCAACTCCTCTGCAGAGCCACGCATTACATGCTTGGCAGCCGTCAGCAGGTTTACCCAATGCACAGTGTAGGTGATATACCTGCCCTCACCGTGCTTTTCAGACCAGGTATCAGTGGTCAGATGGACCCTTGCCCCAACACTGTGTGCCAGACATGCCATGACTTCCTTTTGCACAATAGAGTACAGGTTGGGGATTGCCTTTTGTGAAAACAAATTTCGGCGGGGTGTTGTGGGTGTTGGATTTCCCACGACTCAGTTTCTTTTGGCACAGGTTGCAAATGGCATCACTGTTATTGGAGGCAGACACACAAAAAAATGCCACACTGCTGAGCTTTGCAATGATGACATTGTGGTGGTGGCAACAGCATGCGTTAATTGGCGTGCTGTCTGGCTGACCCCGGGGCCGATACATGCTGTCCGACTGTGCCACTAGCTCCTTGCGACGACCTCCCCTGCTTCTAACTCGTCTCCTCCTCCTCTCTGTCTCCCCATCTGAACTTCCCCCTGTTCTTCTTCTCTTTGAGCGGGCACCCACGTGACATCCACGGACACATCGTCATCAACCGCTTCACTTGTATCTGTCAACTCAGCCAAGGAAGCAGCAGCGGGTACAACATCATCATCACAACGTACGTCCGTGTGTGTAATGCTGCCTGACTGAGACCTATCCCTTTTATCTACATCCTCTGTCAATAATGGTTGCGCATCACTAATTTCTTCCAACTTATGTGTAAATAACTCCTCTGACAGATCAAATGAAGCAGCTGTGGAGCGAGTGGTAACTTGAGAGTAAGGATGAGCTTTGGCGTGTTCGCATGGAACACGTGCAGAGCCCGCCAGGAAGTGTGCACGGCGCTGCGCTAATCTCAGCCAGGGAGACATTTCCCGATCTCTGCAGCCGAGCATCGGGACAATGTCTCCCCGGCTGTGATTAGCGCAGCGCCGTGCTTAAGAGGTGCCCGAAGCTGAGCTGGAGGAGGATGGTGCGTCAAGGTTCCGAGCGGAAGCTGTAGAAGATTGGGTGTCCTGTGTTAGCCAGTCAACTATGTCCTCAGAACTTTTCGAGTTCAGGGTACATGGCCTCTGAACACTGAGCATTATTCTAGGGCCAAAGGTAATCGCAGCACCATGACCACGACGGCCCCTGCGGGGGTGGCCTGCCTCTGCCTGTCATTTATTTTAGATTCGTTTAGTTGTACTATGTGTGCAAGCTACTGTGACACCAGATATGAGTGGCACTGTGCACTGGCAGAAGTTGGCAGAGTAGACGCTGTAGGCCTGACACACACGCTGGCAGGCAACTGACTGCTAATCTACTGTGACACAAGATATGAGTGGTGGCACTAGGCAAGTGGGCACAGTATACGCTGCCTGTGAGCCTGACACACACGCTGGCAGGGAACTGCAATTGGATTACAGAGGGAAAAAAAATAAAAAACAACAGACTGATGTACTAGCCCTAAAAGGGCTTTTTGGGGTGCTGTCAGGATGCTGTCCTGACAGCAGAGATCAGATGAGTTTTTCAGGACTGGAGTGGACACTGAATACACTGGGCTAGCTATCGATTTCCCTATTAAATCCGCAGCAGCTACACTTTCCCTCCTCTCACTAAGACTGCAGCTTCCGAATTAATCTAAAATGGATGCTGTCCAGGAGGTGGGGGGTATGCTGCTGATTGGCTGGAATGTGTCTTCTGACTGTGAGGTACAGGGTCAAAGTTTGCTCAATGATAACGAATATGTTCACCCGCCGCGGCGCGGCGAGCGCGAACAAGCTATGTTCACCGGGAACTATTCACCGGCGAATAGTTCGGGACATCTTTATCTAAAAGAGCCCTTAAGAAATGATAGTAGTCGTCATAATTAAAAAATTAGCTTCCATTATACAGTAGTAGTAGGAAAAAAGGTTCAATGGTGGATTTTTTTTCTCATTGCATAACTGCTCTTTGCAAGTGCTTAAAATGTCACCAGTGTTATCATGGGGGTCAGTGTGTACAGACAGTTTAAAGGGGTTGTAAAGGAAAATGTTTTTTCACCTTAATGCATCCTAGGTGAAAAAACATCCGATGGTACCGCCCCCCCCCCCCCAGCCCCCGTTTTACTTACCTGACCCTTTGAAAGTCCCGGGCACGTCCATGTGATGTTCTTGGGTTCCCAGCCTGGCCGTTGATTGGCTAGGCTGGGCGGATTGATAGCAGCGCAGCCATGGCTGGCGCTGCAATCAATCACAGCGGATGACCCGGCGTGCCGGGGGCGGCTATGCACGCCGCTGTATCATGGGAACGCGCTCGCAAAAGCTTTCTACCATGCGAGCTCGCTCGCATTAGGGTAGAAAGCTTTTGGGAGGAGGAGCTGAGACAGCCGCCGAGGGACCCCAGAAGACTGGGTGAGGGAGGGGACACTCTGTGCAAAACGAGCTGCACAGTGGAGGGGTAAGTATGACATGTTTGTTGTTTAAAAAAAAATTTTTTAGTGACCCTTTAAGGCTACATTCACGTGGGTGCCTAACACTGATGTAAATGACGGCACCGATTCCTAAAGTTGTTTTTTTTCAGCTGTGAGCAGCTAGCTGCAGTGGCTATCCACAAAGCCAACAATTGTCTGCAGTGATCGCTGCTAGTCGCACACAAATCGGCAGGTTCCTGCCACCGTCATTCACACCAGTACTAGTCTCCTAGGGATGCCCTGTAATTTCAGCGGTCGATACATATCGTCCGAAAATTGTGTTTTCGTAATTTTGCCAAAAGAAAAAAAATGCAAATAAGGCACCAATAATAGCGCATGCACAGTAGCATTGGCCATGCCGCTAGGTTGTCGCCCATTGCGTGGTGTCATCCTGGCCACTCAAGGTCCTGTCATGCCCTCCCTCCCTCCTCCTTTCCTAAAAGAGCAGTGATCTCCCTTTGTCAGGGAAATTAATTGTCTGGGCGGCCTTAGTAACAATGTTCTGCCTTCTGTAATATATGGCACACTAATCCAATGCTGGGACATTGAATCAGTGTGGTGTGAGGCTGCATCTGACATCACACTGATGATTCTACAAAGTATTAACTCAAGGGGGCTGAAAACAAATACATGCCACATATTTATTAAAAAAAAAAAAATCTAAAACCTTTTATCTTTTCACTTCACTTTGTGTTAAAATACATTAATGTTTTTGGTTGTAAAATGACTGTAGCACGATCCCCTTGAAGACTACTTGGATCCACCTGCTCATCTGCATCGCCATGACCCTGGGAACCTTCCAACCTACCTGAAGCATGACCTGTAGGACAATAAATGGTTAAATGTTTAATGCAGTTGGTTACACTCTAAAGGGGAACCCTGTGCCGGCCTATTCAACCTTTGAATCCTAATGAGATCACACAGAATAAGGATAGTATAGGGCCCTTTAAATAGTAGCAACAGCAATGTCCATGTTTCACATAACACACATATTTAAAGGGTTTTAAAAATGACAAACGTGTTATACTTACCTCCACTGTGCAGCTCATTTTGCACAGTGTGGCCCTGATCCATGTCTTCTGGGGTCCCTCGGCGGCTGTCTCTGGTCCTCCCCACAGAGAGCTCGCATGGTGTGGAGTCCTTGCAGGCGCGCTCCCGTGATAGAGCCGACGGCCATAGCCTCAGACTGTATCACTCGGCCAAGCCCCCCAGCGCACCGCGTCATTGGTTGTGATTGACAGCAGCGTGAGCCAATGGCTGCGCTGCTTCAATCGACCGATGAATGAGTCGGAAAGTTTTTTCACCTTAATGCATAGAATGTATTAAGGTGAAAAAACTTTACAAGCCCTTTAAGCTGTAACATGATTCACAACCCCCCACTCCCAAACTGCTCCCTCATTTTCAGAACCCGGGGTCTCTCTCTCTGCAAGCTCTTGTTTCATTAAAATTTGGCACTCCTGTGTGTGGCTCCATCCACCTGGGTCATCTGCAAAGGATTGTAGTTCTGAATGGTGCTCAAGTGCGATAATACTAGTCAGCTCGTTGACTGGAGGTCTATACTGAGCTAGAGGAAAGGTCTGCAGGAGCCAGAGCATTGTACCCACAATTCACCGATAACTGTTGTAGTACTGTGCAGGCTCAAATACAAAAAAACAATAAATACACTTTTTTGCAGAATGGCTGCATGTATTTTTTATTTTTAAAAGGTGATATTTTCCTTTAATTATATGATATCTCAGTAATGCTGTAACTAATCTTGGAGAATGAAATACTGGATAAACTATAAATACACTGTATGTACACTATTCTATGCTAAAATTAAAGTTTTCTTGGAGTTGGGGTTTAATTCTTTATGATTTTCATTATTGTGCGTATGGCAAGAGTGTGTCCTTTTGTCTAAATATTTTGTGCAAAAAAAGATATCCCTCTTTCATATCTTTTCTATGTTGAATTTTTCTCCCTTGTGATGAAACATTTTATGGTGTGTTTGAATTTAGCTATGCATATTCACCGTTCTGTACTGTGAATATTTTGCAAATTAAAGATTGCCATTTTATGTTCCCTGCTGAATTTCAAATTCACCTAGTGAAAGGTGACCTGAATTTGCAGAATAGTATTGAATTTGCAGGTATGTGTACCAGGTTTACTAAAAAGAAAATGTTAAGTTTCATATCTTTAACCCCCCTGGCGGTGTTCCCAATTCGGGCTCGGTGTGGAATTTCAGGACCAAAAGCGGTAACCCCGAGCCTGACTTGGGACCGCCTTGCAGAGTTCACAGGCAGGGAGTTACTTACCTTGTCCCTGGATCCTGCGATGCCTCCCCGCTGTTTGATCAAGCGGTGTCCTCCTCGCTCGATTCATAGTTCCGGGTGCTGCCGAGCTCCATTCCCTGCGACGTTTATGACGCACGGGGGCGGAGATCGGCACCAAATTTAAAAAAGTAAATACACAATACATACAGTATACTGTAATCGTATAGATTACAGTACTATGTAAAAAAAAAACTCACGCCCCCTTTGTCCCTAGTGGTCTGCCCAGCGCCCTACATGCACTTTTATTAAAAACTGTTCTTTCTGCCTGGAAACTGGAGATTTTCCATATGAATGAATGAATGAAAAACTTATATAGCTCGGCACATGCAAACTGAATCGCCTCTGGGCGCTAGTTGTTCCTGTCTCCTTTGGTATCAAAAGAGATGAGTCTTGATCTTTCTCCTGAATGCTAGGTGGTTCTCCTCCAACCGAATGCTGGTTGGTAAAGCGTTCCATAGTCTGGGACCTTGGACAGCGAATCTTCAATCTCCTTTGGACCTGTAGTTGGCTTTTGGTATCTGGAGTAGATTTTGATTGGTGGATCGCAGAACGCGATTGGGATTATGAGCTTTTATTTTTTCGCATAAATAATGGGGAGCATTCCCATGTATACGTCTATGCGTTAGACAGAGTGCTTTAAAAGTGATTCTGTCTTTTACTGGTAACCAGTGAAAGGGTTCTCAGTGAAGGTGAGATTGATTCCCAAGGTTTTTTCCCAGTCACAAGTCTAGCGGCCGTGTTTTGAACGACCTGTAGATGAGCGATTTGGTACTTGGGGAGTCCGAGGTAAAGGGCATTAGCATAGTCCAGTCTGGAGTTTACAATTGTTCCCCACCGCGACCGCTATGTCTTCTTTGGGAATAAAAGGAATACGTCTGCGTAGTAGGCGCAGCAGATGGTGAGATCCGCTGACTACTGACCCTATTTGTGCGTCCATTGTCATGTAGGAGTCGAAGATGACCCCAAGACTTTTGACTTTGGCGCTAGGGGTGATGATTTTGCCCAGAATGGGCGGGGGGGTCCATGTTGTTGCAGGTTGATTCCTACACTTGGCGTGAAACAGGAGAAGTTCTGTTTTCGCTCCGTTGAGTTTAAGATAACTCTTTGTCATCCAGTCCTCTATCAAAGAGAGGCATGTCTCTAGATCGAGGTGGCGATCATCCTTTTTATTGCAAATGCGAAAATATAGTTGCGTGTCGTCTGCATAAGGTTAATAGAGCAGTTTTTGGCTGCTGATAATCTCAAAAAGAGGGTGAAGATAGATGTTGAATAACACACGGCGGCAGAGGGGATCCTTGAGGGACTCCGCATGATACTGTGCGTTTCTCAGAAGTGAAAGGTCCTACTTCACTATTTGAGATCGGTTTTCCAAAAAAGAGGAGAACCAAGATAAATCGCCTTCTGCGACTTTGGCTACTTCCGCTAGCCTAGTCAATAGAAGCTTATGGTCTACTGTGTCGAAGACTGCGCTTAGGTCCAACAGAACCAGGAGACAAGATTCTCCTTTGTCTGCGGCCTCGAACGTCGTCCCATATCTTGATCGGTGCTGTTTCTGTCCCGTGTCCGGGCCGGAATCCCGATTTGAAATGGATCAAGTAGGTTGTGGGTATCTAGATGCTGTTGCAGCTGTTGTACCACTACTTTCTCCATGACCTTGTAGAGAGCGTTTAGGCCTGTTATGGGACGGCGGTGGAGTGGATCCTTAGGGTCCAGGGTGGGTTTCTTCAAGATGGGTCGAATTATGCCCTCCTTCAACTTAGAGGGCACTATGCCCTCACTGAAAGACTGGTTATTTAGCTGTGTGATAGGAGGTGCCAGGATGTCGGCACATTCCTTCAGCAGTTTGGTGGGGATGATTTCATTTGGCGCAGTGCTATTACGCAGATTACCGATGATATTTTTTGTGGCATCGATAGAGATGGGTTCCAGCTTGAACTTACCTGGTTGTGGTGAATTACTGCAGGTGTTTTGTAAATAATTACGGGGGCGGCTACGGGGGGAATTGTTTTGCTGAATGCTTTGCCGGATCCCCTCAATTTTATTAATGAAGTAATCCGATAATTCATTGCAAAATTCTTGAGTGTCCGAATTGGGGGCTTCAAGACATCCTGGATTCATGGTCTGAGTGACCAGCTTGAAGAGTTCGCGGGGGCGGTTGAGGGCGCTGTTGATAGCCTCAGAAAAATATTTTTTCTTGGCTTTGTAGATTTCTTTGTGGTATTTTCTTGTACTTTTTTTGTAGATGGAAAGGTTTTCATCTGAAGAGCGTATTTTCCAGGCTGCTTCCACCCTTCTGCGCTCTTGCTTCAGTAACGCCAGCTGGTTGTTGAACCAGCTGGAGTTATATTTCCGGATGTGGGTTTTACGTTTCGGCGCTATTAAGTCGGCTGACTGTAATAGGGCTGTGTTTATAGCATCCAGTGTTTCTTCAGCCATTTGAGGCGGCTGAATTGGTTTTATTTTTTTCCTTAACGTGGCTTTGAAGAGTTCCGAGTGGAGCTTCTTCTGACATCTAGTCCAGCGTGTTACTTGATTTGATGTTTTAGTTAAGGGGGGGAATTCGGAAATAATGAATTTAACTGCATGGTGATCTGTCCATGGCAGTGGTTCATTTTTCAAGATTTTTATTTCCAGATCTTGTCTGAAAATAAGATTGAGCGTATGACCTGAAGCATGTGTGGGCCCACATACTAGTTGTTGTAGCCCTAATCCTTCCAGGTGATCGATACAGGCGTCGGCAACAGGGTCTTGTGGGGAATTGGCTCAGAGGTTGAAATCCCCGAGCAGCAAAAGGTGTTTGCTGTTAAGGGTATATGTGGAGATAAAGTCCGTCAAAGAAGGGAGAAGCTGCGATTTTGGGCCAGGTGGTCTATAGCAGAGTAGAATCCGGACGAGTTTCCTGGGAGTTTGATTGCAGTTGCAGGGTAAGGGTTTCCATGAATGGAAGAGGGTTTTGAAGGACTGGTTTAGTGATCGCAAGATGAGTCTTTTGGATCACTGCCAGTCCTCCTCCTCTTTGCTCTATTCTGTTTTCCGTTATAATGCGATAGTTTTCTGGCACCAATTCTCCTAGAATGGTGTTACAGTCGGCTGTGAGCCAGCTCTCTGTAATAAAGAGGCAGTCTAAATCGTATTGTAGGATGAAATCATGGATTTCAAGTCAGTGTTTTACTGCCGATCTTGTGTTGATCAGAGCACATGATATGTGCTTAGGCTGGGGCAAACGGCTGAGATTTTTGATAGTCGATTCTCAGAAGTCGCTCAGTTCGAAGGGCTTTTTTGGTGATGGCTGGTAGTATTGCGGCAAATCGCCTCAGATCACAAATGGTCTCTGCCGAGTATTGCAGTTTAACCATAGTCGCCAAACACGGGGGGGAGGGGGGGGATGGAGGATTATCAAGGATTAACTGAATCCTCTATCCTGGGTTAGTCCAGAGGAAGGCAAAAAAAACCTGACCGTGCTACGCCAATATGCTACGGCAGGGAAAAAAATTCCTTCCTGACCCCTAAAGAGGCGATTGGGGTGAACCCTGGATAAAGTAGTAATGGTGTTGAGAATGGGGAGAGTGGGGCTGGGTGTAGCAAGATGGCTACCGATCAGGTAGCAGGATCCAGGCTGGTGAACTCCCAGCCTGGGTGGATCGGTGCTACAGTGGGGGCCTGGATCGATGGACAGGGGGTGGAAGGTAACTTTCCAGAGGTATGAGGGGGTTTCTGGGCCGATTTGGGCGTTTTAGTGACCGTTGCAGGGGGTGAGAAGAGTCGCGCCGCTAAGCCGCAGTTGAAGCCGCGGCCTTTCCTAGATCCCGGCAGCCACGATTGATCACAGGCCGACGCGGAGGTGAGGAAAAAACGCCCGAAACGACGGGAATTGCGGCAGATATGTGGCAGATGGGCGGCTTGAGTGGAGGTGGTAGTGTGGGGGTATAGGAAGGGAGGTATGGAGGGGGGGAGAGCCGAGGCTTTGAGTGAGCTGCAGCGGCTAGTCCTGAGAAGGACGGCCGCCTGCAACCTCAGTGAATGGCTTACCTGCTGGTTCCCCTGGAGAAGGGGTGATAGCAACCAAAAGTATCCCTTTATGTCAAAAGTGGTTTTAGACCAGATAAAAACAGCGCTAATAAATTAGAATCACTTGCAGAATTGAGCGATAGTGAATTGTGGGGAAATTCATCATCAAAAAATTAAAAGTAATAATAATTATATTATTTGTTATAATTATTTATATTTATTGTATTCTAATTTATGATTTTGTGTTTTTTTTTTAAATGTTATACCCGGGATGTCTACTAGACTCTTGTTTGGACAGATTTAAGTGAGTTATTTCTAAGAATTACAGGCCTATAATATAAAATGCCAAATTTCCGTAGCGCTTTCAGCACCTAAAATCTGAATTAATCATACTGCCAGGGAGGTTAACCAGCAGTTATTATTACCCAGTTCCTATAAGTATTTGTTTGCCAAAACCTTAATTTTTATTGTAATGAAAAGGAAAAGAAAAATGTTGTTTTACTATTTGATAATACCTCACATGCTGTAGGTATTTGTGACCACAAACCTGACATTGCAGCACATGCAGAAGCACAACAGAAGTCCCGTTGCATCCTGGAAGTTGTGTGTTGTTTTTTTTTGTTTTTTTTTTCTAGCTGGGTGTAGAACCTACATTCCAGACCTCTGTACTTATGGCCCATACACACGATCCGAATATCGGCCGACGGATCGTACGACTTTTTTTGCTTAATAATCGCGAGTAAAATAAAATAGGTTTTTAAACTCACAAAAATTATCGTACGATAGAAAAAAACGATCGGAAGTGATGTCTTATGAAACAAAAAAAAAAAAGGAAGTGATGTCACGTGTTGTAATGTATTTGTATTGTATTGTCGGACGACGGCTGTACTGACTAAACGAAAATCGGAACCATCGGACGAGAAAAAATTTTCGCGCTTGTCCGATCGAATTTAATCGGATAAACGGATAAACGGTCGTGATCGGCTGTCGAAATTAGTGTACACACGATCCGAAAATCGTACGATACATCATCGGACGATCGTTTTCGTCCGATATTCGGATCGTGTGTATGGGCCACAAGTCTTTGCACCATGATTTTATTTTCACATAAAAGGTTGTGTTTTTCTAAAATGCTAATGGAGTTCAGCTGTGTTTGTATTTTTCCAAGGCGAAGGCATCTAATGGTGTTGCTTTTTAATACAGTGCTGGACAATTCCTTTTAAATATCTAACAGTTCAGTGTCTCTGAGCAAGGCCAAGCCTTGATTTGACTCCTACTATTGATCTGTGTGCTCGGGGAAGATAAAGTACAAGTGCCGAGTAGGCAAAATACACATAGAAATGAATAATCTTCTTCTATTCAGCAGGCTAGTGAAATTTACAGCCGATCCGCTGGCAGAAAGAGATAAATCTCCCTGGGGGGGTGGGGGGTATAGTATGGACAATCTGCAGCTCAGGACAATTTCTGAGAAAATTACGAGCCAGGGGCTGTCGTATTCAACTGTGCACTCTTTTAAACCAGTCACTCAGCAATTTTAAAGAGGTTGTGTCAGGCTGAGCAATGCATTGTGTTGTGCTCATAAGTTTACATACCCTTACAGAATTTGATTTCTTGGCCATTTTTCAGAGAATATGAATAACACAAAAACATTTCTTTCACTCATGGTTAGTGTTTAGCTGAAGCCATTTATTATCAATCAACTGTGTTTACTCTTTTAAAAAAAATAATCTCAACAGAAATTAGCCAAATGACCCTGATCAAAAGTTTACTTACCCTGGTGATTTTGGCTGATAACATGCACACAAATTGACACAAAGGGGTTTAAATGGCTATTCAAGGTAACCGTCCTAACCTGTGATCTGTTTGCTTGTAATTAGTGTGTGTGTATAACAGGTCAATGGGTTTCTGGAATCCTGACAGACCCTTGCATCTTTCATCCAGTGCTGCACTGACGTTTCTGGATTCTGAGTCATGAGTAAAGCAAAAGAATTGTCAAATGATCAGTGGAAAAAGGTAGTTGAACTGTACAAAACAGGAAAGGGATATAAAAAGATATCCAAGCAATTGAGAATGCCAATCAGCAGTGTTCAAACTCTAATCATAAAGTGGAAAATGAGGGGTTCTATTGAAAATCAAACCACGGTCAGGTAGACCAACTAAAATTTCAGCCACCACTGCCAGGAAAATAGTTTGGGATGCAAAGAAAACCCCACCCAAATAGCTTCAGGTGAAATACAGGACTCTCTGAAAACATGTGGTGTGGCTGTTTTAAGATGCACAATAAGGAAGCACTTGAAGAAAGATGGGCTGCGTGGTCAAGTCGCCAGAAAAATCTCATTACTACACAAATGCTACAAAGTATCCCGCTTACAATTAGGGGGTGCAAGGGATCAAAAAACTCACGGTTCGGATCGTTCCTCGGATCCGAGTCACGGGCCTGATCATTTTTCGGATCACCACCATTTATAGTCCCCACTGTAATGTCCACATCTCCCCCACTGTAATGTCCACCACATCTCACCCGTCAGCACACCGCTCTGGGGACCTCAATTAGGCCACCGCCGGGTGTGCCAAGATGGCCGGAGCTAGGCCGAAGCCGTGGCCTTTCCAATCGACTTCTGTTGAATGGGAATTTGAAAATGTTTCATTTGTTCAGCAGCTGCAATGCTGATCAGTGTATTCTGATAGCAGAAGGGTCCCTGCTGTCAGAATCCAATAGCACAGTGGGGATGATTCTTCCATCCAGCTCAAGAGGGTTGCAGGGAATGCAGAGGTGAGCAGTGCTGCAAGAGGGTTGCAGGGAATGCAGAGGTGAGCAGTGCTGCAAGAGGGTTGCAGGGAATGCAGAGGTGAGCAGTGCTGCAAGAGGGTTGCAGGGAATGCAGAGGTGAGCAGTGCTGCAAGAGGGTTGCAGGGAATGCAGAGGTGAGCAGTGCTGCAAGAGGGTTGCAGGGAATGCAGAGGTGAGCAGTGCTGCAAGAGGGTTGCAGGGAATGCAGAGGTGAGCAGTGCTGCAAGAGGGTTGCAGGGAATGCAGAGGTGAGCAGTGCTGCAAGAGGGTTGCAGGGAATGCAGAGGTTAGCAGTGCTGCAAGAGGGTTGCAGGGAATGCAGAGGTTAGCAGTGCTGCAAGAGGGTTGCAGGGAATGCCGAGGTTAGCAGTGCTGCAAGAGGGTTGCAGGGAATGCAGAGGTTAGCAGTGCTGCAAGAGGGTTGCAGGGAATGCAGAGGTGAGCAGCGCTGCAAGGGGGGTGCAGGGAATGCAGAGGTGAGCAGCGCTGCAAGGGGGTTGCAGGGAATGCAGAGGTGAGCAGCGCTGCAAGGGGGTTGCAGGGAATGCAGAGGTGAGCAGCGCTGCAAGGGGGTTGCAGGGAATGCAGAGGTGAGCAGCGCTGCAAGGGGGTTGCAGGGAATGCAGAGGTGAGCAGCGCTGCAAGGGGGTTGCAGGGAATGCAGAGGTGAGCAGCGCTGCAAGGGGGTTGCAGGGAATGCAGAGGTGAGCAGCGCTGCAAGAGGGTTGCAGGGAATGCAGAGGTGAGCAGCGCTGCAAGAGGGTTGCAGGGAATGCAGAGGTGGGCAGTGCTGCAAGAGGGTTGCAGGGAATGCAGAGGTGGGCAGTGCTGCAAGAGGGTTGCAGGGAATGCAGAGGTGGGCAGTGCTGCAAGAGGGTTGCAGGGAATGCAGAGGTGGGCAGTGCTGCAAGAGGGTTGCAGGGAATGCAGAGGTGGGCAGTGCTGCAAGAGGGTTGCAGGGAATGCAGAGGTGGGCAGTGCTGCAAGAGGGTTGCAGGGAATGCAGAGGTGGGCAGTGCTGCAAGAGGGTTGCAGGGAATGCAGAGGTGGGCAGTGCTGCAAGAGGGTTGCAGGGAATGCAGAGGTGGGCAGTGCTGCAAGAGGGTTGCAGGGAATGCAGAGGTGAGCAGTGCTGCAAGAGGGTTGCAGGGAATGCAGAGGTGAGCAGTGCTGGAAGGCTGTGGCAGGATATGCAGTGTTGGAAGAGGGGGTGCATAGGGGAGCAGCGTTGGAAGGGGGTGGTATGGTATACAAAGATGAACAGTATTGAATTTTTTTGCAGGTGGTGCAGGGGGAAATCTTAAGGCCCTATACGAAAATCTGAAGTAAAATTTCATCCCACTAACGATCTGGCGATTTTTGGATCGTTGGTATGATGCTTTCTACAGTCTAAGTTTTTTCTTCAGACAAAAGCTGGATGTGCAGACTATAACATTTTTGTCATACGTGAACTCAACATCCAATTTTAGTTTTAATTAGTATGGTTTTTGTACAAAAAAAAAAAATTGTAAGCGTAAGACCATGCATGCACAAAAAAAGACATGCAAAACTGGTCAACACATTTCGTCACTTCTGAAGTTGTATTCTGTCATACAAGCATTTTTGTATGGTGAGTAACCTCTTCACTTTCGACGTGAGACTAGCATGCAATAAAAAGACGAACAACAATCTGATCATGTGTATGAGGCTTTAGTCATGGGGGTGTATTCTTTTGGTGTCTCAGAAGCTGGATTTTAAACTATCAAAAAGCAACCGATGTCCCCTCTCCACCTGTGGCAGTGGAGTGGAGTGATCACACAGATTACAGGAGCGGGACAGAGATCAGGGGACTTGGTAGAACGAGTGAATAAAGGAGACCTACACTGAATGATGCACACTAGCACTAGTAAAGTAGTAAAGTGGTTACAAATGGAGGTCGACCGATATGGGTTTTTCTCTGGCCGATGACGATATTTAGAAATCGGGGCGGCCGATGGCTGATATATGTTGTCGATTTTTCCGGCCGATCTTTTTTTTTTTTTCCCTTCATTTCAGAAAATCTAGGGGGTAGAGGTGGGGTGTAGCCTATCACTATTCCATCATTGCCACCTCATTAGTGCCCACGAGTTCAGACTGTCAGTGTCCATCGGTGCAGCCTGTCAGTGCCCAATAATGCAGCCCGTCGGTGCCCAATAGTGCAGCCCATCAGTATCCATTAGTCCACACCAAAGCAGACTGTCAATGCAACCTCATCAGATTCAGTGCCCATCAGTGCCACCTCATTAGTGCCCACCAGTGCAGCCTATCAGTGTCCATTTGTGCTGGTCAGTGCAACATCATCAGTACCCACCAGTGCAGTCCATAAGTGCCACCTCAATAGTGCCTACCAGTTCAGCCTGTCAGTGCCACCTCATTGGTGCCCTCCAGTGCCACCACATTGGTGTCCATCAGTGCAGCCCACCAGTGCAGCTCACCAGTGCCAAGTCCATCAGTGCCCAGTCCATCAGTGCCCATCAGTGCCCACCAGTGCCAGGCTGTCCATCACTGCCACCTTATCAGTGCCAAGCTGTCATTCAGTGCCAAGCTGTCATTCAGTGCCCACCAGTGCCAAGCTGTCATTCAGTGCCCAGACTACAATCCCCAGAATGCAGCGCGGCCAGGAATAGCCAATCGGCGGCCACCGCTGCCGACTTCCTCTGCTGGGGGAGAGAAAAAAAAGTCAGGCAGCGGCCGTTTAAAATAGACGGTAGACGGCGGCCGGGGGGGGGGGGGGGCTAGGTCAATTTACACCCAGCACACCCAGCACACCCCTGCCTCAGATGTCCAACAATCGGCCTTTTTTTAGACAATAATCGGTCAATGCCGATTTCTTTAAAAAGGCCAAATATCGGCCGATATATCGGTCGATGTCTAGTTACGAAGGCTAGATTTTCTAAAATGACAAACCTTACATTCTTTGTGCACTGGTATTGCACAGAGTAATCCTGAACCTCCTATTCTGGGGTCCCCCACCGGTACTCTAAGCTCCTCCCCCTCTTCTGCATGCAGCACCACAGTAAGCTGCTTGCTATGGGTGTGCCACGTTTACATGCTGTGTTTTAGCCACGTTTGCACTTCGAAGCGTTGAAAAAAAAAAAAAAATATATATATATATATATTATATATATATATATATATATAAACAATTCAAAATGGCCAAAAATGAAAAATGCATGTAAAAGAAACGTGGTTAAACACGAGGTACTGCATTTGGCCACATTTAAAAGGGTTTGAAACAGTTTAATGCCAGTAAACTCAGCTTTTGAATGCATTTTTTTGCTCAACTGCGTAGAAACGACTGTAAACGATCCTGTGTACATGTACTGATAAGATAACATAGAGGGAGGGTTGCCATTGAGAGTAGGGTTGCCACCTGTACGGGATTCACCTAGACAGTCTGGTTTTTGAGTCATGTGTCCGGTTTTCAGCACGCTCGAAACCCAGACATTCAGACGGTATAGTGGCTCCCTCTATGCAGGCTTCTGGGAGAGTGTTTATATCAGCTGCTGCAGAACCTGCCCCTGTCACCTCCCTGGTCTTGTGATCTCTCTCTGCCGTGTCCTTTCCATCTCCGAGCACCATGCAATGTGACTGACTGTCAGAGGATGAACTCCTGCAGAGTGAAGACAGCAGTGTAGCGGGTGAGGGGTGCAGGATTAGCCCAGGTGACATCGTACAGGCTCTTGCAGGTACAAGCCCCCCTCACAGTTCAGAAAGAGGCATCATCGGGGTTAATCATGTTCCCTGGGTGTGTTCTAACTGAGGGGGGGGGGGGGGGTGGACTGACATGGGGAAATGACAAATTGCTATTCATACATTGTATTAGGGTTGTCCCGATACCACTTTTTTTAGGACCGAGTACAAGTACCGATACTTTTTTTCAAGTAGTCGCCAATACCGATACTTTTTTTAAATGTGTCCCCACATATTGCAGCCATGTCCCCCACATATTGCAGCCATGTCCCCCACAGATTGCAGCCATGTCCCCCACAGATTGCAGCCATGTCCCCCACAGATTGCAGCCATGTCCCCCACAGATTGCAGCCATGTCCCCCACAGATTGCAGCCATGTCTGTCCCCCACATATTGCAGCCATGTATGTCCCTCACATATTGCAGCCATGTATGTCCCTCACATATTGCAGCCATGTATGTCCCCCACATATTGCAGCCATGTATGTCCCCCACATATTGCAGCCATGTATGTCCCCCATAGTGCAGCCATGTATGTCCCCCACATATGCAGCCATGTATGTCCCCCACATATGCAGCCATGTATGTCCCCCACATAGTGCAGCCATGTATGTCCCCCATAGTGCAGCCATGTCCCCCACATATGCAGCCATGTCATGTCCCACATATTGCAGCCATGTCATGTCCCACATATTGCAGCCATGTCATGTCCCACATATTGCAGCCATGTCATGTCCCACATATTGCAGCCATGTCATGTCCCACATATTGCAGCCATGTCATGTCCCACATATTGCAGCCATGTCATGTCCCACATATTGCAGCCATGTCATGTCCCCCATATTGCAGCCATGTGCCATGTATGTCCCCCACATATGCATCCATGTCATGTCTCACATATTGCAGCCATGTACGTCCCCCACATATGCAGCAATGTACGTCCCCCACATATGCAGCAATGTATGTCCCCCACATATGCAGCCATGTCATGTCCCCCACATATGCAGCCATGTCATGTCCCCCACATATGCAGCCATGTCATGTCCCCCACATATGCAGCCATGTCATGTCCCCCACATATGCAGCCATGTCATGTCCCCCACATATGCAGCCATGTCATGTCCCCCACATATGCAGCCATGTCATGTCCCCCACATATGCAGCCATGTCATGTCCCACACATATGCAGCCATGTCATGTCCCACACATTGCAGCCATGTATGTCCCCCACATTGCAGCCATGTATGTCCCCCACATTGCAGCCATGTATGTCCCCCACATTGCAGCCATGTATGTCCCCCACATTGCAGCCATGTATGTCCCCCACATATGCAGCCATGTATGTCCCCCACATAGTGCAGCCATGTATGTCCCCCATAGTGCAGCCATGTCCCCCACATATGCAGCCATGTCATGTCCCACATATTGCAGCCATGTCATGTCCCACATATTGCAGCCATGTCATGTCCCACATATTGCAGCCATGTCATGTCCCACATATTGCAGCCATGTCATGTCCCACATATTGCAGCCATGTCATGTCCCACATATTGCAGCCATGTCATGTCCCACATATTGCAGCCATGTCATGTCCCCCATATTGCAGCCATGTATGTCCCCCACATATGCATCCATGTCATGTCTCACATATTGCAGCCATGTACGTCCCCCACATATGCAGCAATGTACGTCCCCCACATATGCAGCAATGTATGTCCCCCACATATGCAGCCATGTCATGTCCCCCACATATGCAGCCATGTCATGTCCCCCACATATGCAGCCATGTCATGTCCCCCACATATGCAGCCATGTCATGTCCCCCACATATGCAGCCATGTCATGTCCCCCACATATGCAGCCATGTCATGTCCCCCACATATGCAGCCATGTCATGTCCCCCACATATGCAGCCATGTCATGTCCCACACATATGCAGCCATGTCATGTCCCACACATATGCAGCCATGTCATGTCCCCCACATTGCAGCCATGTATGTCCCCCACATTGCAGCCATGTATGTCCCCCACATTGCAGCCATGTATGTCCCCCACATTGCAGCCATGTATGTCCCCCACATATGCAGCCATGTATGTCCCCCACATAGTGCAGCCATGTATGTCCCCCATAGTGCAGCCATGTCCCCCACATATGCAGCCATGTCATGTCCCACATATTGCAGCCATGTCATGTCCCACATATTGCAGCCATGTCATGTCCCACATATTGCAGCCATGTCATGTCCCACATATTGCAGCCATGTCATGTCCCACATATTGCAGCCATGTCATGTCCCACATATTGCAGCCATGTCATGTCCCACATATTGCAGCCATGTCATGTCCCCCATATTGCAGCCATGTATGTCCCCCACATATGCATCCATGTCATGTCTCACATATTGCAGCCATGTACGTCCCCCACATATGCAGCAATGTACGTCCCCCACATATGCAGCAATGTATGTCCCCCACATATGCAGCCATGTCATGTCCCCCACATATGCAGCCATGTCATGTCCCCCACATATGCAGCCATGTCATGTCCCCCACATATGCAGCCATGTCATGTCCCCCACATATGCAGCCATGTCATGTCCCCCACATATGCAGCCATGTCATGTCCCCCACATATGCAGCCATGTCATGTCCCCCACATATGCAGCCATGTCATGTCCCCCACATATGCAGCCATGTCATGTCCCACACATATGCAGCCATGTCATGTCCCACACATATGCAGCCATGTCATGTCCCACACATTGCAGCCATGTATGTCCCACACATTGCAGCCATGTATGTCCCCCACATTGCAGCCATGTATGTCCCCCACATTGCAGCCATGTATGTCCCCCACAAATGCAGCCATGTAATGTCCCACACATTGCAGCCATGTATGTCCCACTTATGCAGCCATGTATGTCCCCCACATATGCAGCCATGTCATGTCCCACATATTGCAGCCATGTATGTCCCCCACATATTGCCATGCCCCCCCTACCTGATGATGAAGCGGCCGCCGCCGTCGTATATACAAAGCCGCCACGGCCGTATATACAAAGCCGCCGCTGTGCCTTTCAATAGCTATTTTTCCTGCCGCGCGCCATGTTAAGGACACTCCCTCTTGCTCGGGATTGGACTTACCGAGCAAGGGGGAGTGTCTATACACGCGCAGCGGGAAAACAGCTATTCAAAGGTGCCTATAATGTTCGCGGCGACAGCTTTGTATATACGGCGGCGGGGTTGGATTCGCTTATGCGGCATTGGCGGCGGGGGGGGGGGGGGGGGAATATTCTATTTGGGTATCGGGGTATTTGCGGGAGTACAAGTACTCCCGCAAATACTCGGTATCGGTCCCGATACCGATACTAGTATCGGTATCGGGACAACCCTACATTGTATGAACAGACGATAGGTCATTTCCCCCCCTGACAGGACCGGGAGCTGTGTGTTTCCACACACAGTCCCGGGTTTTGGCTCTGTAACGAGCGATCGCGGGTGCCCGGCGGTGATCGTGTCCGCCAGGCACGCGCGTCAGGCCCCTACTGGCTGCTCGGCGAGATGACGTATAGCTATGTGATCTCGCCCAGCAGAGCCGACCTGCCGCCGTATAACTGCAGCGGCTGGTCGGCAAGCAGTTAAGAGGCTCCTCTGTCCTCCACTCATTACCTGTATTAATGGCACCTGTTTGAACTTGTTATCAGTATAAAAAGACACCTGTCCACAACCTCAAACGGTCACACTCCAAACTCCACTATGGTGAAGACCAAAAAGCTGTCGAAGGACACCAGAAACACACTTGTAGAACTGCACCAGGCTGGGAAGACTGAATCTGCAATAGGCAAGCAGCTTGGTGTGAAGAAATCAACTGTGGGAGCAATAATTTGAAAATGGAAGACATACAAGACCACGGATAATCTCCCTCGATCTGGGGCTCCACGCAAGGTCTCACCCCTTGGGGTCAAAATGATCACAAGAATGGTGAGCGAAAATCCCAGAACCACACGGGGGGACCTAGTGAATGACCTGCAGAGAGCTGGGACCAACGTATCTCCATCTTCTATTAATGTCCCCAATTCAGCTAGTGATTTTGCAGCTGTAATGGAAACTCTGCACATGCTAAGTTTTCAGTGTATTTTCTACCCTACCCTAATGGCCCATACACACGATCCGAATATCGGACGAAAACGATCGTCCGATGATGGATCGTACGATTTTCGGATCGTGTGTACACTAACCCAGCGTGTCGGGATCCTCCGGGGTAATTGACCACGCTATAGAAAGTGCACCTCAACTCAACTCAACTCAACACTACTTTCGAGAGCCGATCACGACCGTTCATCCGATATTTTTCGATCGGACATGCGCGAAAATTTTCCTCGTACGATGTCAGATCGTACGATTTTCGTTTAGTCAGTACAGCCGTCGTCCAACAATACAATACAAATACATTACAACACGTGACATCACTTCCAATCTTTTTTTTCTGTCGTGCGAGAATTTTCGTGAGTTTAATAACCTATTTTATTTTACTTGCGATTATTAAGCGAAAAAAGTCGTACGATCCATCGGCTGATATTCGGATCGTGTGTATGGGCCATAAGCATTTCCCCCCTATCACATCTGAGCAGCCAATGTGACTAAAGACTCACAAATGTGGGCGTATACAGTGTTACATCACAGCCCCCTCCCTCCCTCCTCTTCTCTCATGCCCAATAACCAGCCAAACACAATGGGGGTGGGATATTACATGTAGATTGATGGAGGCTTTGCCTCACTCTTCTTTTAAAACACAGGCTGGAGGGGCATGCACCTGTGACTGGCATAAATCTGCCCATACCATGTTATTTCCACAAAATAATAAAGATTTAATTTTAAATATATATTTGTATGTCAATTTAGTTTATAATATTTTGCCTTTGGATCCCATAGGCAGTTTTTTTTGTAATTTTGAACATGTGACCAGCAGCAGCGGACTAGAAGCTCCTCTTCCTTATGTTTCCCTGCAGACAGGCTGGGAAAAAGCTGGTTTGTGTGACAGCTATAGTATCTCACAAAATATGTAAATATTTTATTATATCTTTTCATGTGACAACACTGAAGAAATTACACTTTGCTACAATGTAAAGTAGTGAGTGTCCAGCTTGTATAACAGTGTAAATTTGCTGTCCCCTCAAAATAACTCGACACACAACCATTAATTATCTAAACCACTGGCAACAAAAGTGAAAATGTTCAAATTGGGTCTCATTAGCCATTTTCCCTCCCCGGTGTCATGTGACTCGTTAGTGTTGCAAGGTCTCAGGTGTGACTGGGGAGCATGTGTTTTAAATGTAGTGTTATCGCTCTCTCTCTCTCATACTGGTCACTGGAAGCCCCCTAGAAAAAAGTAAACTTCCAGGGATGGTGCCTGCATACCCCTTCCCCAATTTCTCAGTGCAGTGTTTGTTTTCTCTAGTAGGCAGAGCATGCCCACTGCCCAGGACTATGCAATTCCCAACCTTTGAAAGTCAGTATTTGAGTGGGAAGTTTGATTGCTGCCGCTGGAGAATAGTAGACTTTATAAAGGTACAGTACATTATTCACTAGAGTGCATCAGAAACAACCTTGCTCTCTGTGTAGAAGCAGTGGTCTCACAACCCCTTCTGAACCATTGAGAAGTGGAGATCTACCTGAACAGCATAAAAGAGATCAAAGTTCACCGGGGATCGGCGTCCTTTTTAGGCCCCTTTCACACTGGGGCGTCGGTGGTAAAGCTCCGCTATTTTTAGCGGCGCTTTACCGTCGTATTTGTGGGGGTTTTTGGGGCGCTTTTAACCCAACCGAAAAGCAGCCGAAAAAGGTTTAACCGCCTGCAAAGTGCCACTGCAGCAGCTCTTTGCCAGCGGTATAGCCGCAGTGCCCATTCATTTCAATGGGCAGGAGCGGTATACACACCGTTCCAAAGATGCTGCTAGCAGGACTTTTTTTTTTTTTTTTTAACCGTCCTAGTGCACCACTCCAGTGTGAAAGCCCTGGTGTAAGCAGTTTATATATATATATATATATATATATATATATATATATATATATATATATATATATATTATTATATTTACAATTATACTTATACACCCCCCCCCCCCCCATAGCAGTGTCCTCTGCCCCTTTTTGTGGCACTGACAGCCTGCTCTTGGACATCCCCGAGCAGCAGTTGGTGGGAAGGCAGTAGGAAGAGCTTGTGGCGCCTGTAGAGTGACCGGTATTAGAAGGGGAAGAGCAGCCCGGCTGGCTCTGTGTTGGGCTCTTTAGGAACGTGTGCACACCTCTTGCGCTCTACTTACTGGGAGATGGCGCTAGAGGAGCATTCTGATGCACTCGGAGTGTCGGAGGAGGTTGCAGGAACCTGTGAAAGGTAACTGAAAGGTGGAATGCACTTAAAAGATGCGGATGCTCAGGGCAGAAGCAGAGCTTGTGAACTACAGGACCGGCTTCAGCGCAGTTTTTTTTTTTTGTGCAGGACAGGTTAAAAAAAACTCCCAAGAGGTGATACTTGCTTAAACGTGAAGTGTGGTGGATCCATACCCTCAATACTAAAAAAAAAAAAAAACTGGCTTGAATGATAGGATGGACATAAATCTTTTCTTAACAGAACTACATTGTTTTGAAATAATTGTTGAAGTACTGGCAGAACATGTTTTATTTGTTTGTGATATGCCCTTTATATGCCTGCTGTGTCTTTCTTCTTTCGCCATGTGTTTTTAATTGATTCTATTTCTAATCAGGATGCACCCGCCCCATTTGGAGGGCTTGCCTTGTTTATAAATATCCGTTTTTAAAACAAACATGTATGCTTTTTGATAAAGGCTTCTTAACCGAAACGTGCCAACGTATAGTCTGTACCCATGTACAGTAGGTGACCACGATATTGCGTCAATCTCGCTGCATTTTTCAGCGAGATTGACCACCTACGAGCCCCGTCGCGGGAGCTAGCCCTGAGCTGACTCGCCGGGAAGGGAAAAAGAACATGTGTCCAACTAAGAAGTGACGGGGATCCAACTTGGATTCCTGCCAATTCCAGACACTGTGTTTGGTATGAATCATGAGGGGGAACTCTATGGCAAATTTTAAATAAAAAACCGACATGGGTTCCCCTCCAGGAGCATACCAGGCGCTTGGGTCTGGTATGGATTGTAAGGAGAACCTAAAAAATCACCCAAAATCCATACCAGACCCTTATCCGAGCACGCCACCCAACCCGTCAGGAAAGGAGTGGGGACAAGCAAGCGCCCCCCTCCTGAGCTGTACCAGGCCGCATTCCCTCTACATGGGGGGTTGGTGCTTTGGGGCAGGTTTGATCCATGGAAGAAATACCGACAGTGATAACACCGGCCTTGCTGCCCTTCATGGATGGGGAATATTGTAGTGGCACACAGAAAGAAGAAAAGAGGGGCACACCATCCTAGTGTGTTACCGTTATATCAGTTTAATAAAATACAAATGTTTAAAAAACATACTCGCAAAGAAAGAATCATAATAGGCTTATCGACAAACGCTGTAGTGGATACCCTCAACCACACTCCAACAGGGGGATTAAGAGCGGATCACTGCAGGCTGACGCGTTTTGAGGCACCAAACACCTCTTCATCAGACAATATTAATGCATATTAATGCAGCTCTTGTGCAGATGCACTGGGAGAAATATAGAGAAAAAGAGGGGTTTAGAGCTGCGCCATAGCACCCGGACTCGGTATAACCAATAGTCCACAAATCAATGAGATGAATAAACAATCCTCAGCAGAGAATATAGTTAATGAAAGTCTATGCGGTTATCAGCTTGAGATGGGATATAGCCGTCACCAACGTGATTCCAAAGCACACTTCACTCTTCAGTGAGACCCCACCACCAATGATATTAGCAGATGGGCAACTGTACCAGCAGTCGGCTATAACCCAGCCGCGGCCTTTGGGGAGAGATCTCACTCCCTGGAACAGTGACTACACCTTGGCTCCAACGAACAACATAACACAACACAAAGTTTTAATTAAAGTCCCTTGCGGAATTACGCTATGTCTACCATTATCATAATTTTTTATGTATGACTGTATGGTGGTGGTGTTCGTTGGAGCCAAGGTGTAGTAGCTGTTCCAGGGAGTGAGGTCTCTCCCCAAAGGCCGTGGCTGGGTTATAGGCGACTGCTGCTTAATATCATTGGTGGTGGGCTCTCACTGAAGAGTGAAGTGTGCTTTGGAATCACGTTGGTGACGGCTATATCCCATCTCAAGCTGATAACCGCATAGACTTTCATTAACTATATTCTCTGCTGAGGATTGTTTATTCATCTCATTGATTTGTGGACTATTGGATTATACCGAGTCCGGGTGCTATGGCGCAGCTCTAAACCTCTTCATCAGAGCCCAGCAGTGTAGTCCCCTCTATAGACCCCTCTTATATACATATGAGCACTCATGAGCATGCTCAGACCAAGGCAGGCCGCGGAGAACCTCCCAAAGACCATCTAGACTCCTCCCACCTGAGTAGGAGGTTCTAAATGCCCCACATGAATCATAATCACAATAATAGTAGTAAAAAAAGTAGTTAAAAAAGGGTTTATAAAAAAAACATAGTATTAAATTCAAATGATATTAAAAAAATCACCCTAGCACAATCGCCAAATGAATGTTGTTGTTATGCCGCTAATAAAACAAAATATAGTGGCAACTGATCGGAGAAGTGCAGAGGCATACAGCCGTGACAAAACATCCAGTTCTTTAGCTAAACTCACAAATTGATGGTTACAGGACGATCCGCAGCAGGCACTGTTCCCCTGAATGTAGACTGCCTCAAATTCGACCGTACTGGCGTGGTATATAGTAGCAGTGATGCGCTACCATAAAGGGTGGTAGATGGAGCACAAACAGATCTGTTTGCACTCCATCTACCACCCTTTATGGTAGTGTATCACTGCTACTATATACCATGCAAGTACGGTCGAATATACATTTGAGGCTGTCTACATTCAGGGGAACAGTGCCTGCTCCTCATCGTCCTGTAATCAATTTGTGAGTTTAGCTAAAGAACTGTATGTTTTGTCACGGCTGTATCCCTCTGCACATCTCCGATCAGTTGCCACTATATTTTGTTTTATTAGCGGCATAACAACAACATTCATTTGGCGATTGTGTTAGGGTGATTGGCCCTTGCAACCATTGGCAACAAATTTTATTTTTAATACCATTCGATTTTAACCACTAGGGTACCGCACGCCGTCAAATGACGGCGGGCGGAATACCCTATTGTTCTGACATGACGTCCTATGATGTCCTGTCATTTAAAGCCGCTAGGGGGCATGTGCGCGCGCACCCGTCGCGTTACTGGGAACACAATGCGTGTGCCTGTCGGCTGTGATGGCTGCCGGGCACCCGCGATTGCCCAGTAACTGAGCAGGGATGTGGAGCTCTGTGTGTAAACACAGAGCTCCACGTCCTGTCAGGGAGGAGACCGATGCGGTGTCCCTTGTACATAGGGACACAGATCGGTCACCCCCCTCCCCCTACAGTTAGAACACTCACTAGGCTACACATTTAACCCCTTCCTTGCCTGTCATATTTATCCAGTAATCAATGCATATTTATAGCACTGTTCACTGTATAAATGTGAATGGTCCCAAAAATTTGTCAAGTGTCCGATGTGTCCGCTATAATGTCGCAGTCCCGAAAAAAAAAAAAACATAATTATGTCCCCTATTTTGTAGGCAATATAACTTTTGCGCAAACCAGTCACTATACGGTTATTGCGATTTTTTTTTTTTTTTTTTTTTTACCAAAAATATGTAGAAGAAACTGAGATTAATTTTTTTTTTTTTTTTTTAATATGATATTTATTATAGCAAAAAGCAAAAAATATTGTTTTTTTTTTCAAAATGTATGCTCTTTTTTTGTTTATAGCCCAAAAAATGAAAACCGCAGAGGCGATCAAATACCACCACAAGAAAGCTCTATTTGTGAGAAAAAAAGGACGTCAATTTTGTTTGGGCAGGAAGAGGGTGTAGGTACACAGTAGGCAAGTGGTTAATCTAGTTTAATACTATATTTTTTATAAACCCTTTTTTTACTACTATTATTGTTATTGTGATTATGATTCATGTGGGGCATTTAGAACCTCCTACTCAGGTGGGGGGAGTCTGGATGGTCTCTGGGAGGTTCTCCGCGGCTTGCCTTGATCTGAGCATGCTCATAAGTGATCATATGTATATAAGAGTGGATTACACTGCTGGGCTCTGATGAAGAGGTGTTTGTTTGGTGCCTCGAAACGCATCAGCCGGCAGTGATCCACTCTCAATCCCCCCGTTGGAGTGTGGTTGGAGGGTATCCACTACAGCGTTTGTCGATTAAGCCTATTATGATTCTTTCTTTGAGTATGTTTTTTTAAACATTTGTATTTTATTAAACTGATATAACGGTAACGCACTAGGCTGGTGCGCCCCTCTTTTCTTTCAGAATGCGATTGACAGGTTGCCGACCCCAATCTAGACTTAGCAGGTAGTGTGATTGGACCTCTGCAGAAAAACCTCTGCTTCTACAAAAAAGCAAGGGCTCTTTCTCTGCAGATGCTGGCAGATAGCATGCTTTTCCACTCAGGCTGTGGCTGCTTTCTAAAGAAAACAAACTGTAATGCCACGTACACACGATCAAAATTTCCGACAAGAAAAGTTCAATGTGGGCTTTTGGTCGGAAATTCCAAACATGTGTAGGCCCCATTTCCGACAGCAAAAATTTGAGAGCTGGTTCTCAAATTTTCAGATGGGAAAAGTTCTTGTCGGAAATTCTGATCGTCTGTATGGAATTCCGACACACAAAAAAACACACATGCTCGGAATCATTGAACTAAAATTTTCTCGGCTCATTGTAGTGTTGTACGTCATTCCGCATTCTTGATGGTTGGAATTTGTGTGACCGTGTGTATGCAACACAAGTTTGAGCCAAAATTCAGTCTGGAAAAAAAATCCAAGTTTTTTTGTCTGAATTTTCGATCGTGTGTACGCGGCATTAGACTTTGCACAAAAGTGGATGTAAACCCTCACAAATACCCAGTGAAGTGAACAGCCTCAGATGATATGTAGGGATGAAACAAATCTCCTCCCTACATAAGTTTTACATGTATATTTGCTGTCTTCGGCTTTATATATTCTTTAGAAAGTTCACATCCTGTTAGAGATTTTTCTTTTCCTGTTCAGCACTGGAAGTAAAAGCCTGGGCATCAGTGGTGTATTTAGGTTTTGTGCTGCCCTAGGCCTGACTAAACTCGTGCACCCCCTAATTAAAATATGACCCACCCCTTCCTGACAAGGCCACACCCCCATTTAAGACCCACCCTGACATTCTCCATTGGGGACACTAGTTCTGAGGGCCTTGGGGGGGGGGGGGGGGGAGGCAGTAGAGTCCCTTTAATTTGCAGGGACTTACTCTGACTTCCTGTTTTGCTAGTTTTTAGCCTCCCGACCATGGCATCTGTCTTTCTCTAGCCGAGAACTCAGGTTGGAGATCCACTGTTATGATAGGACAGTCAAAACTAGAAGCAACGCAAAGCCCCCCCCCCCCACACACACACAACAACCCATTGGTTGGGGTATGCTGCCCTAGCCTACTCCATGTGTATGGGCTGTCCCTCACCCCTGATGGTGGCCCTGCCAGTAGTATTATACCGGCAGTAGTGCGGCCACTTTATGGGGGCACTAGACTGATTTGCCTCCCGGCCCAGTCCGCCCCAAGAGTGGCGCTACACTAAAAGCTACACTAAAAGTGTAGCGCAAGTGACAGGGACTCTTTTGGTGCTGCCTCCTGCAAAGTGCTGCCCTAGGCCTGGGCCTTGTTGGCCTAGGCCAAGATACAGCATTGCTGGGCATACAGCCAAGACAGCTGATTGGAGGAAAGGCACACACCCCCACTCCACATAGGTAGAGACTTTCAGAGCTGTTCTGTGAATAGTTCAGTTCTCTGCTAATCTATTTATAGCAACCTCCCTCACACACAATTCAGCCTTGTTTATCTCAGTTGATAGAGATCTTGTCAGAAGTTATCATGCTGATAACATTAGAAGGGAGCAGGAGAAAGACACAGGACTTTGAAGAGAGATAAGAAAACATTACAAATCTATGTGCCTAGCTCAAATTTCATGAATCGGGTTTACATCCACTTTAAGCCTCAGTCCACAAAGCTAACAAACCAGGATAAGTATTTCAATTTTTTTATTTTATTTTTATTTAAAGTAGAAGGGTTTCTGGGTGTCAGTCATGGGCACCATATCCCTCATTAATCAAAACATGACTGAAATGGAAAAGTTGGATTTAAAAGGTGACAGAAAACGCATATATATATATGCAGTTTTTGTCACCCTTTAAAATCCTTCTTTCCTGTTTCATTCATCTCTATTTTTTAACGTGACTGTGCCTTTCACCTGCACTTAAATGCTGGGATCTCATCAATCACAGCCTAATTCCTAGTGTATAAGGCCCTTAAGTGAAAATTAAGTTTGTCTTTAACAAGCCAATGTCTGCTTTCTTCAAATTCGAGTGCGTTATGCTTTCAATCACCAGCGTCTGCGAGGAGGCAGGCATAAAAGCTTTGCTGTGCGATATGCTCAACAGTGAATATTACTTGCTACAGTAATTACATTTTCTCTGCTGTAATTGTTTCTTTCCTTCTCTCTGATATTTTGTATCTATGTTTCCAGGACTGAGAGATCGTGTGCTTTGTTACCATCAGAGTATTTAAAGAACACTTAAAAAAAAAACAGAGAAAGATGACAGCCAGCTCATATGAAAGAGTTCATTGCTTTCATTGATATGTAAGTGTTTCAGAAGCTTAGCTAAATTAAAACCTTTCGGATCCCTTTTTAAAGGTGGGGGAATTTAGTTTTCCTACACACAGTCTGCTCCCTGTCTGTAATCCTTTTGAAGTTTGCAGCAAACCAGCTTTGTTTGATAACCGCAAATGGAAGCTGTGCAGAAATATAAATTCCACGTGAAGCATTTGAAATTCTTTCAAGACTCAAGATTTCTTGAGGGGTTTCTGTAATTACAGTGCATCTTGCAAGGTTACCATATTTGTCCGTACTGCTCACTCAGTGTAGCTTCTTTAACCTCAAACGTGTGAGAGCATTTTTCGGCCTTTTTTTTATTTTCTGTGTCTGAGCTCTACTGCTTGTTTCTCATCTGGGTGACACCCATTGCGCATGCACGGTTTTTCTTCCCCATAGGCGGACTGACGCCAAACGGAGCTACTTTGTCTTTATTTCCTTGCAAAGATTTTTATCATCTCTCGCTGATTGCAAGAGTCTGTATTTTACAGCTATTAATAAATTCTTTTAATTTTTAAAACGCCTGCACTATGGAACTCTTTTTTTTTTTTTTTTTTTTTGTTTGTTTCTTTTCCATTGCGGCATACTCACCCCCACTTTGAGTGTGTATCTCATTACTATATGCACACACCTGTGGCACTCCTGGGAGGAGCTGTGATTTGGAGCCATCAAAGGTGTGAGAGACTGAGGATGTTCTCAGCTGCACTGCACGATTAACCTTATTTAACAGGCCTGTCTGACTCCCCTGAGAAGGGCGGTCACAGGCTTTTTGGTACTGTTTTTACACATTTGATTCTCATCTTAACTGTCAAACAACCCTAATGGCCCATACACACGATCCGAATATCGGACGAAAACGATCGTCCGATGATGGATCGTACGATTTTCGGGTCGTGTGTACACTACTTTCGACAGCCGATCACGACCGTTTATCCGATTAAATTCGATCGGACAAGCGCGAAAATTTTTCTCGTACGATGTCCGATTTTCGTTTAGTCAGTACAGCCGTCGTCCGACAATACAATACAAATACATTACAACACGTGACATCACTTCCGATCGTTTTTTTCTATCGTACGATAATTTTCGTGAGTTTAAAAACCTATTTT
This sequence comes from Rana kukunoris, assembly GCA_029574335.1. Taxonomy (NCBI): domain Eukaryota; kingdom Metazoa; phylum Chordata; class Amphibia; order Anura; family Ranidae; genus Rana; species Rana kukunoris. The sequence goes on along the minus strand of CM056057.1, from coordinate 132,334,353 downwards.
ATTTTACTCGCGATTATTAAGCGAAAAAAGTCGTACGATCCGTCGGCCGATATTCGGATCATGTGTATGGGCCATTAAGTTGAAGCCCAATTCTGGGAAAAGTAAAAGCCTTCCCTTGCATTAGGACTGCCTTCACACTGCATTAAATGGAAATTAAAGCGGAGCTCCACCCTAAAGTGGAACTTCCGCTCATCGGATCTCTCCCCCCCTCTGGTGCCAAAATTGGCACCTTTCGAGGGGGAGGGGGGGACAGGATACCTGATGTACTGACAGACTCTCATTTCTTGAGACCCTAACATGCCAGAAAAGTACAAATACCCCCCAAATGACCCCTTTTTGGAAAGAAGACATTCCAAGGTAATTAGAAAGGGCATTGTGAGTTTTTTGAAGTTGTCATTTTTTCCCCCACAATTCTCTGCAAAATCAAGATTTTTTTTAATTTATTTTTTTCACAAAATTTTCATATTAGCAGGTTATTTCTCACACACAGCATATGCATACCACAAAATACACCCCAAAACACATTCTGCTATTCCTTCCTGAGTATGGCGATACCACATGTGTGATACTTTTACACAGCGTGGCCACATGCAGAGGCCCAACATGCAGGGAGCACCATCAGGCGTTCTGGAACACCCAAACCAATTCTGACATTTCTCTCCTACATGTAAAAATCATCATTTATTTTCTAGAAAATTACATAGAACCCCAAAACATTATATATGTTTTTTTAGCAAAGACCTTAGAGAATACAATGGCGGTTGTTACAACTTTTTATCGCGCATGGTATTTGCACAGCAATTTTCCGAAAGCGTTTTTTTGGAAATAAAACAAGTTTTGTGCTTTAAAAAAAAAAAAAACATTAAAGTTAGCTCAATGTTTTTGCATAATATGAAAGATGAAGTTACACTGAGTAAATGGATACCCGACATGTCACCCATCAAAATTGCACACACTCGTGGAATGGCGCCAAACTTCGTTACTTAAAAATCCCCATAGGCAACACTTTAAATATTTTTACTGGTTACATCTTTTTAGTTGGAGAAGAGGTCTAGGGCCAAAATTATTGCTCTTGCTCTAATGTTGGCAGCGATACCTCAGGTGTGGTTTGAACACCGTTTTCATATGTGGGCGGGACTTGCGTGTGCGGTCGCTTCTGTATATGAGCACACGGGAACAGGGACACTTTAATTTTATTTTATTTTAGTTTGACACGTTTTCCCCAAAACTAAATGTTTTGATCACTTTTATTCCTATTACAAGGAATGTAAACATCCCTTGTAATAGGAATATAGCATGACAGGTCCTCTTTACAGTGAGATATGGGGTCAATAAGACCCCACATCTCATCTCTAGGCTGGGAAGCCTGGGAAAAAAATCCTGGCTTTGATCGTAGCGGTGAGTCGGAAGAAGCACCGGAGGGCGAAGGGAGGGGGGATGTCCCCTTTCGCCTCCCGTAAGAACGATGAAGAGGTGGAACAGCTGCCATGATCATTCTTATGGTGTAGGGAATTGCCGGCTGAAAAAGATGATATCTGAACTGCAGCCACAGGCATCATTCAGATATCCCTGCACAAATTCAGGGACGTCATATGACGGCAGGCGGGAAGGGGTTAAAACGCATTTTTTTTCCCCCAGAGTATTTTCCGGGTATTGCTGCAGAGTATTGGCGCAGGGGGTATTGCTGTTGCAGAGTATTGGCGCAGGGGGTATTGCAGCAGAGCATTGGCACAGGGGTAGGGGTGATGCAGAGCATTGGCACAGGGGTAGGGGTGATGCAGAACATTGGCACAGGGGTAGGGGTGTTGCAGAGTATTGGGGCGGGGGTTGCAGGGATGGCTGGATCTGTGACTGCAATAGTCACAGATCCAGCCACAGCGCTGCTGCCACCCGATCCCCCTCTCTCGCACTGTACCGATCGGTACAGAGAGAGGAGGAGGAACCAGCGTCATCGAATGACGCCGGTTTGTTTACATGTGATCGCTCCGTCATTGGACGGAGCGATCATGTGGTAAACGGCCGCTATCAGCGGTAATTTACCGCGATCCATGACGGACATTCCCGTGTGTGCGCCCCAAGGGGGGCACGGGAGCATGATTCTGGAAGGACGTCAATAGACGTCCTCCCAGAGTTAAGGAACCAGCTTGTTGCCGTAATTTGGTAAGTGGTTAAATGATATAGACAAAATAACCAAAAATCTAGAAAAAAACACATACATATGTTATGAATTGAGTTAAAGTTGAGTAAAATAAGTATTTTATTCCCAAGCAAAAGTAGTTGATGGAAAAATCCTTGTTGGCAAGCACAGAGGTATGATGATTCATGTAGTTGTTTACCAGGTTTACACACATCTTAGGAAGAATTTTGTTACACTCTTCTTTACAGATCTTCGTTAAATCCTTAAAGTGTTAGAAGAGATCCTGTTCCTTTAACCACTTAACCCCCAGACCATATTGCTGCCCAATGACCAGAGCACTTTTTGTGATTCGGCACTGCGTCGCTTTAACTGACAATTGCGCGGCTCCCAAACAAAATTGGCATCCTTTTTTTCCCACAAATAGAGCTTTCTTTTGGTGGTATTTGATCATCTCTGCGGTTTTTATTTTTTGCGCTATAAACAAAAATAGAGCGACTATTTTGAAAAAAAAAACAATGGCCCAGATTCACAGAGCGATTACGCCTGCGCAACAGGAGATGCGCGTGCGTAAGTGTAAATGTGCGCGTGCGTTTCGTTGCGCGGCATCCCCAGAACGAGATACGCAAAAAATCGTCTTTTTTTTGTTCCGCGTAATTTCGTTAGACTGGCGCATCCGTCCGCGCAAAAGTGCGATAGACACACCATTGATTTGCTAGTCAAATATGCTAATGAGGGACTTACGGGGATCCACAAAACAACGTTGGGGCAGCGCAGGCGATGCAGTGTGCGCAACAGCAAAATGTCCTGTCTAAAATTAGAGCTGATAAAAGCTGGTCTAAAAAAAGAAAAAAAGTCTACTTGTCAGATAAAGCAACACTGTTAGTGAGGAGTTCAGCAGTCACACGTGTTGCTCAACAATCTGTATGCCAACATGCCAGGGGCATCGTCGCACATAGCTATACTACTGACTTTAGATGAACAAAGAAGGAGGAGGGCACGGAGGATGGCACTAAGGAGGGCACGGGAGATGTTTTTTTTTAATTTTTTTATTTGCTTATATAAAATTTACAATTTAATCTAATCTAATACAATATTCTTATCTGATACAAGCCCCTCACTCTTCACTTGATATATCACACACGCATAGACATCTTTGGCATGAGTGATTCTGAGGTGTCTCGCATCTTCAGATTCACCCCTCATGCCATCCTGGAATTACCACAACCTTGCAGGAGGACATCAGCAGCCCAACACATGGCACCACCCATGACACCCATGACAGCTACATATACAATCAGAGCCCCATCCCCACAGATTTCGAACAGAACATGTATGGGGACAGCTGGCTGGTTGGTGAGTGACATGGGTGGCAGGCATGACTATCCCCTCCCGTGATGCACACCTCACAAGTGGCACATGCATGACTAACATCCTCCTGTCTTTTCCCTTCAAGGTGACTCTGCATATGCACTGGTACCCCATCTCATGACCCCATCTCATGCCAGCTCACATTATGCATCTTTGCACGTTAAACACACACATTAATCATGGCACAATGAGAATGCATGCATGCACACCACTGTGGTCCCTAGCACACACACACCACATCGTCATCACATTGGATTGGCACCAGTCCACCATGCAGGACTTGTGAGCTGCAACGCCATGCCACGGCTCCAATTATGTCACTGTACATTCATACACCATTCACACAGACCTGGGGATCACTTCTCCACCACAAATGAGGGTGACACCCCTTTTCCCGCAGGAATATCACCCCCACATTCCAAAATCATACACAAACAGAACCAAAAAAATTAAATAAATGACGAGCAAAAAAAAAAAATGCCCAGCAAAAATATAATTTAAACAAAATAACAACAAAGAAAACACATAAAAGACAAAAATCACTCTGCAAAACAGTCCCTAAATATCTCAAAGACACGTCACAAACAAACAAAAGCACCTTGCTGTAGAGGGAGGGATACAAAGGGATGTACTTTTGCAAAGGAAGTGCATTTGTGTCTGTCTATTTATGCTGTCTGCGTAGTTCACAAAGTTGCCCTAGTCCATTTCCATGATTGCGCCGCTCCCGAGTTGTGAGCATGCGCACAGCGGAGCTGACCATGGTCTCCTTCAAGCGCGCATGCGCGAGCCGGCCGGCCCTTCATTTGCATGGGGTCACGGCTCATTTCAATGTAACACGCCCAACGTCCTTCCCAATTTGTATTACTCCTCCTTACGCCTCTGGAAAAACGTTACGTATGCGCAATTTCCTGCGCAAAAGCTACGAGAATAGGGTGATTACGCGGCAAAATTGCGCAAGTCTAACGTAAAGGCGGTGCGCTACGCCGGTCCAATAATGCGCAGATGTACGTGAATCTGGGCCAATATTTTTTACATTTTGCTATAATGAATATCCCCAAAAAATATATATAAAAAAACATTTTTTTTTCCTCAGTTTAGACCGATATGTATTCTTCTACATATTTTTGGTTAAAAAAAAATCACAAGCAGTTAAAGCATGTACCGGTAATACAGCACAGTGCTTGTGCTGTGTCATTTGGCCCCCTGTAACACCTGAAATACCTGGCTGATTCCTACCTGGTTCTGCCCTCCCCTTTGTAAACTAACCACGGTTAATCATGGCTGCTGACACCATGGTCAGTTTACAGGCCTCCATCATCCGCTCTCTCCTCTGACCTCCTCTGTGCTTTTGTCTGTCCTCTCTCCACTCCCCTCCTTGCCCTGCTCCTCAGCTCCGTGTCAGTGCCCGTTCCCTCTCCTCATGCTGTTGAAATTACTGTACAATTTTTTATAGATTCCCCTGTTTTTTATTAAAGCGGTGTTCCACCCAAAAGTGGAACTTCTGCTTATTCGTCTCCTCACTCCCCCCTGAAAGGGGAAAGACGACCTGTTTTCGGCCCCCGTCGTCCACCGGGCCAATTGGCGTAGCGCGCTTTTCACGCATGCGCAGTAGGGAACCGGCTGTGAAGCAGAAAGGCTTCACTGCCCGGTTTCCTTACCAGGAATGGTGTTAGCTGCACCCCGACGGCTGGGGTGCGGACATCATGGGCTTCCTGGACAGGTAAGTGTCCATATATTAATAGTCAGAAGCTGCAGTATTTGTAGCTGCTGACTTTAAATTTTGTGTAGGGGGGAGGCGGCAAACATCCGCTTTAATGTAATATGCTCCTGTGTCTGTGCCTTATAGAAAAAATGCAGTTATATACCTGTTTTCAGAGCACCAATCAGTGCTCATGTGACACGCAGCCTCTTGAGTCATTGTCATGCTGGAGGACCCATCTTAAGTGTTCTAGGTGAGGGAAGAAGGTTCTTACCCAAGATTTTACAATACATGCGACAAAGTCGGTCTGTACCTTTAGTAGAGAAACGGCCCCAAAGCATTATGTTTCCACCTCCGTGCTTGGCTGTAGGGGTGGTGTTCTTGGGATCATAGTCGACATTTTACTTCCTCCACACACGGCAAATTGATTTAATGCCAAAGAGCTCAATTTTAGTCTCGGCTGACCACAGCACTTTCTTCCAACACTTCTCTGAATCATTTACATGTTCACTGGAATGACTGTACATGTGCCTTCTTCAGGAGAGGGCTCAACGTGTTACACAACTGATCACAGTGTAAATGGGAAGAGAAGTTTATCGGCTTTTCCTCTTTTCGCACTGACAAGGGGGTCTGCGCTGATAATCAGCATATTAATTATCAGTGCAGACTCATTGAGGATGCCCAACCATGACCACCAGGTATGCCAATCGGTGCCCATTAGGAATGGCACATCAGCGATGCCTGCCAGTGTCTTCTGATCAGTGCTGCCTAACGGTGCCATCTATGAGTGCCCATCAGTGCTGCATATCATTACCACCTATCTGTGCCCATCAGTGCCGCCTATCGGTGCCTCATCAGTGCTCATCAGTGAAGCAGAAAACTTACCGTAATTATTTTCAATGTTTTGTAACAGAAACATATAAACTTTTTTCTTTTTCCAATTTTTAACTCCATTCAACCCACCTCCGGCTCTCCCACTGACACTTCTAAACACAGAAGCTTTCTGTGTTTATGAGGGACAGCTTTGCCCTCGGCAGCTCCCAGATCTAATAGATTCCCGCACGTACTCACAGTGAGGCACGGCAGGGATAGATCTCCATAATCGGAGAGAGATGATGATCTCCCTGCAAGGTGAGGCAGAGCCGCCTATACAGGGGGGTGCTAGAGCCAAATATACAGGTAGTAGAGCCGCCTATACAGGAAGGTACTAGACCCTGCTTAGGTAGGTAAAAGATGTGAGGAAGCTTTGCGTGGGAGGTTGGGGTAGCAAACTGTGCATAGTGCACCCCTAAACCCTGCACTCTGTACACAACACACACCTGAATGTTGCATTTTGAACATAACGCACCCCTGGACCCTGCACTCTGTAAGTAGTGCATTTCTGAACGCTGCACCCTGTACGTAGCAGATAATGCACTCCTGAACCCTGTACGTAGCTCACCCCAGATCCAACTGGCCCTTTGAGGGCAACCATACTGCTCATGCTGCCCCTAATGAAATTGTAAAACACCCCTGTAAAATTTAGACCATCACCTCTCTGTCCAAAACTCAGTGTATGGTTCTGTCCTGTTTTGCTTGCTGCCAATGCATGTACTTGGAATATGAAGGTCCGTGTTAGGCAGGATATTTTTCACTGTGCCTTGTTTCTATCTCCCCAGTTTCCAGAGAGCAGGCTAGGAGTGGAGTAAGGATCATGGAGAAAAGAGTTGTATCCTTGAATTTGGGCCACTGAGATGATTAATAATTTTGCAAGTGTAAGTGGTTGTAAACTCTTACATATACCCAGTGAAGTGACTGGCCTCAGGTTATGCACAGAAATGAAACAAATCCTCTTACATAGGTTGCACCTGTTTATCTGCAGTGTTCAATTCTCTACATCCATCCAAAGTGCTGAATTTCTAAATATTGTCTGAGTTGTCAGTAAAAAGAGGGCAGGAGCTGAAGTTATACTCTGCAGAGCTCAGTGAGGAGAGTTCTGATGGCTGATTGGAGGGAAGGAACACACACCTCTTCACACATCACACAGAAATTGAGCTAAGACTGTCAATCAGTTGGAGGTCCCTCCCCTGTCACCATTTTTCTCTTGGTATCGGGAAAACTTTGTCAGAAGTGACTCGTGCTGATAGCAGAGGAATAAACCACACCTGAATCGCCAGTGGTTCACACTGCACTTTGCAATACAAAGTTAATGACACCCCCAGATTGGTTCGCAGATTGCAGTGCGGACTGTGAAATGGTGCAGGTATCGTATTGCATGGGTGTGAACACCCATGCAATACAATTCCAGTGCGAATCAAAAAAAGGGTCCTGCACCATTTTGGTGTGAATGCGATGCACGTTCATCCATGCAAACTGTATGGCTGAATTTGCATCGCACAGACATCGCATGTGATCTGCACAGCAATGCGTTGTGAATCATATGCAATGTCTGGCATCGCACAACTGTGAACTTGGTCTTAGTGCTCTTAACTGAGACAAGTACACACTGTAGAGGGATATGCTTTAGGCCCCGTACACACGACCGAGCTTCTCGGCAGAATCCAGCGAGAAGCTCGCTGGGATCCATATTCTGCCGAGAAGCTCGATCGTGTGTACGTTTTCGCCGAGCAAACTGACGAGCGAGGCGTCGAGCCAAAATAGAGAGCAGGTACTCTATTTCCTCGACGGGCCATCGGGACTAATGGCTCGACGCCTTTTTCGACAGCCTGGTCGACGAACTTGACGGCCGGCCGAGAACCTCGTCAGGCGGAACGATGGGTTTAGCCCAACGAGGTTCTCGTACGTGTGTACGCGGCCTAACTCATATTTTGTGTCTGAGGTTTACAACTACCTTGGGCTCACAAATGCACAATAAAAGAACATTTCTCTAAAGTAAACCTATAAGAAGATAAATATAGGGGCTGACATTACTGACTGACTTCTGCAAATGAGTCCTTAGCTGCATACTTGTTTTAAATCAGTGACTAAAAATTGAAGCCATTGGATCATTATGGCAGCCAGAGAAGCAGCATTTTAAGAAAAACTTTTTTTCCTGCAGTTAATGAATGACACACAGTGACTAACTCCCTATTTTCGGGTGTATGGTGATGTTTAAAGTCAGACAGCACTTGTTTGTGGTAGGGAATCACCGTTTGTTATAATTTCAGGTCTCACACCTTCTATTTGTTTTGACCTTGGAGGCGCTGAGTTCTCTGTGTGAGAATGATTTGTTGGTGTGCGGTTTATTGTTATCGGATGCTGGGATTGGGGTTGTATTTACTGGAAAGTGGAAGTGGAACAGCGAAGGGAGGTAATGAGCTCATAAAATACAGGCTCAGTCATTGCTGTCCTCCTCTCTGGGAAATATAATTTTCTGCCTGACCTGTCAGCATGGATGAGGAGCTGACCGCTCCAACGGGCACAAGCATGACTAAAAGGATTGTGAGAGCATGGCAGGACCAGTGTGAGATGTGGGCATTGGGCAAGAAGGGCTCTCATCTCTGCGCTATTATGAATTGCTAGGCTAAGCTTATGGTGCTTCCTTGGCTCTACTCAGTGCCATTTTGTCAGACACCATGAAAACTGTCAGAAGTGCTTGTTGCAGATGCCTAGACTGCGAATTCAGGCACAAATGTTTCTGCACCCAATTTCTCTTAAAGGGTGTTCCAGCCTTGTTTTATGTTTATTAAAAGTCAGCAGCTACAAAAAGTGTAGCTGCTGGCTTTTAATAAACAATCACTTACCTGTTCCAGCGACGCGCCGGCCGGGGCTCCTCTTCCCCCCCCCCTCCCCAACCGGCGTCCTCATCGTAACTGTGGGCACCCGGCCGTGACAGCCTTCGGCTTCACGGCCGTGCACCCACTGCGCATGCGCGAGCGGCACTGCGCATGCGTGCGGCGCGGCTCGCCGCTGATTGGAGAGGCGATCGCATGAGACCTGTCATGTGTCCCAGGCGATCGCCTACAGGGAGGGGCTGCTGTAGGCGATTAAGCTTAATCGCCTAACCAGCCCCTCGGCGAAAGGAGGAAGTGGGACAGGAAGTCCCACTCCTCCTGAAGCCCCCACTCCCCCCCCCCCCCCCCCAAAAAAAAAATTACTTGCCAAATGTGGCATGTAAGGGGGTGAGGAGTGGGATAAGCGGAAGTTAAATTTTTGGGTTGAACTCCGCTTTAAGCTAAGAATATTTAAATATGCCAGAGACTCCGTTCCTACGTTGGATGCTTCAAGAACCCGCAGAAACATAATGCAGTGATATGGGTGATAAATTCTTTAGGCAAAGTTGATTTGTTTGTTGCTAGATTGGTATTATACTTTTTGATAGCTAAACAGTGAACCCGTGCTTTGCCTGTGCAGGGAAAATCAGCAGCTTAACCTAAAACTCTCCGGAGCTGCTTGTAGTTGCCTACTCTTTGCTCCCCTATGCTACGTTTGTTTGATTGTTGAGAGGGCGCCCCCTTGCCGCCAAGTGCACCGCACCCCTGGGGATGAGACAGGGAGTGCGGGGCCCAAAGGTGCACAGACAGGTGCCGGTACTGCTGCTGGCTGGGTAGATGCAGGCAGAAGGTAGCTGGGGTGCGCTGGAAAAGCGGACTTGGTAGCCGTGCAAGGAAGGGTTCTGGTGCGGTACCGTAGGTAAACCAACAACGGAGTCTGGAGCCAGGCCAGGGGTCATACACAGGAATCGGTCCAAGGGAATTTTACAGGAACAGGCCGGGGGTGAGCCCACACAGGCACGGCGTGCGTCTGCGCCTGTGTGTGTCTGTGCGCGCCGTCCGGTGTGCACGCATGCGTATAGGAATAAGTCTGTTTTGGCCATGATGGTCACTGGCAGGAATGCCAATAACTTGGCTATTTCCCCGACAATGTGTAAGCTCCAAGTCGATATCCACAGGGCAGAGGACTCTTGCCTCACCCACATGTTCTGGTACATGCACGATTGGCCACTTAGACCCACGTTCACTTAAATTCTAACAGGGAGGGCGGCTTTAAGTGAATCTGTTTCTTTGGCCTGCATGGTTATTTAAAGAAAGAAAGAAAAAAGGCTAAATATATAGAGGCAACCTGCCTGTGTTACTTTCCAAGAAACTGACCAGAAGCAAGAATGCAGCCACTTAGTAAGGTCACAAAAGTCTGTACTTCTAATTTTCAAAAATATTCTGGGATCAGTGACTGTAGCCATGCTATGGACATTCAAATATTTACACATTCTTAAGGAATAGCACCTAAGCTGTACAAAAAATGTAAAGAGCTCTCACTGACCTCCTGTAAATTGCTGTGGAGCAATTCATCCTCAAAATTGTTCACAAAGACATTGTTGTCTACATGGCCATAATAGGTCAATGCAAACTTAGACGAATGTAAGTATGCATTTTTCATGCTTGGTGGGCCACTGGGGAAGCTGACAATCACTGTAGTAGTCAGTGCTACTACAGTGATCACTGCTATTATCTGGGTTCTGTGCTGAGCAGCTTCCCCACTGTATGCTGACTATTCTGACTCAGATTGTTGTGATAGCGATATATCCCTTGCTGAGACCTCTATGCCTGGCCTGTATAAGTAGATATACTCACTGCGGACAATCCTTGTCAGATAGCTGAACTCGTCAATACCGATTCATTCAAAAGAGGTGTTTATTCTTTAACTTCAGGTGGTTACAGCAGATAACAGGAACAGCAGATGAATGGTAATAGTATTGTGCGGTCAAAAGATGATGCCTTTCCCAAGTACCGTGCAGATACATGTGTGTCCTTGTACATGTGGCTTGCTAGCTGAGGGAATGACACAGGAAGTACTACCCACAGGAAATAGGGAGGGGCATACATAAACTGGAAAATGTGGTAACTAATGAGGAATTACAGAGAACATGTACATTGCAAGAAAGGCCACTAGATGGCAGCATAGGATAACACATAGATTTAGCTATGAGAAAATAGTTAAGCAAACCACACTATATGAACTCTAATCTATATAACAATGCTAATATTAACTGAGGCAATGCATCTCATATTCTATGCCCATATTGGGGCAGCACACTGACCACAGGGACTTGCTCGCTTGGCATCACTGCCATTCACAGAATACCTTGTCTTTTGACATTGAATGAGGTTCAGATGAGGTGTAGATGGTAAAATCATTGCCCCTTCTCTCCACCTTGTCCATTCACAGAACGCCTTGTATTCTTTGAAAAAAATACAAAGGGGTCTGTAAATGGTGACAGTGCCAGACAAGCGACCGCTGTGATCAGTATGCAGTGATGTAGCTACTTGGCACAGGACTCTGAAGATCACGGACGAGTAGCACTGATTAATACTATTGATTTTTTTAGCTTGCAGCGGTCCATCAGGTGTGAGATATGCATACTTACATTGGTCTAAGCTGGATCAATGTAATTATGCAATTAAGATCATACTGGGAGTTCAACTTTAATGTTTCTGTGGATGTTTCGTTTAGGGCCTGTTTACTCCATCATGTTGTGTTAAGGCACGGTGCCATGCGTTGGGGTGCCATTCATTGTGAATGTCTCCTCATTGCATCTACAGAACACACCTGTGCTACAAAACACCACAGCATACCACAATATGTCGTTTGTGCTGTGGTAAAACTATAAAATAAGTTGGCTGTGGTATTGCAGTGAGCTGCAGTGCACAATAGAAAATGTTGCATGGCATACATTACCATAATGCATGGTGATGTGAACAGGTCCTTAGAAAGAGGGTTTGTTTTGAGTGTTAAATTATGTTTTTGGTGTAGTACTTTTATTTTTTGGAGCTTCCCTGGGCAGTACTCATTTGCTATGCAGTCTTTACTTTCCTGTCTGTGGGAAATCTCACTCCTTTTTAGCAGTGTCCTTTGTTGTCCCCCTACTTAGGCCCAGTGTTATAAAAAGATGCTGCTTTGGCAGTATGCCCTGATCTTCCTAGAGGCTCTTCCACAATGGATAGAGTTTCCTAGATCACTGGCACTCGGCGAAACCTTGGTGATTTCCAGAATGGAAAAGGCTGACTCTGGAAAAATGCTGGTGATATTAATTTTATATATTTTTATTATTATCATTATTATAATTATTATTATCCTCTGAATTTTATAAAACGTTGTCTATGTATTGCACGTTTTACCTTTTGTCATCTGTAAGTCCACTTTCATACACCATACGTGCGCTGTAGCTGTAGAAACTGGTTTTATTCTTGGAAAAAGTAGAACTCCAGCCAAAACTTCCACATTGTGAAAAAAATCTCCAACCAGTATACAGACAGCAATAAATACACTTTTTTTTTTTTTTAGGAGTGTAGAGAAGGCGCTTTTTCATTACCATTATACTGTATATGGTGTCTCAGGTTACCTTTACTATGTCTTGCTTCAGAATGATGCTGGGGTACTAAAAACTTAATAACTGCATTTCCTGAGGCTTTCCCTGCCCATCTGATAATGCTTGAGCTTAGTCATTGGTTGCTCATACACAGAATACTCTTTTGTAAGAGTGGCTGTGAATGTGCGCATCATAACCAGAAGCTTAGCTCTGACATTAGTACCAGCATTCAATTAAAGTGGTTGTAAACTCTGTTACACCACTTGTACCAACAGGATACACGTGACGTCATCGCGGCTCCGGCAAATCACAGCACCAGAGACCACGAACCCGGAAGTAACTCTGGGAGACATGTCGCCGGTCACATCGGTGTGTGGGGCTGCTGCAACAGGTTTGATATAAGGTAAGCATTTCATAATGAGATAGTATGCAATGGATACTAGCTCACTATGCCTTTGTCTTGCAGTTCGTTTTTTTCCAGGTTTACAAAAAAATATTTTCCTGCGCATTGTGTAAACATGCTGTTTCATCCTGTCTTCTCTGATCCCTCCTTCTTCTACTATCCCCAATCAATCTCCTGATAGTACAGAGCCCTAGGGGCACTCTGCACATGCTCAGTTTGGTGTGTATTGCTAGAGAGTTATTTTTTCTTTGGGAGGGTGCATGTGATCAGCATTGTCCTGACAGAGGGCCAGGGGTCATGCAACCACATAGGACAGTTAGAGGAGAATGAAAACGCCTCCTACAAGCTTTAACAGACATGAATAAAAGTCATAAGACTGCTATATACTGCTGATGAGAAAAGTTATTTAGACAGGGTTTGACAAATTTGCTTGGAATCTAGGAGCCAGCTAAAAAAAGTTAGGAGTCAGAAAATGCGATCCGTCCTGCCAAGCGATCGCAGAAGCAAACGCATACGTGAGTAGCGCCCGCATATGTAAACGGTATTCAAAACACACATGTGAGATATTGCCGCGATTGGCAGAGCCAGAGCAATAATTCTACCTCTAGACCTCCTCTCTAACTCTAAACATGCAACTTGTAGAATTTTTTAAATGTCGCCTATGGAGATATTAAAGGGTAAAAGTTTGTCGCCATTTCACGAGCGGACGCAATTTTAAAGTGTGACATCTTGGGTATCAATTTACTCTGCGTAACATTATCTTTCACAATATGAAACTTTATGGCTAACTTTTTGGGCTAACTTTACTGTTGTCTTATTTTTTAATTAAAAAAAAGTGTGCTTGTAAGACCCGCTGCGCAAATACGGTGTGACAGAAAGTATTGCAACGGACGCCATTTTATTGGGTGTTTGGTTAAAAAAAATTATATAATGTTTGGGGGTTCTAATTAGAGGGAAGGAGATGGCACCTTACAACTGCTGTTTTACTTGTAATTCCAACGGCCACCACAAGATGGTGCCAGCTCACAGAAGGAAGCTTAGGCCTGCAGAAGGCCGTAAAGCCGCGGCCTCAATTACCGGCAGGCACGGGCCCGGCGCGATCATGCGGCAGGGGACGTGGGGGCGCATGGAGACACAGGATTCTGTGTCTCCGTGCGCCCCCACCAGCCTAATCTTACTTCTGTAAAGGCCGCAAAGCCGCGGCCTCAATTACCGGTGGGCGTGGGCGCCAGGTCACAATTTCTTGTCACAGTTGCGACTGGGCGCCCGGATTTTGTCGAGCCCTGATTTAGCAGCTTATATTTGCTAAAATAAAAGCATTTTTATGTTCTGTGGGAGACCAGATATAGCGAATGCAGGGTTCTGAGTTTAGTAACACTTTAAAACAGAATTAAAGTCCACAAGTGTCTTTAAAAATACCCCCCCCCCGGGAACTGTTAGCCACAATCTGCACTCATAGCACTTTATGACAGACTTGCCTTTCAAACGATCCCCTTTACCACTGAGTTGTCCGTGCCCCTACTGGTCATGTTCAATTCCACCCGGGTTCCGAGTCTTTAGCCTTCCACTTAAGGACCGCCTCCTGCACATTTACGTCAGCAGAATGGCACGGCTGGGCACATGCTCGTACAGGTATGTCCTGTGCTAGTGCCCAGCCGTGGGTCGCGGGCACGCGCCCTCGACCTGGTCCAACGCTCCGGGACCTGATCGCCGCTGGAGTCCTGCGATCGGTCCCCGGAGCTGAAGAACGGGGAGAGCCGTATGTAAACATGGCTTCCCCGTTCTTCACTGTGGCGGCGTCATCGATTGTGTGATCCCTGTTATAGGGATACACAATCGATGACGTCACACCTACAGCCACACCCCCCTACTGTTGTAAACACACATTAGGTCACACATAACCCCTTCAGCGCCCCCTTGTGGTTAGCTCCCAAGCTGCAATTGTCATTTTCAAAATAAACAATGCAATTTAAATGCTTTTTTTGCTGTGAAAATGACAATGGTCCCAAAAATGTGTCAAAATTGTCCGAAGTGTCCGCCATAATGTCGCAGTCGCGAAAAAAATCGCTGATTGCTGCCATTAGTAGTAAAAAAAAAAATTGATAAAAATGCAATAAAACTATCCCCTATTTTGTAAACGCTATAAATTTTGCGCAAACCATCTAATAAGCGATTTTTGCAAATTAGGTAAAAGAATACATATCGGCCTAAACTGAGGAAAAAAAATATTTTTTTATATATTTTTGGGGGATATTTGTTATAGCAAAATAAAAAATATTGCATTTTTTTTCAAAATTGTCGCTCTATTTTTGTTTATAGCGCAAAAAATAAAAACCACAGAGGTGATAAAATACCACCAAAAGAAAGCTCTATTTGTAGGAAAAAAAGGACGCCAATTTTGTTTGGGAGCCATGTCGCACGACCGCGCAATTGTCTGTTAAAGCGACGCAGTGCCGAAACGCAAAACCTGGGCGGGTCCTTTAGCTGCCTAAGACCCCTTTCACACTGAAGCGTTTTTAAAGCGTTTTAGCATTAAAAATAGCGCTCTTAAAACACTCATGAAATGCTCTCCATGCATTTCAATGGACCCTTTCACACTGAGTCCTGCAAGCAGCATCTTTGGAGCAGCTTTTGAGCGCTAAAAAAAACGCCCCAAAAACGCCCCTCTCCATTGAAATAAATTGAAAGCGCTGTAAAAACGCCTTACCCTTTCACACTGAGGTGTTGAACTGGCGGGGCATTGGAGAAAAGTCCTGCAAGCAGCATCTATGGAGCAGCTTTTGGGCGCTGAAAAAAACGCTCCAAAAACGCCCCTCTCCATTGAAATGAATTGAAAAGCGCTGTAAAAACGCCTTACCCTTTCACACCGAGGCACTGCAAAAACACCCTAAAACTTTAGGGTCTTGGCAGTGCTTTATCAGCACATTGGGTTCGCAGATGAGGCTTCGCTCGAATAACGCTGTAATAACGCTCTAAAAAAAGGCTTGAATAACGCTGTAATAACGCTCTAAAAGCCCTCGCAAAACGTTTGAAAAATGGATTCCCTTAATTTACTTAGATTTCCTCCTACTTCCTGGTTGCCCATAGAGCAGGAAGTGAAGGGAAATCTTCGCAATGGGACAGGGATGGTAAAAAATAAACAGACAGGGGCTATAACCCTTCCTTACTCTACCCAAAAAAAGTGTTGCCTATAGTTCTACTTTAAGTAGATGGTGCAGCAGAAACATATAGCATAGTGAGGAAGGTTTGTGGTCCAGGATGATAAAACAGTCAAAAATTGGAAGCGCCCCCCACCCCCTCAACAGTTGCGGAATGCTGGCCGCCCGCATACCAGAAGCAGTGCGGACGCTTTTTGGGGGTGTTAGACTAATTTTCCTAACAGTGTAGCGCAAGCCGGCGGGGACTCTTTTTGTGCAAAGTGCTGCCCTAGGCCTGGGCCTTGTTGGCCTAGGCCAGGATACAGCTCTGGATACACCTCAATCTTCTCTCCAGCGCTTCACTTGCTGCACACTATTCTTCCTCCAGCACTTTACTTGATGCAGACTGTTCCTTCACCAGCATTTCCCTTGATGCAGACTATCACTCCTCCGGACTAGCTAGCACCATGTAGGTAGGCCTGACACTACTCCAGCCAGACCTTTTGCGGTGCAGGGGCCACAGGCCACTGTTGTGTAGATTAGTTCAGGTGCTAGCTGTCCTCTGCTCAGCTACCACTCCCAGATAGCTCTCTTGAGGCCGTTCCAGCCAGCCTGGCTGCAAACGACCCTTTCCACTGCCTCTTCTCCACAGTCCTCTCCCCACTGGTTCTGCACCCCTCTCTAAAACTGCTAGTGGCTGAATAGCGCCACAAAACTGGTGGTGAAGCGCCGCTAAATATAGTGGCGCTTTACAGCCCACGCTGTAAATTCCTCAGAACACTTAAACTATATATATATATATATATATATATATATATATATTTTAGCAGACACCTTATGGAATACAATGGTGGTCTTTGCAACTTTATATGTTGCACGGTATTTGCGCAGCAATTTTTCAAATGTGTTTTTTTTTGGAAAGAAACTGTTTCATGCATAAAAAAATAATGCTAAGCGATGCTTTACATTTTTTTTACAGGTTGCATGTTTAGAGTCAGAGGAGGTCTAGTGCTAGAATTATTGCTCTCACTCTGACGGTCGTGGCTTAATTAACCTGTGTGTATCTGGCTCTGATACTAGCCAGTGCCTACCCAGCCACTGACTAGTATCGCTCCCCAGCCTGTCCCCACACACCCTCTCACCTGCTGACCTGACCTTTGAATGGGGGAATTAGTCCTGCAGTGTTATTGTGTTCTGCCAGTGAGGAGCCTTCCCTACACAAACAATACAATGATCAGTGTTGCTAACTATAGCTAGCAGCACTAATTGTTTTTATGAAAAACCTGACAGGCTGGTTGTACTCAAGTCTGTTAATAAATTAACAGCTAGCCCATACATAGATTGACTATGGCTGGTCTCTGCTTATTTGGTGTAATTTCAATCCATGTATGGCCCACTTAACCACTGCGCAGTCACTAAACATCCTTCCATAAACCTTTCAATTTTTCCTTCCCAGATTCCTTCATCCTCCTCACCTGTACATAGTGCCCACTGTCATACTCTCCACACTTCTTTCCTGTACATACTGCTCACTGTCAAACCCTCCACACTTCTTTTCTATACATAGTGCCCGCTGTCATGCCCTGCACACTCCTCTCCTGTGCATAGTGCCCACTGTCATACAATTCTCTCCTGTACATAGTGCTCACTGTCATACCCTCTGCATGCATCTCCTGTACATACTGCTCACTGTCATACCCTCCACACTCCACTCCTTTACATAGTGCCCACTGTCATACCCTCCATACTTCTCTCCTATTCATGGTGCCCACTGTCATTCCCTCCACACTCCTCTCCTGTACATACTGCTCACTCTCCTACTCGCCACACTTATTTCCTGTACGTAGTGCTCCCGGTCATACCCTGCACACTTCTCTCCTGTACATACTGCTCACTTTCTTACTCGCCACACTTATTTCCTGTACGTAGTGCTCCCTGTCATACCCTCCACACTCATCTCATGTACATACAGCTCAGTATAATACCATCCACACTCCTCTCCTGTACATGGTGCGGCTGTCGTACCCTTCACACTCCTCTCCTGTACATACTGCTCCCATCATAATCTCCACACTCCTCTCCTGTACATACTGTAACCCAACCTTACCCTCCACAGTCCTCTCCTGTGCATACTGCCAACTATCTTTCTTTCCACATTCCTCCCCTGTACATACTGCACCCATCATACCCTCCACACTCCTCTCCTATACATACTGCCACTGGCATACCCTCCACACTCCTCTGCTGTGCATACTGCCCACTGGCATAAACTCCACACTCCTACATACTACCCTCTGTCATACCCCTCCACGCTTCTCTCCTGTGCATACTGCCCACTGACATACCCTTCACACTCCTCTTCTGTACATAGTGCCGTCTGCCATATCTTCTGCACTCCTCTCCTGTACATTGTGCCCACTGTTAGACCCTCCACATTCCTCTCCTTACCTGCACATACTTCCCACGTTTATACCGTCTATATTTCTCCCCTATTCTTCTAACCCTTAAACAGTTCTTTAAAATGATACTGGATATTCTCAATGTTACCAATTCTAGAATGGGCACACTTTTGTTAGTTCAACTAAAGGAAATCTTCTCAGTCCTCATATTTGTTCAGTCCCATTATTAGTACTCGTTTAATTTTTTAATTACTATTGTTGATGTATAGAGGAACATGGGGGATCCCTGAAAATATTTTTAAAATGTTGGCAACTATGCACTTAGGCACTGCCCCATGAGAGGCTCCTGGGATCCTGTGATAATAAAGCGGTAGTAAACTTTGCTAACACTACTATTTAGAGGCCCTGAGGTAGGTTATGCCACAATGCACAGCATATTGGCACATTTAGGGTACATTTAAATTTTCAGACTGAGCCCTCCAGTGCTGTGCTGTGATCAATCCGGCTGGGCCCGGGCGCTTCCATCTTCACCCAGTCTTCCTTCTGGGTTCTGTGCCTTCGGTCACTTGTTTTGGCCGGGCTGCCTTGTCATTCCCATGCATGCTTATGCGCATTCTCTCCCTTAATGTTGGAAGTACCTATTCTTATACATATATTCTTTGGTTTATATGTTTGCAAACTGTGGCTCAACAGTGGCCGCAGGACTACAAATGCCGCAGGCCATGGAGAGCTACCGCTGGCAATAAAGAAGCTTAGGATGCGTATGATTGATTTTTGTCAGCGGTGAGTTTTCTGTTGGATTACATCATAATAAAGAGGCCCAGTGGGAGTCCTATGCATTCTCCTCCAGCTCTCTAACCCAGTGATTAAGTTAAATAGAAAAAGACTCTAAAATGGAGGGAACAACACAGATGGCTGGAATAAGGCACCCCATAAAGGTTCCTGAAATAACATTGGTTTGTGATTTGAATATGTGCCCAGTGAGCAGGAAAGTGGGATGATAGATGTTGTAAAGATGAAAGCATAGGGTAAAATCGGTGTTAGTATTTCGCAGCTGTGTCCAGACTAAGGCCATTTAATTATTTACATATTAACAAGCAGTAAATGAGCTTTAAAACAATCATTCCCTGACCTTTTTAAGTGCTTTTAATGTGAAATTAAAAGTTAACGACCCTTCCTTCACACAGATATTCCGATCAGGCCGCTTGTCAGTTTTTGGTCTGACCTGATTGGAAGCTCCATGCAGCTCTATGGGCAGGCTTATGTAAATGGCCTTGTGTCTGTTCACACCTGGCTACCTCAGAGTCTGTCCAGGTTCTGACAAAAAAATGGAAAAGGACTGCATCCTTATCTGTGTATTTTTAGATCTAAACGTGATGGACCGGCGATGACTTGATTTAACCTGACAGATTCTACTCTTTAATTAGGCAAATTAGGCAGTGTTCTATCAAAAAAGCCAATTTGTCGACATCTCCAATTACAGCTGCTGGAGCGTCAACGGTAGTGACGTGGCTGGAAATTTTGACAAGTTGGCTCTTTTGACAGAACAGCTTTCGCCTAATTTAACAAATGCATTACCCCAGTTTTAAACCTAAGCTTGTTTAACTGGGCTTCTCTTATGGGTCACAGGAGTGCAATTTGTTTTGCCTAGAGCCGCCTCTGTAAACAGATTCCCTGCTGAAAAGAGCGGCTCTATGTGATTGTGCCCTAATTCTCAAGATCAATCGAAACCAAGAGTTTTGTTGTGGTTTCTAGGGGTTCATGCACACAATATGTTTTTAAAACACCAGTGCTAAAAACACCTGTTTTTTCCGAATTTGGCATGTTTTACAATGGGTTTTTGTGCGTTTTCCTGCATTTTTTGCCGTTTTATTTTTATTTTTTTATTATTAAACATACTCCTAAGAGCCCATTTTTGTTCTGCCCCTTAAAGGTTATGCCTCCAAACTTCTCTCACAGTTTGTGTGCATGGACACATAGGCTAACATGGAGGGGCTTTTAGAAGCAGTTAAAAAAAAAAAAAAAAAATGCCCCTAAACAGCAGCTGTAAAAATGTCATGTGTGCATGAGCCATAATAGCTTCACCTTATGGCTGTTTATATTAGAGGTCTGGCAGCCTGACAATATCTGCCCTCATTGAAAAATACAGTGCCTCTGTTGGGAATTTTGAAAGTTTAATTTCTCCACAATACTTTTAGGGCTACGCTTAGGCTTGTATACAAGAACACAACAACACCTCAGCACTCACTCTGTCCCACATCTGATGGTGTATAGGTAGTTCCTAAATTGTTGCTGCCCTCCTCAAGCAGGGAAACTCCAAGCAACACTGTAAAGAGACACAGGAAGGCACATAACTCCTAGTGCATTACCGAAACCAAATGTTATTTTATACAAAATGTTAACTCGCAAATGTGAGAAGGTACAAACATATCAGAACTCAACTTCAGCTCAGGCAATGCCCAAATTGCTGCAGTTGGAAAGCTGACACGTTCCAGGTGACAAGCCCCCTTCCTCAGAGCTGACCCAATTTGCAGCAGGTATAAAATAAAAATGCACTTTAAATGCAGTTCAGCCACAACCCTCAACTGCAAGTTTAACCACCTCAATATACCTAAACCCCATTCTTACCCAGACCAATTTTCAGCTTTCGGTGCTCTCATAATTTGAATGACAATTACTCAGTCATGCAACACTGTACCCAAATTTGCGTCCTTTTTTTTTAACACAAATAGAGCTTTCTTTTGGTGGTATTTAATCACTAGTGTGTTTTTTTTTGTTTTTGTTTTTTGTGCTATAAAAAAAAATAAAAAAAAGGAAATGTTGTGAAGAATTTTACTTTTTCTTTGTTTCTGTCATAAAATTTAGCAAATTAGTAATTTTTCTTCATAAATTTTGTACAAAAATTATACTTCTACATATCTTTGCTAAAAATAACCCACATGAGTGTATATTATTTGGTCTTTGTGAAAGTTATAGAGTCTACAATCTATGATGCCAATCCCTGAAAATGTATCAATCTGATCACACCTGAAGTACCTGAGATACTAACAAGTCAGAAAAGTACAAATAACCACCAAATGACCCATTTTAAAAAGTAGACATTCCAAGGTATTAAGTAAGTAGCATGTTGAGTTTTTTAAGTTGTAATTTTTTCCCACAATTTTTTGCAAAATGAAGATTTTTTTTTTTTTTTTTTTTAACAAAATTGTTATATTAACTGTTGTTTTCTCTCACAGAGCATATGCATATAACAAATTACACCCCAAAACTCCTGAGTATGGGGATACCACATGTGTGGGACTTTTACACAGCCTGGCCACATACAAAGGCCCAACATTGAAGTAGCAACATCAGGCGATCTACGAGCATAAATTGCACATCTCATTTCTCAACCACCTATTACATTTTGAAGGCCCTGGATCACCAGGACAATGGAATTGCCCACAAAATGAACCCATTCTGTAAAGAAAACACTCCAACGTATAATCTGTGAGGCATAATGAGTCTTTTTAACAGTTTTTTTTTTCCCCAAAGTTGTCCATTTATAAGATATTTCCAAGACATAGCAAATACATAGCAAAAATGACTCCCCAAAATACATTCTGCTACTCCAGAGTATGGGGATACCACATGTGTGAGACTTTTACACAGCTTTGCCACATACAGAGGCCCAACATCCAAGTAGCACCAGGCGTTCTAGGAGCATACATTACATATATATTTCTAACACATAGCATGTACATACCAGGAATTACAATCCAAAATAAATTCTATTGCGGAAAGGGTAAAAAAAAAGTATTACCTGCACTTTTAGTAGTGTCCACAGAAGAGAGCACTGGTCCAGGCAGTAGTCAGGGATGTGCTTAGCACAGGGCTTGACAAATTTACTCTAAAAATAAGGCGCCAGCTAAAAAAGTTAGGAGCCAGTTTTTTTTTGATTTGACTCCGCGACGAGCCCACTCGGAGGAACAGTCAGACTTAACATTTGGGTCATATATTGTCATTGTGGAGAAGGCTGCACATAAAGACCTGTGACAGCAATTGGCGGGTGGTGGCACGTTTGGGGGGGGGACGCCTTCCCTCTGAAGCCGGCCCAGAGTCCATACCGGACAAGGCTGTATGACACGCTGTCATACGTGGGGTTAACATTGTGTTAAATGTTAACATTGTGTGAAAAAATTCCAAACATTTAAATAAAAAAATAGAAAAGGATAAGGGAATAGCTTCTATCCTGTTTATGATAACATTAATAAAATTGTTATAATGAAAAAAGGCGGGGGAGCGCTTATCCTAATCCTATGGATCCTCAGCTGGATTTCCCTCTGATGGCTGCTCGCGCCTCCCGTTGTGTCAGCGCCTTGCTGCTCAATCCCAGCCCTACAGCAGAGGCACCCTGTCACTGACCTAGGAGCCAGGGCACAATTTCTGGCTCCTGGCTCCTGGGATTTGTCAAGCCCTGGCTTAGCGACAGCAATAGTAATTATCCAGGCAGCAGGCAGGAATATTGTCAATGGTCAGCACAGCCAAAGCATTTGTCTATAGAAATTGTCCAGGCAGAGACCTAATATTGGTCCTGGTACACTGTTACCTGCAGACACTCATTATTGTACCGCTCTCCAGCCCTTCATAAACATACTGTCTCTTGCTACAGCTAATTATTTGCATAGTCCAGGTAGCAGATGCGTCAGGAAAAGGCATGATGGCAGTAAGTCAGCAGCAGGCTGAGGCCCGCAATCGGGTAAGACCTGTGCACAGGGGTAGAGGCTTCGACCCATCCAAATCTCTATGAAGCCTCTGGACTCCAGACCCTAATCTGGAAATTATGAAACCCGGAGAAAACAAAAAAATAATTCTCCATCCGGAAAAACTATTCTGGAGCCCCTCACATATGTGAGACCCCTGTGTACTACAGTAGCAGGGCAACAGATCGGTCCAAGCGGTAGACAAAAGCATAGTCCATAAAACAGGCCAGGGTCAGTTCACGTGCAAGCAGTCCAAGCGGTAGGCAGATGCATATTTACAAAATTAAAATGGGGGGGGGGGAAATGGTTAAAGTGTGGGCTAATATTTTAGGGATGTATGATTAAGTTCGAAGCATTCACCAATGTAAAGGCCAGGTTGGGAGGGACACTGGGGACAATGGTAGCTGCTATCTTTTCGAAATCCTCCTTGCTGCGCACACACATCTCTTTTGCCGTCTTCGGCCTGCTTCAGATGATGGATTGTTGTATGGAAAGTGGCGTTTATGAAGTCGACTAACGGCATCAGAGAATCATGTGCACGTTCCTGTTATTTTTCCACCTCAAGGCCAGCACTTTGTTGCATCTCAGTGTTGCTCTTTCCCCCCTTCACAGCTTTTTGTTTACTATGGATTGTGGTATACCCTTCCTATTTTTTCTGAAAGAGTGAGTAACTTGTATAGCGCAACAAATGCGAACTAAATCGCCTCAAGGCGCTTTTTGCATCCAGTGTCATCCTGATACTTCGGAAGAGGTGGGTCTTAAGTCTTTTCCTGAAGGCCCAATGTTTTTCTTGCATGCGGATGATCGTGGGTAGAGCGTTCCATATCCGTGGTCCTTGGACTACAAATCTACGTTCCCCCTTAGATTGGTAGCGGAATTTCTTTTTGACTATGCCTCTGCCTACTGTTTGGACTGCTTCCACGTGAACTGACCCTGGCCTGTTTTATAGATTTTGCTTTTGCCTACCGCTTGGACTGATCTGTTGCCCTGCTACTGTAGTACACATGGGTCTCGCACATGTGAGGGGCTCCAGAATAGTTTTTCCAGATGGAGAAAACAATTTTTTTTGTTTTTCTCTGGGTTTCATAATTTCCGGATTAGGGTCTGGAGTCCAGAAGCTTCATAGAGATTTGGGTGGGTTGAAGCCTCTACCCCTGTGCCCCTGTCCACATGTCTTACTAGATTGTGGCCCTCAGCCTGCTGCTGACTTACTTTCTGGAGTTTCCGCAGGCCAAGGTTTTATCGATGTATAAGTGTCCTAAAAAGGGGCAGGCTGGTATAAAAGTTGTCAAAGTATATATGATATCCTTTTTTCAGAAGTGGGTAAGCCAGGTCACATACAATTTTTCCAGTTGTGTCCATGTAGGGACACTCAGGGGGCTGGAGCTGGAAATCTCTTCCTTCATATATGCGGAAAGCATAAAGATATGCCGTGACTCTCTCACAGAGCTTGTAAAATTTTACTCTATATTTGGCCTTTTTGCTAGGAATATATTGTTTTATTCCTAGCTGGCCTGAAAAGGGTACCAGGGACTAATCCACACATATATGCTTCTCTGGAACATAGAGTTATGCAAATCGTTGGGAAAGGAAATTTATCAGTGGGCGAATTTTAGATAGCTTATTGGAATTTGGATGATTGTGGGGAGAGCACTTGGTGTTGCCATTAAAATGAAAGAATCTCATATCAGGACCTGGGCATTACAGGAGAATACATGGGCATGTGGTGGATGGGTTTGGTGGACCAATATGTATGTCCTTGATTTTTTTTTTTTGTAAGACCCATGTTTATGGTAAGGCCCATAAACAATTTGAACTCCAAATTCAGATCTCTCCACTCAAATGGACGAGCATAAGATGATTGGGGGTTGTTGGCAATATACTGCTGGGCATATACAGTTGTAATAAAAAGTATGTGAACCCTTTTGGAATGCTATGGATTTCTGCACAAATTGGTCATAAAATGTGATCTAATTTTCATCAAGTCACAACAATAGACAATCACAGTCTGCTTAAACTAATAACACACAAAAAATTAAATGTTACCATGTTTTTATTAAACACATCATGTAAATATTCACAGTGCAGGTGGAAAAAGTATATGAACCCCTAGACTAATGACATCTCCAAGAGCTAATTGGACTCATGTTGGCTGACACCTCACTCAATCAATGAGATGGGGGGTGTTGGTTAGAGCTGCTCTGCCCTATAAAAAACACACACCAGTTCTTGGTTTGCTTTTCACGAGAAGCATTTCCTGATGTGAATGATGCTTCGCACAAAAGAGCTCTCAGAAGACCTACTATTAAGAATTGTTGAATTGCATGAAGCTGGAAAGGGTTATAAAAGTATCTCCAAGAGCCTTGCTGTTTATCAGTCCACGGAAAGACAAATTGTCTATAAATGGAGAAAGTTCAGCACTGCTGCTACTCTCCCTAGCAGTTGCCGTCCTGTAAAGATGACTGCAAGAGCACGGCGCAGACTGCTCAAAGAGGTGAAGAAGAATCCTAGAGTGTCAGCTAAAGACTTACAAAAGTCTCTGGCATATGCTAACCTGTTGGCGAATCTACGATACGTAAAACACTTAACAAGAA
Source organism: Rana kukunoris (assembly GCA_029574335.1). Lineage (NCBI taxonomy): Eukaryota > Metazoa > Chordata > Amphibia > Anura > Ranidae > Rana > Rana kukunoris. Next base: position 132,308,589 of record CM056057.1, on the reverse strand, counting down.
TGGATTTCACGGGAGGATACCACAGAGAAAGCCACTGCTGTCCAAAAAAAACATTGCTGCACGTTCACAGTTTGCACAAGAGAACCTGGATGTTCCACAGCAGTACTGGCAAAATATTCTGTTGACAGATGAAACCAAAGTTGAGTTGTTTGGAAGAAACACACAACACTATGTGTGGATAAAACGAGGCACAGCACACCAACATCAAAACCTCATCCCTTCTGTGAAGTATGGTGGTGGGGGCATCATGGTTTGGGGCTGCTTTGCTGTGTCAGGGCCTGTACGGATTGCTATCATCGTAGGAAAAATAAATTCCCAAGTTTATCAAGACATTATGCAGGAGAACTTAAGGCCTTCTGTCCACCAGCTCAAGCTCAACAGAAGATGGGTGTTGCAACAGGACAACGACCCAAAGCATAGACATAAATCAACAACAGAATGGCTTAAACAGAAGAAAATAAACCTTCTGAAGTGGCCCAGTCAGAGTCCTGACCTCAACCCGATTGAGATACTGTGGCATGACCTCAAGAAAGCGATTCACACCAGACATTCCAAGAATATTGCTGAACTGAAACAGTTCTGTGAAGCGGAATAGTCAAGAATTACTCCTGACCGTTGTGCACGTCTGATCTGCAACTACAGGAAACGTTTAATTGAAGTTATGCTGCCAAAGGAACCGGTTATTAAATCCAAGGGTTCACATATTTTTTTTACACCTGCACTGTGAATGTTTACATGGTGTGTTCAATAAAAACATGGTAACATTTATTATTTGTCTGTTATCAGTTTAAGCAGACTGTGATTGTCTGTTTATTGTTGTGGCTTAGATTAAGATCAGATCACATTTTATGACCAATTTGTGCAGAAATCCATATCATTCCAAAAGGGTTCACATACTTTTTATTGCAACTGTAAATTGGTTTGGTCCACAATGAACTGCAGCAAAGTGTCGGGCAAAAACTGATGAGAGTAATTGATCACTGTGAAATTTTGGGTGTTGGCCTGCTATGCTTTTGAAAGGGGGAGTAATTGGTGATCCCGAGTCGGAAGGCAGCCATGTTGGGTTGGCAAGACCATCTGGCATGTATGTAGTGGCCCAGGCTCCTGGGGGACGTGAAACTCCAGTAGTTGGGGGGAGTTAAATTTCCTGTGCTGGTACTAAGGTGTGATGTGGCAGCACTGGTACGGAGTCTGAAAAGCCTCCTCACTGTTGTATACTCTTTTGCACATGGCTGTGTGGCGGGTAGCTGTGCGATGGGTGACAGATGGGTGACACGTGATGGTCACTGATGTGCTGTGCGATGGGTGGCAGGTGACGTTCACTGATAGGTGATGATGGTGTGACGGGCGATGGTCACTGATTGGTGGTAGGCCACGGACGGTGATAGGTGATGGTCACTGATGGGTGACAGGCCACGGTCATTGATGGGTGACGGGTGTACTGCTGGTGGTCACTGACTGGTGATGGTATCATTATTCTTAAGTCTTGCTGCAATAAAAGTGCAACCTCAAAGGTTGGATTAAAATTTGTGTATTTGTGAAGTAAATTGCGCTAACTTATATTTATATAAACATTTTACCACGACTGATCCTGTGAACTTGTTACTGAAAAAAAGGAGGCTGCAGGACCATTGCCAGCTCGTCATGTCCAGTCTGAGTATAACGAGGCTGGGAAAACAGGCGACAAAGTTAGGCATCACATGTGCGGACCAGAACAAACTTGTACATTTGTATACTCCTATTTAGGGTTGGATTAGCTTGGTGCCGGCTCCCAGGCACTTTTACATGTGAGTGGAACAACTATATATGTTTTAAGCATAATAAATTATTTGATATACTACACTATGATAGTCTTTTATATGTTACATGAGTGGATATTAAAACAAGACTACAGCCAAAGCATTGGGAGTGATTGCTGATAAACCTGAGAGAGGGAGTGGTTATCCATATGAACCAAAGGCAGATTTCTGGGTCCATCTGGTGAGTGGCCATTTTATCCGGTGACAGTGTAGGCACTATGGGCAAGATATAGGTAGGAGCTGCGTAATTCTAAACGTGCCTAGCGTATGGTATTTACACTACACCGCCGCAACTTTTTCAGGCACTTGCCTGTAAAGTTGAGGCGGCGTAGCGTAAATGGCCCGTCTTAAGTCAAATTGGGCGGGTAGGGGGAGTGTATCATTTAAATAATGCGCCGAACGTACTGCGCATGCGCCAGCCGTGAATTGATCCCAGTGCGCATGCTCCAAATCACGACGTCAATACGCAATGTAAACGATGTGAACGACACTTATGCAAAGTCCTATTCGCGAACGTTTTACTTAAACGACATGAAAAAAAAACGCCGGCACGCCGTCCACACTTAACATTGGCTGCGCCTCATACAGCAGGGCTAACATTACGACGGACCTACGCTAACGCAAACGACGTAAAAAAATAGCGCCGGGCGTACGTTCGGGAATCGGCGTATAGGCTCATTTGCATATTTTAGACGAATGCCACCTAGCGTCCAGCCTAAATATGAAAATAAGATTTGACGGCGTAAGAGACTTATGCAAGTCGGATCTAATGGAAATCTATCCGTAACTGATTCTATGAATCAGTCGCATAGATAGGAGGGCTCAGACGCAGAGATAAGCCATCTTATCTCTTTCCTGAATCTGGCCCTATTTGCGGTGAAGGTGGAAATATAGCTGAGCATCACTGCAAGAAATACCTATTAAGGACTTTCTTAGCACATATACATATATATATTTTTTTATATATCTTTTATTTTTGTTTGATATATTTTTTGTATATAATACATGTTTCTAGCTTTCTTTGGGCACATTCAATCTGTGGATTGTAACAGTAGCATATTTGAAATCTTTTTGGATTTATTTCACTTTTTTTTTTTTTTTTTTTTTTTTATGGATTGAGAAATTCATATGTTATAGTTTGGCACAGGGCACTGTATTGGTATTTTTTGCACACTATTTGTTGATGTTTGCACATTAATTAATAATCATAGACACATGTACATACTTTTTGTTTTTTGAGTAACAAGTTCACAGGATCAGTTGTGGTAAAATGTTTATATAAATATAAGTTAGCGCAATTTACTTCACAAATACACTGACTGGTGATGGGTGACAGGGCAAGGTCACTGACTGGTGATGGGTGACAGGGCACGGTCACTGACTGGTGATGGGTGACAGGGCACGGTCACTGATGGTTGCACCGCTGATGGTCACTGGTGGCAGTCTCTTATGTGACAGGTGCACTTTTATGGGGTGACTGTTGGGTGATAGATAGCAATTGGGGGGGGGGGGGGCGATGGGACAGGTGTGGTGTTGGTGCAGACACTACTGAACATAGATCTGTAACTCGCTGCTCCTGGCTCTTCTCTCCTCACACTGGAAACGGTGTGTGAGGAGAGAAGAGCTGGTAACAGTTAGTTACAGCTCTTTGTTTACACTTAGTGATCAGGCTGTGAATGAATCACAGCCGATCACATGGTACACAGCCCTGACCAATGGCTGTTTACTATGACGTCATATGACGTCCGCCCAGAAGGAGAGAGTCTTCGTCCCACCATCCTATGACGGCGGGCGGTAGACTAGTGGTTAAATGAGGCCTTACAGAGGTTATGTGGGAATTTCATTATTTGTATAGATTATGTGAATTTAGTGTGCATGATCTGAGCACAGGTTGACTTTAATAGGATTCAAGAATATGTGACATTGGAAGAATACTGCATCAGCTAAATATGCAGAATGAAACGGTAATCAATTTGATTTGCTGCACTGCCAGGGAATGACACAAGACACCCTACGGGTAAAAATTTGCGTTTTGGTGTTGCATAAAAGAAAACCAGATAAATATTAAGAATCCAAATCTCTCGAATCTCCACTAAGTGTTGTATGAGTACAGACACATTTCTCAAATATTTCTTAATTTTTGGTTATTTACTTACATACTCTTCCTGTCAAAGCAGAAGGCTATAAGGCCTCAATAAAAGACAGTTAACAATTCTTCAGCAGCCTATAAGGAGTACCAATTATCGACCTTAAGCTAAGACAGGAGTTGACAGTTGGCCTTTGTGGCATCCCTACATTGGGCTTAAATTGTTCAGGCGGGGAGAGAATAATTGCACACGCATCCTTGAGAGTTAAGACTGCTCTATTATAACATTTAAAGAGTGGAAATTCATTCATGGCACCATGGTTGGTATGGTGTCCGGATGATTGAAGCACATTATTTTTATTACATTGTAATATAAAATAAAATTGTTGAACTCGCCATAATGCCGAATCAGTGGGAGCCCTGAGCATGTCACTTGCCACGTCACCTGCCACCAGATGCCATCAGGCGCCCCCTGCGGAGTCCCTTCTTGCATCAGGCGCCCCCTGCGGAGTCCCTTCTTGCATCAGGCGCCCCCTGCAGAGTCCCTTCTTGCATCAGGCGCCCCCTGCAGAGTCCCTTCTTGCATCAGGCGCCCCCTGCAGAGTCCCTCCTTGCATCAGGCGCCCCCTGCGCCCCCTGCAGAGTCCCTCCTTGCATCAGGCGCCCCCTGCGGAGTCCCTCCTTGCATCAGGCGCCCCCTGCGGAGTCCCTCCTTGCATCAGGCGCCCCCTGCGGAGTCCCTCCTTGCATCAGGCGCCCCCTGCGGAGTCCCTCCTTGCATCAGGCGCCCCCTGCGGAGTCCCTCCTTGCATCAGGCGCCCCCTGCGGAGTCCCTCCTTGCATCAGGCGCCCCCTGCGGAGTCCCTCCTTGCATCAGGCGCCCCCTGCAGGGTCCCTCCTTGCATCAGGCGCCCCCTGCAGGGTCCCTCCTTGCATCAGGCGCCCCCTGTGGAGTTCCCCCCGCCATTACAAAAGACCTCTCAAGTAACAGCTCACTCGCCGATGGGAACACACAATAGGCGGAGCCGGCCAGCTGGCTGTCAAAGGAAATGGAGCTGCCGGAAAAGCTGAGTTAGGCTTACCGGTAACTCCTTTTCTGAGAGTCTTCCAGGACAGCCCATGAGACCTAGGGCTCCTCCTACCAGGACAGGAAACACGTTACCCCCACCAGATAAAAGGGCGGTCCTCCAGGCCCCATGTCGGTCTTCTCGAGAACCGTAGGACTTCCCTGAAAAACATATGCATAATACACATAACTTCCATACAAAACCGGGTGGGAATCTGGCTATTCTGGAAGACTCTCAGAAAAGGAGTTACCGGTAAGCCTAACTCAGCTTTTCTCTCAAGCGTCTTCCAGGACAGCCCATGAGACGATGAGCCAGAACTTACCAGTCTAGGGTGGGAAAACTGCCTGAAGGACCTTTCGACCAAACGCCTGTTCTTGAGCAGATAGCAGATCCAGGCCGTAATGAAGGTCGAATAACTGGACCATGTGGCAGCCTTGCAAATATTGTTCCAGGGAGGTGCCAGCCCTCTCAGCCCAAGACGTAGACAAAGCTCTCGTTGAATGCGCAGTGACAAAAAGGTGTGTTTTATCCATCTGGCCAATGTTGCTTTAGATGCACTCTTACCCTTGTGCGTACCTGAAAAAAAGGACAAATAAAGCGTCTGTCTTCCTAAAAGTCTTGGTGTCCTCTAGATCAGCGGTCTCCAAACTGCGGCCCGGGGGCCAGATGTGGCCCCTTTCCTAATGTTATCTGGCCCTTGGGGTGCTTTTTTATTCATTGGCACCAATGAGGGGGCAGAAATCCTCCCAATGATGGGGCAAAATTCCTTCCAATGACACCAATGATGAGGCAGAATTCCTCCCAGTGATGGGGCAGAATTCCTTCCAATGATGGGGCAGAATTCCTTCCAATGACGCCAATGATGGGGCAGAATTCCTTTTAATGACGCCAATGATGGGGCAGAATTCCTTCCAATGACAGCAATGATGGGGCAGAATTCCTTCCAATGACACCAATGATGGGGCAGATTTTTTTACTCCTGATTGCAACAGTCCGGCCCCCTTAACCACTTGCTTACTGGGCACATAAACCCCCTTCGTGCCCAGGCGAAATTTCAGCTTCCGGCACTGCGTCGCTTTAACTGACAATTGCGCGGTCGTGCGACGTGGCACCCAAACAAAATTGGCGTCCTTTTTTTCCCCACAAATAGAGCTTTCTTTTGGTGGTATTTGATCGCCCGTGCGGTTTTTATTTTTTGCGTTATAATGAAAAAAAGAGCGACAGTTTAAAAATATATATATATTTTTTACTTGTTGCTATAATAAATATCCCATTTTTTTTTTTTTTTTTTATATATTTTTTTCTCAGTTAAGGTCGATACGTATTCTTCTACGTATTTTTGTAAAAAAAATCACAATAAGTGACTGCTTTGCGCACAAGTTATAGCACCTACAAAATAGGGGACATAATTATGATTTTTTTTTTTTTTATATTTTTTTTTTTACTAGTAATGGCGGCGATCTGCGATTTTTATTGGGACTGCGATATTGCGACGGACACATCGGACACTTTTGACACATTTTTGGCGCCATTCACATTTATACAGCGACCAGTGCTATAAAAATGCACTAATTACTGTATAAATGTGACTGGCATTGAAGGGGTTAACACTAGGGGGTGAGGAAGGGGTTAAATGTATTGCCTGGGTGTGTTCTAACTGTGTGGGGGGAGGGGGGTGACTGGGGGAGGTGATCGATGCTGTCTCCCTGTGTACAAGGGAAACAGCATCTGTCTCCTCTCACTGACAGGACGTGGAGCTCTGTGTTTACACTCAGAGCTCCACGTCCCTGCTCTCTCACCGACGATCGCGTGTACCTAACGGACATCGCGGCCGCCGGGTACACGCATCGGATCCTCGGTGATGCGTCGGGACTGTTTTTCCCCGCCGCGCGCCACCCTGTGGCGTGCGCGGGGAATTACAAGTAAATCACGTCCAAAGACGTGACCCCGGCGCCTCAGGTCCGCGCTGTTCACGTATTATGTCAATAGCGCGGACCTGAAGAGGTTAAAGTCTGGAGGACAGTAATCCGGCCCTTTGTTTAGAAAGTCTGGAGACCCCTGCTCTAGATAGACAAGAAGGATACTTCTCACATCTAAAAAACTAAACTTCTTTTCTTGGTCGCCCTGTGGCGAACTACAAAAGAATGGCAGTACAATGTCCTGCGATCTGTGGAATGTACTGGCTACCTTAGGCAAAAAAACCTGGATCAGTATTTAAAACAACTCGATTCTCCAAAATTGTGAGGAATGGCTCCCTCACTGATAAGGCCTGTAACTCGCTTACTCTACGAGCTGAGGTAATTGCTACCAAAAAGATAGTTTTTAAAGTAAGTAACTTAAAGGGTCACTAAAGTCAGGGATTTAAAAAAAAAAAAAAATAACAAACATGTGATACTTACCTCCACTGTGCAGTTCGTTTTGCACAGAGTGGCCCGGAAACCTGTCTTCTGGGGTCCCTCGGCGGCTGTCTGGGCTCCTCCTCGCAAAAGCTTTCCTTCTTCATGCGAGGGCGCTCGCATGGAGGAAAGCTTTTGCGAGCGCACTCCCGTGATACAGCGGTGGCCATAGCCGCCGACTGTATCACTCGGCTCCGCCCCCCAGCGCGCCGCGTCATCCGCCCTGATTGACAGCAGCGCTAGCCAATGGCTGCGCTGCTATCAATCCGCCCAGCCTAGCCAATCAACGGCCAGGCTGGGAACCGAAGAGGACGACGTGGACACGCCCGGGAGATTCGAACGGTCAGGTAAGTACAACGGGGGCTCGGGGAGGGCCGGTGCTGCTAGATGTTTTTTTACACTGCTGTAATTGAGGCTAGATTCCCTTCTGCCCATGACAAAATTTGTTGGGCAATTGCTTGAAGGATCCGACTCCTCGTGTCTCCCTGTTTGTTGAGGTACGCAACCGTCGCAATATTGTCGGATAGGATCTGGAGATTGTGACCCCTGATTTCCGACCGAAGATTCGGAATGAGCCGATACTTTCCTGATGGCATTCTGATAACAAAAATATGGGAATAAAACCCTTTGTTCTGTTCTGAGCAGGGAACAGGAATCAGGACTTTTTGGTCTAACAAGTCTCCTATCTGGAGACCCAGAGTCCTCGCTTTCTCCCGATCTTTGGGAGGAGAGGTGTTCAATAGTCACTCTGGTGGTTGGCAGGAGAATTCCACCCTGTATCCATTTGCCACTAGATCCAGGATGAAGGGACTTGAGGTGACTGCTGCCCACTGTGGAAGAAAGGCCCTCAATCTTCCTCCTACTGGAAGATGCTTGGTCACTGTGGCTTGGCGGGCTGTTGAGGTGTGTTAAACAAAACACCCCCTCTACCTTTGCCCTTGTACCCGGTACAATGCTTCTTGGGCCTATTGTTATTTTCTCTAGGACTCTGCTGTCTGTTTTGGCCATGAAATTCTTTTCTGCCTGTCTGCCTTTTCTTGTTTTCTGGAAAGGCCTTTTTTCTATCAGCTGTACGTTCCAGTGCTTCCTGCAGACCCGGGCCAAAAAGATGATCCCCTGTTAGGGGAAGCCCACATAGGCACAATTTAGAGGCTGCATCGCCTGACCAGGTTTTAAGCCAAAGGCTTCTTCTGGGTGAATTCACTAAGGCTGAAGTCCTGGCTGTCATTCTTACCAACTCTGTGGAAGAATCAGCTAAATAACCCACGTCACTAAAAAGGAGAGGAAAGGATTTTAGAATCTCTTCCCTAGAGGTACCTGCCAACAGATGGGTTTGTATCTGTGTAAGCCATTCTTTCAGGTTTCTGGCTACACAAGTGGAGGCCAGAGCTGACTTGAGCTTTCCCATAGCTGAATCCCAGGCTCTGTGAAGAATATCTCCTCTCTTGTCCATCGGGTTCTTAAGCGTGCCAATCAACAAACGCTAGGTCCGAATCTTTTGAAACTTTTGAAAGAGGTGCGTCTAACTTTGGATTTTTATTCCACGGCTGCGCTGCATCCTCATCAAATGGAAACCAGTTTAGGTTACCAGAAAAGAAAGGTTTTCTCTCTGGATTTTCCCACTCCAGCTTGATAATATCAAGGAGGGAACTGTGCACTGGAAAGACCTTAGATTTCTTTTTGTACAAACCTTTGTACATAAGGTCATGTTTAGACAATTGTACCTCCTCCTCTGACATTTCCAGAGTTGTATAAATAGCCTTTAATAAGTTGTCCACGTCTTCCAAAGACAACTTAAATCTTGAGCCTCTAGAGCAGTGGTTCTCAACCTGGGGGTCAATGATGATTTGCCAGGGGGTCACCAAATCCTGGGCTATTCCTGGAGCTTGCAGCCGCCCATTCAGTTCATGGCATGGCTGGGGGGCCGAGACTGGAAATCAGCTGACGTGAGGAATGTGAAGTGGGATAGGCTGGAGGAGACCCTATCTCCTGATTTCAGCATAGGTGTCACTGGTACAAGACACCACAAAGTCTGAGACACCGTGAATGCGGAGACACAGAGTAACACTACCTGTGATTATAGTTGCCATTAAAAGTTCCCACTACAGTTCTCATATCAGCAGATGACCTTGATTAAGAGCACCTAAGTTGACTGATCAGAACTCCCCCCAGCACTACCACTGATCCTATTATCCCCACCCCCACCAAGAAATAAGAGAAGGAATAAAAATAGACTACATGGAAGGGAGAGAAAAAGGGGGAAAGGAACAAAGAAAAAAGGGCTAGAAAGAGGGATGGGGGGGAAAGGGGAAAGAAAAGAGAACAAAGAGAAAGAGGGGTACATCCTCAAATGCACCATAGGGGGTTTTAATACTGTATGAGTGGAAGGGACTCAGGGAGCGCTAAATGTCTGTGGGTTAGGGGCACAAATTACTTGCCTTGGATGACAACCCACGCTACGAAAATAATTTTACCATTAGGGGTCCCCGCAAACTTGGGGAATCTTATCAAAGGGTCACGGCACTAGAAAGGTTGAGAACCACTGCTCTAGAGGATTCTCTATCCCTGGGCCCTGTATCTGACCCTGATTCTTCAGGAGAAGAACGGGTAGATCTGGCTTCAGTCTGAGTATTCACTCTCCACATTTTGTTGCGGAATGCTATTAACTGAAGTTTTCCTGTTTAAAGATGGACCCTCTGTGGGAGCCTGAAATGTATCAGAGTTTTGAAAGAGCTAAAAGTGGATTTAAGCTCATCACTAACTGAAGTCAGTATTTTCTGACATGAGGCTACAGGGTCATCTTTTTATTAGGCTTGTAATACAGGAGCGGCAAACTGGTTTACTCCATGAGGAGCTCAGTTTACTTCCGCACACTGCACATTTATTTTTTGGTGGCTGCGCTTGGGCTTTGCCTGCAAGAGAACAAAATTGACCCTGTAAATCTACAGCCACATACCCTCCATAACACCCCATGCAGGAGAAAAAGAAACATGTGCACCCTTCACCTAGTCCTTACTAGTTACAAGGGAAAAAGGCACTCACAGGTTTGTGCAAGAAAAGTACATACACTTTAAGGCTTACCTGTGAGGAGCTGGCGTTAGGGTTTGATTCCACTGCCTGTGCAGGTATCTCAAAAGGAGTCCATCCTTCCCCTGTAGCGATCCGCAGCCTTTGCTGGGTTTCAATTTTCAAACGACCAGCTTCCCAGCGTCCCTGTTTGCGCCGTTTCGAGACTGGAACCACTGTCTCCGGCGCCCGTCGATGACGTTGCGCGCCCCAGAAGTGACCCCTCTGAGACTGTCTGTGAGCCAGCTTGGAACGCAAGTTCCGCCCCTTCCTGCGCATGGCTTCCCCCTTCCCCTGCATGTTTTAGCCTGGCTGTACTGGCAGGGAAACAAGCTGCCACTGCTGCTACAGCAGCCGAAAACCATGCGGTTCTGCAGGGGGGAGCTTCGGACGCCATGACGGTACTGACATTCCCCATGTACCGAGAAACGGGGACCACACAAACCAACTCCCCCGTTGGATGTGTTGCTCTGGGACCTAAGGAAGAGGTAGGAAAACTCACCCATCGCTCAGGGAGCCATGCTCTTGAGACCTAGGGGAACCAGTTCCAGAAACCGTTACTTCCCTTCCGGAGGAAACACTAATGCTGACATGGGGCCTGGAGGACCACACTTTTACCTGTTGGGGATAACGTGTTTCCTGCCCTGGTAGGAGGAGCCCTAGGTCTCATGTGTTGTCCTGGAAGACGCTTGAGAGAAATGCTGGTTTTCTTTTCATTAGACTGGCTTCTGTCAAATGGACAGCAGTACATACTTCCTGAAACTTGTCCGGTTTTCACTCAACCGTCTGAATTTCAGTATGTTGTTATCGGGCTTTACTTATACAGTAGCACCGATGGATGTTATGCCTCACTTCCCCTTTGTTTTACCCCTTTGTAAATGGGGTCGTATACTTGTACGCTTGTAAATGGGGCCATAAGCAATTGCTTGCAAAAGACCCAGCGAGGGGGGATTGAAAGCAATTGGAGGTTTGCAGCCCCTCGTATGTAATGACTCAAGCAGTGATTTCCTGTGAACAATTGGCTCTACATTTGCAGGTAATCGCTCCATTACATATTACATGAGGGGGCAGTGAAAATCTGCAGGAGAAGTCAGCCTCCAATTTCTTTCAATTGAGTTTCTGTTCACAACTAATCGTCAGAAACCACTGCTGGGTCTCTCGAATCTAACTACTAATTGCCCCATTCTCAAATGTGAAGCTACATTGCAACTGCAGGTAGAAACTGGGATTGCATTTGTCCAGTCAGATATAAGGGTGAGTTAGGTGACTAGGATACCAAGGTCTATAATTGCATTTGGAAGGTGTTTTTTACTCAATGCAAGGCTAGAAAGTTCCACCTCAGAAAGTATTCCATGGGACAAATACTGGATTTTCTTCAGTCAGGTCTCGATTAGCTTATGGCCTTGATGTTGCTAATTTTGTCCCTACTGTGTGTTCACCTGTGACTCCATGGGCTCCCATCCTATTCTTGTCATCCTTCCGAGATTACCCTTTGAGCCTATCGGGGATATTCTGATATTCCTCTGGCTACTTTTACACACAGTCATCTCTCTCATTGCCATTACTTCTGCTTGATGTATTTCTGAGTTGGCGGCTGTGATGGAAGTCACTTTGGGTGGTGGGGCTTGTGGAACCCAGCTTACCTTGTCCAGCTCCCCCAGCCTGTCCTTTGTGTAAGCCACCCTGTGTCTATTAGGGGAACAGGGTGGCCGAGAACCCCAGTCGGGCCTGCACTAACCAGAGTCACCATACAACCACACCGTACTCAGAATTTCTTTTTACCCGTTATACTGGGTTCTATATGCATGGTTTGTGTTGAAAGAATGAAGGGGCTCTTTTACTTGGGACAGTAATATTTCTGAACAATATCCCTTAAAGTGGTAGTAAAATCTTTACTACCATTTTTACCTACAGGTAAGCCTATAATAAGGCTTACCTGTAGGTATAACGAATATCTCCTAAACCTGTACAGTTTAGGAGATATTCCCCTCGCAATGCGCCGCTGATTGCAGCGGTGCATGCGCAGCAGGGATCCTCGGCTAAAGGCCCGGCAGCCGCCGGACCTTGCCGGAATGAAGTCTCCCGCGCTCAGGCGCGGGAGCGACGACATCGCCGCTCCAGCCAATCACAGTGCTGGAGCGTCGATGCCAGGAAGACACATCTCTTCACTTTTTCCACATTTTGTTATGTTACAGCCTTATTCCACAGTGGATGAAGTTCATTATTTTCCTCAAAATTCTACAAACAATACCCCATAATGACAGTTCAAAATATTTTTTTTTTTTAAATCTTTGCAACTTTATGATGCTACAAGCTTGGCAAACCTATTTTTGGGCATTTTCTCCCATTCTTCTTTGCAGGACCACTCAAGGTCCATCAGGTTGGACGAAGAGCGTTGATGGACAGCCATTTTCAGATCCCTCCAGACTGGGCCGCTCAAGGACATCAGAGTTGTCCCGTAGCCACTTCTTTTGTTATCTTGGCTGTGTGCTTAGGGTCGTTGTCCTGTTGGAAGATGGCCTGAAGTTGATGATAAGGTTTTCAAGGTGTCTCTGTGATCTCTTGTCTTGTGTTGTCTATTCCTCATGAGTATCCGTCATGATGCTGTCCTCATGCACCAGAGCTCAATCTTTGATTCATCAATCACAGATGATTTGCTCAGGCTAAAGAGTTCAATCTTTGTTTCATCAGACCAGAGAATTTTGGCAAACTCCAGGTGGCCTGCCGCATGCCTTTTACTAAGGAGTGGCTTCTGTCTGGCCACTTTAACATATAGGCCTGATTGGTGGAGTGCTTCAGGGATGGTTGTTCTTCTGGAGGGTTCTCTGCGCCCCCCACCCCAAAGCATCTTGTCCCCATGTTGACAAGGACAAGCAAAAAAATAATCAAAAATATAAATAGTACGCAGGTTTTTCGACAAAGTAATTTTATTAAATCAGCTTGGGCATCTCTTTTGAAGCTCCATATATTCTTCAATAAAAAAAAAAATCTGCATTTTTGGTCATTAATTTACACCTCATGCGCGCATGCTTGAGCACAAATTTGCATAGCTTTGCCCATTTACAGTGTCAATGCGAGAACAAGATACTACGCACGCGCTTAAATGTTGTCGAATGCATATGCTTGAAAATACATAAAAAGGTGCCAAGTGTGGCACCGGAGGGGGGAGAGTAGACAAATGAGCAGAAATTCCACTTTTGGGTGAAACTCCCCTTTTAAGGCATCAGCCATGTTTAGGCAGACACAAAAAGAACAAAGAATGGAAAGAGCATATCACGGGTTTCAATTTTTAATAGTGCAGCATTATCTAATTTCTGTTTTTTAGCCATCTCTGTACCAGTATTGCTTAAATCTTCTGCTTAAAGCGGAGTTCCACCCATTTAAAAATCATTTGCTACAAAAAGTTTAGCTGCTGACTTTTAATAAACAGACACTCACCTGTCCCATGGTCCAGCGATGCGGGCGTACAAAGCCCTGCTCCTCTCCCCCCTCTTCTCTGCGGCGCCGGGATTGCAATTGTGGGCGCCGGGCTGTAATTCACAGCCGAGCGTGCACTGGGTATTCATAAGCCGCACTGGGCATTGTGAATGGCCAGGCAATCTTCTGGGACCTGTGACACATCCCAGAAGATTGCAGGGAGGGAGGGGGGAGTGGTGAACTTTGCTTGGTGCCACGGCACCAGGAGAAGAAGTGGGAGCTTTGTACTAGGGTTGTCCCGATACCGATACTAGTATCGGTATCGGGACCGATACCAAGCATTTGCCCGAGCACTTGTACTCGGGCAAATGTTCCCGATGCTTCACCCGATACTTGTACTGTCAGCGGTGATCAGAGCATGAGGAAGTTCGAAGCACCGATCACCGCTGATTTTAAAGCAGCTGAAAGCCACTGTGCATTCCGTGTATGCCGCCGTGCATTCCGTGTATGCCGCCGTGCATCCCGCGTATGCCGCCGTGCATCCCGCGTATGCCGCCCTGTATCCTGCGTATGTCAGGATGGAGAGCGGGGTAGGAGACGGTAAATCCGGCTCCTTACTGCTCCGAATGGACATAATCAGTGATCACTGACTGTCCATTTACATAACTGAAACATTGTAATCTGTGATTTCAGTTTATGAATGAAGAACTTCATTCATTTTCAGCGCTGAGAAAGGGACAGGGGAACATGTGTCCCTTTCCCTGTCTCAAAGGAAAGATGTCAGGGGTCTGTTAAGACCCCTGATATCTCACCAAAGCCCCCCCAACAGGGCTGAAAAAAAAATAAAGAATAAAAAAAGAATAAAAAAAATGATTGTAGAAAATAAAAAAAAAATTAAAGAAACACACTGACACGGTCCACCCACACCCCCCCCCCCTCCCAAAAAAAAGAAAAAGCATTATAAAAAAAATACTGACACATGTGCCGCTGTCACATTAGATTAAAAAAAAGTATCGGTATCGGCGAGTACTTGAAAAAAAAAGTATCGGTACTTGTACTCAGTCTTAAAAAAGTGGTATCGGGACAACCCTAGTGATGAGTGCTAAAAATATGCTCTGATGGGCGATAGCCATCAAGCTAACTCATTATCTTTGTCTATTAATAGTTGTCACTAAGTTGGAATTTTTGTGTCGTTCTTTGTGATATTTGTGAAATTGACAATAAACACATTTTCAAACCTCAAAATATGCTATGTCACTGTACTAATGACACTGGCTGGGAAGAGCTCAACATCAGGGTGTCCAAAGGGTTAACTGTGTGCCTAGCCAGTGTTTGTGTACTGTGTGGGAGGTGCTTTTACTAGGGAAAGACATGGATCCTTGTCCCTGCTTTGCAGGAACACAGGATCCATGCCTTCACAACTGACAGAGGGACAATCTGCCTTGTTTACATAGGCAGACTGCCACTCTGCCTCTGTAAGGAACCATCAGCCGGTACTGATATAGAAATTGAGTCTGCATTACCCTCTAATCGGCTCCCACTGTGCCTAATCACAGAAATCCCAGTAAGCATATATTGATTGGTTTGTGCAAAAGTTATAGCATCTACAAACTATGGGATATATTTATGGAATTTTTATTTTTCTTATTTATTCTTTATCAGTAGTGGCGACGATCAACGACTTATAGCGGGACTGCAATATTGCGGCAGACAAATCGGCCACTAACTGACACTTTTGACACTTTTTTGGGAACCAGTGACACTAATAGTGATCAGTGATAAAAATATGCTCTGTCACTGTACTGATGTACTGCCGCTGGTGGCACGCCTTTGCACCCGCTACCCGGAAGTGCAGGGTTCTATTTAAATACGTGATTCGGTGCACAGCGCCCACCCTGTAGCAGTAAAACTGTTATAGGGCAGTTGTGAAGTGGTTAATTGAGCTGTAACACACTGCTGATCTCCTGCCGGCTGGAATCTAGTATTGTATGGTTATTGCTAGGGTTATCCCAATACCGATACCAGTATCGGTATCAGGACCGATACTGAGCATTTGCGGGTAGGGGTGCAACGGATCAAAAAACTCACGGATCGGATCGATCCTCGGATCAGGAGTCACGGATCGGATCATTTTCGGATCAGCAAAAAAAAAGAGAAGAAGACAAATCTTGTTACACCTACCAGAGTTTTTAGATTTCACAGTTATTCTCAACACAAAACTGAGCTTATGTGCTAAAATACAGTGTTTGGAAATCCGATGGACTGTTTATTGCTAATGTGACAGAACACCTCTGATTTTCACATTAAATTTAACATTTAAACAGTCCGTCAGATTTACAAATACTGTATTTAAGCGTATAAGCTCAGTTTTGTGATGAAAATAACTGAATCTAAAACTGTTGGGTGTAATAAAAGATGTCCACTTGCCCCCTAATCACTATCATTACTCCAGTGTCACCCCCCCCCCCCCCTCCACTCTGGTGTCATCCCCTCCTCTGGTGTACAGACAGCCATGCTCCCCGGGGTGATGGTGTCTCCTACCTGTAGGTGTAGAGCTCACTGATGCTGTCTCCACTCTCCACTCTCCACATGTCTGCAGTTCCGGGTCTGTAGTGAGCGTGCTGAGGCGGGGAGGGCGTCACGCTGTGCATTGGGCTCTGGCAAGCACATGGGGGTGGAGCAAGATGGCCGCCGCTCCGGAGCTAGGCCGAAGCCGGGGACTTTCCTATGGCCGAGGCTCCGGAGCGCTCCGCGGATCGCGTGGTGTGCCGATCTGAACGGGGTGACCTGTTCGGATCACGGATCGTTGAAGACTTGTACTCCCGCAAATGCCTCCGATGCCAGATCCGATACTACCCCCCCCCACCGCCGCTGCAGCATTACGGAACGCCACCGCCGCCTAGTTAATCAGCGCGGGGAACATTACAGCTTTCATTTGATTAGCTGTGTGTTCCCCGCCTCGCCGTGTATAAACACTCCCCCTTGCTCGGGCACTTTGATAGTCAGATCGCCCGTCCCCAGGATTGGAAGGGTGATCTGTCAAAGTGTCCCAACAAAGGGGGAGTGTCTATACGCGGCGCGGCGGGGAACACAGCTATTCAAATGAAAGCTGTAATGTTCCCCGTGCTGATTAACTAGGCGGCGGCATCTGCATCTACGGTATGGGGAGACATGGCTGCATATGTGGGGGGACAGGGCTGCATACGTGGGGGGACAGGGCTGCATATGTGGGGGGACATGGATGGCTGCATATGTGGGGGGACATGGATGGCTGCATATGTGGGGGGACATGGATGGCTGCATATGTGGGGGGACATGGATGGCTGCATATGTGGGGGGACATGGATGGCTGCATATGTGAGGGGACATGGATGGCTGCATATGTGAGGGGACATGGATGGCTGCATATGTGGGGGGACATGGATGGCTGCATATGTGGGGGGACATGGATAGCTGCATATGTGGGGGGACATGGATGGCTGCATATGTGGGGGGACATGGATGGCTGCATATGTGGGGGGACATGGCTGCATCTGTGGGGGACATGGCTGCATCTGTGGGGGACATGGCTGCATTTGGGGACACATTTAAAAAAAAGTATCGATATTCGGTATCGGCGAGTACATGAAAAAAAGTATCGGTACTTGTACTCAGTCCTAAAAAAGTGGTATCGGGGCAACCCTACTTTGTACCTGTGAAACTAGGCCCCCCCTCCCAAAAATGTGGCATGTTAGGGGGTCTCAAGTACGTAAAGCATAAGTTCCTTTTTGGGTGGAACTCCACTTTATCGTCACCTGGAATGCACAAATGATGATTTCTAAACCCAGAAAATGTTAGTCCAGCTTCCTACAGAGTGACATACCGTTTATTTGTAGGCCTTGTTCACATGGTGTGACTTTATCCATGCCCATGAAGGGCCATGTTTTTCCAGCACAGGGATGCAGTAGTGTTGCGTGATCCTTGTACTGCCAGTCCCATAGCTATCTGTTGGGACACAAGGGCTGCACAGACTCTGCTTCCAGTGTAACATTTGTGTGGGTGCATGGCCCAGAACGCACCCAGGTTGAGTTTGGGGACAGGTAACTGTATGTACCCGCACCCACACAGATGTCATATGAGGAGCAGCGGGTGTGTCTGTGCAGCCGCTGTGTCCCAATAGTTGTGAATTGTCATAAGCTCTGACAATATTCCACAGTGCTTGTGCTGTCACGCAGCTTTTCTGTCTAGCATTGTTATTACATGTTATGTTACTATATTATTTGGTATGATCCTTACCCCCCTGCTGTTCTGACTAGTTTGGTTCTTCCCACCCCCATTTCCTGGTCTAAACCACATGTTGCTCAGTTGCTTAGAAAAGACTGCAGAGAGTGGGAGCTGTGTAAGTTCATTGGAAATTTGCCTATGAAAAAGCCTCTATGTTTATATCCTTGTTACCTTGAAGCATAAAGAAGCATTGGAAAACACCTCTGGAGTCTTTATTCATTGAGTAAGCTGTCTGTTAAAGTCATCATTCAACCTTCTGAACATATCCTTCCAGGCTGGGCCTACAAGAAGCTCACAGGTACAACCGATTGCTGAGACAGAACAGTAAATTTCCAGAAGGATCCATCTAGGGTTGCCATCCGTACAGGATTCCTCCGGACAGTACGGGATTTGAAACCTGTGTCTGGGAATCAGTCGGCCTGAGCCCCGGACACAGTGCTGAGTCTCCTATATAACTGTGTAGGGTTCCCGTGCAGCTGGTGTCTCTCTCCCTGCCTGCACTGTCTGCCCGACGCGCTGGCCGAGTTTCTGGTGCTGTGTAAATGTGTGCGGGGACACATTGCAGGAGTGACTGTGTGCTGTGAGGGGGAGAGACACACCACTGCCTTCTCCATGCGGAGACACAGCCTCGGGCTCTTCCCCTCTGCTGCTAGATGAGCATGTGACCTGTCTGGACAGCACAGCGGGAAGAACAAACACAAAGCCTTCCGTGTGAGATAAGGGGTCGGGACACCGACAGCTGGGTGAGTGCAGAGCTGAGGGTCTTTACCTTCCTGCAGATCAGTTCACAGTCTCTCTCCAGTGGTGGGACTTGTCATGCTGCTCCTTCCAGGAACATGGCTGCTGATTGGAGATCACAATCTAGTTCTCCCTGCAGTCCCATCCTGGCATAATTACTATATTATCCTGTGCTCACCCAGTAGCCTTTATCTAACATCTTCTTTCTTCTGTGGATTGCTTTTATTTTAATTTTTTTGGCAATTAAATGTCCTCTGGTCTACTGACACCGTCCACTGCCCTACTGACACCCTCCACTGCCCTACTGACACCCTCCACTGCCCTACTGACACCATCCACTGCCCTACTGACTGACAATGTCCACTTTTAAGATAAGCTAGGTTCATATTTTAACTGACATTTATTTTATTAATTTAATTATATTTTATGGGCACACCATGCCCCTTTAAGTCCACCACCCTCTCCACTGTTAACACAATTTGGCCACACCCACCGTTCACTGCAGCTCGCTATGCGCACCTCCTTACTACTCTCCTAGGGTAACTCAATGTTGTCCCAGGTCTCTTACAATCCTATAGCATGTACTACAAAAAAAATTGCCGTGTGCCGCTAAAGTGTTCGGGTTTGGCTTGACGAAAAGGTGGCAACCCTAGATCCATCACATCACATCACTAGCTCTGCAGCTTCAGAAACGTGAGTAACCACATTGGTGTTTGTTCTTCACACACACACACAATACAGGAGCCCATCTGCAGGCTGTGCACTGAAAGCCAAGGCCTGTGTGTGTGACTGCTGCAGCTTCCAGAAGCATGCTTATGAAGCCAGCCATCTACTGAATGATCTAAAACTGTTTACAGACTTTACTGCCAGGGATTTTTGGTCCGTGCTGCAGACCCATTTCTCTAGTAATACCAGCTTATACAAGTTTTGCCTTTATTGGGGAGCCATAAGTAACTTTTGAACTGTGAAAGGACTGTGTATCATAGCTATATCAAGTCCCAAGGATTCATCATTGTCAAGCTGTTTTGGTTGTGAATCCAATACCTGAATCTACAGAAATAACTGTGTATTCCTGCCTGTATAGAGTGATAGTGAACTGTGCACTGAGCTGAACTATCCAGTCTGAACCAGTTGCAGCACTAGCTGGCTTATTGTCATATCCAGCCCCTTCAGTTCAGTCTGCTTATAACAGAAGTTATTACCTACAGAGCTCAGCTCCTGGCAGATTTCTAACAAGACGCCAAAACTACAGCACTTCTCATTATGTCTGACAGAAATCCCACAGAGTTACCTGCATTTACCCAAGATAAAGCAGACTCCTTAATTCATTCTGCTCGTCCTTCTAGAACCCCTCACCCATCCTTGAAGGCGAGGGAGGTTTATGAAGCAAGTAAGGAAGAAACATTTAGAAACCTGACTGCATTATGGGATAAGACTTTAAGTTGTATAACAACCACTAATGAAACCAGCAACAATCCTGAGCAATTGAACACTGCTCTTTTAAGGGTTAAGAAGGTATTTGAGAATTATAAGACATTCTGGGAAGTATTATTCCCTATTGTCACATTCCAACATAGAGGCAGCCGCATTGGAATTAAAGGACTTTACTTCTACTGACCAGCAGAGGCATAGCACATATCTTGAAGCAAAGGCACAGATAGAAGGTAGATTAGCACAGCTACATGAAACTACATCCTGTAAATCTGCTTCTTCCAGACACTCAGGAAAATCATCTAGATCTGCCCGCTCCTATCATAATTCCTCTTCGAAGTCACTGCGGTCCTGCTCTGTAAGGTCAGCACTGAGCAACAAAATAGTCAAAGCTCTCCAGAAGGTTGCAGTAACCCAGGTTCAAGCCGCCTGTTCTGAAAGAGTAGCATCCTCTACCCCAGACCCCACCAACCCCCCCCCCCCCACCCCCACCACCCCCCCACCCCACCACCCCCAAAACCCCACCCAACCCACCCCCAACAACAACCCCCCCCACCCCCACCCACACCCCCCAACCCCACCCCCCCCCACCCCCCCCCCCCACCCCACCAACCCCCCCCCCCCCCCCAAAACACCAACCACAACCCCCCCCACCACCCCCCCCCCCCCCACCCACCCCCCACCCCCCCCCCCCCACCCCCCCCCCCACCCCCCCACCCCAACCCCCAACCCCCCCCCACCCCCAACCCAACCCCAACCACCCCCCCACACCCCCCCCCCCCCCCCACCAACCCACAACCACCCCCCAACCCCCCCCACCCCCCCCCCCCCCCCCCACCCCCCACCCCCCCACAACCCACCCCCCCACCCCACACCCCCCCCCCCACCCACCCCCCAACCCCCACCCCACCCACCCACCCCACCCCCCCCCAAACCCCCCCCCCACCCCCACCCCCACCCAACACCCCCCCCCCCCCCAACACCCCCCACCCCCAACCCCCCCCCCCCACACCCCCACCCCCCACAACAACCCCCACCCCACCCACACCCCCCCCACCCCCCCCCCCCCCAACCAACCACCAACACCCCCCCCCCCCCCCCCCCAACAACACCCACCACCCCCACCCCCCCCCCCCCCCACCCCAAACCCCCCCCCCACCCACCCCCCCAACACCCCCACCCCACCCCCACCCACCCCACCACCAACCCACCCCCACCCACCCCACCCCCCCACCCCCCACCCCACCCCCCCACCCCCCACCCCAACCCACCCCCACCACCCACCCCCCACCCCCCCCCCCCCCCCACAACCAACAAAACCACCCCCCCACCCACCCACCCCCACCACCCCCCCCCCCCCCAAAACCCCACCCCCCCCCCCACCCCCACCCCCCCAACCCCCCCCCAACCCCACCCACAACCACCCCAACCCCACCCCCCCACCCCCCACCAACCCCCCCCCCCCCACAAACCCCCCCCCCACCCCCCCCCCCACACACCCCCCCAAACCACCACCCCCCCACCCCCCCCCCCACACCCCCCCCACCAACCCCCACCCCCACCCACCCCCCCCCCCCCCCCCCCCCCCCCCCCCCCCCCAACCCCCCCCCCCAACCCCCAACCCCCCCCCCCCAAACACCCACCCCCAACCCCCCCC